>JARFJB010001981.1:0-600000 GCA_036346205.1 Vesta saturnalis
AGTACTATTTTCATTTAGTTTTGGATTCTCCTAAAATTCTGCATAAAAAGTAATAACACACTTTGGGTCTAAATTTAACAGTTTTGAAATATTGAGGATTTTGATTTTTTTAAAAACATACATTTACATTAATAACTGTATTTTGCTTTATTATTAATCTGCATGTTTAAATTATTGTACATAAATTACAAGAATATTGTTCTTGCATTAGATACAACGTTAAATCCGATACTTTATACAGGGTGTTAAGATCAAGCCCCAAATGTTCATATTTTCAATTCTCAAAAAGTCGATAATTTTAAATGAAACACCCTGTATTGTATTAACGCATCTGATCGAGCTATTTATTCTCTTTCGATCAGTATTAGCATTCCCTATACCTAAAGTTGCACCTTTCAGAGTTATTTCGAGATTTATTAGTAGGTACTTGTAAATGTTTTGTTACATTATTAATAATTAAGCAAGCCATGGAAATTAAAAATGACAGCAGTCACCTGACGTACCTAATTAGTGTAATGTTCTAGAGGGCTGTGGAAATTATCGTTTGTCTGCTAATAAACGTCAAAATCTGAATGTTCGTATACTGTGTATGTTTGTTAGATTGTTCTGTATTTTTAAATAATAATCATGTCTAGATTAGGTTATAGTAACGAAGAATTTTTAAATTTGTTAATTATTTATAGTGAGTGTAACAAAATAATTAGCCGAACATGTAGATTATTTGCTGAACGGTATCCAAATCTCCCAACACCCAATGAGAACACCATTCACTGTTTACATGAAAACTGTAGAGCAAACGGAGCATTTTGTCCATTAATTAAACAGATCAAGCCTAAAGTTAATAATGAAGACAACGAAATAACCGTTTTAGGATTTTTCTTTGCTTTTCCAACTTCTTCATTACATGAAGCTGAACGAGTACTGGGCATTTCGTATGTAACAATTTATCGTATCCTTCACAAACATAAATGGCGTCCGTATAAATTTTACTGCGTCCAACATTTGAAAGAAACAGATCTACCTAGAAGGGTTGAGTTTTTTGAGTGGCTGCTTATTAAAACCCAAGAAGATACAAATTTTTTAAGTAATATTATTTGGACAGACGAGGCAAAATTTACGAGGAACAGAGTCTTCAATAGACATAACAGTAATTATTGGGCTCCAACAAATCCCCACGTAATGCGAGAAAGAAATTTTCAAGAGAAATGGCAATTTAATTTAATAATAGATTTTTAACTAATTTACTTTTTTATCCTTTGCTTGATTTTTTAATTATTATCATTTTTTATTTCCATGGCTTGCTTAATTATTATTAATCTAACAAAACATTTACAAGTACCTAATGAATCTCGAATTAACTCTGAAAAGTGCAACTTTAGGTATAGGGAATGCTAATTCTGATCGAAAGAGAATAAATAGCTCGATCAGATGCGTTAATAAAATACAGGGTGTTTCATTTAGAATTATCGACTTTTTGAGAATTGAAAATATGAACATTTGGGGCTTGATCTTAACACCCTGTATAAAGTATCAGATTTAACGTTGCATCTAATGCAAGAACAATATTCTTGTAATTTATGTACAAAAATTTAAACGTGTAGATTAATAATAAAGCAAAATAGTTATTAATGTAAATGCATGTTTTTCAAAAAAAAATCAAAAATCCTCAATATTTCGAAAGCTGTTAAATTTAAACCCAAAGTATGTTATTACTTTTTTATACAGAATTTTTAGGAGAATCCAAAAACTAAATGAAAAATAGTACTTTCCATTTAAAATAACAAAGTTGATATCTACTTCCGGTATAACCGGAAGTGCTGTCAAAATAATAATATTTTAGATGGACTCGTAATGTCGAAAACCCCCTTCATACAAAATTTCATAAATCTATCTTCTGTACATTTTTAGAAACGTCTAATAGCCGGTCGTCGTGAAAAGGCCTATATATATATATATATATATATATATATATATATATATATATATATATATATATATATATATATATAAGGGTAGGATGGAGGAGGAGAGATGGAGCGCGAGGGAGGGAGAGAGGTAATGCTAATTGTATGTTCTCTTACCACACCACCATCTAAGCTGCAAGTGAAAGTTAAAAGAAATGTACTAATTTTAGTAACATTTTTTAGGATAATTATGTAATCTCTTTTATAATAAACTCATTACGGAAAATAAATCACATTGTAAAACAAAAGTAGTTATCCATCTCAGAATGTTATTTAAACTTCATAGATAGAAATACACATAAACATATGTTAAGTTTAAAAAAATACCAAGGTATAAGATACCAATAATAGGATTTAACCATTTTCATTCATAAGTAATTTTAGTCTTACCTTGCGCTACCTGTAATAATTTTAATAACATTTTTTAGTATAATTATGCCAATTTCTATTATAACAAACTCGAAAATCACACTGTAAAACAAAAACACTTACCTATGTCAGAATGATACTTCATGTTAGATAGATAGAAATAGATATCAATACAACTTTAAAAAATACCAAGGCCATCTACTTCTATAAGAAATTAATAATACTGTTTAACCATTTTCATTCATTTTAATTAATTAATTTAAGACTTACGCCATCTATACCTGTCTTGCAAGACTAAGGCCCCTTATTAGAAAACAAAAAATTCACAAGGTCAACTCCAAGGGCAAGCCCAATACCAATTTCAATGCCCAGTCTCAAGGTCAAACTTAAGGTCAGCCACAAGGTCAAAATACGATATTAAGTCATTGAAAATTCTCAAGGCCAAGCCTAATGCCAACTTCTTGGCCTTACCAAGTAAAAAAACCCAAGGTCAATTCCGAGGTCAGGTTCAAGGTCAAAAATACCTCCCCCATGTGGGCGCCCTTTGGAATTCCCAAGGTGAAAAGTGAAAGTTGAGGTGCCGGTCTTCTACTTACAGTTTAAGTATTTTAATTTTATTTATTTAATTTTGAATGCATCTTGGCTTCGCATTAAAGTACTTTATATAGAAAAGTGTGTAAAATTAAATTATCTTTTAAAAATTTATCACCACAATCTCTTATAAAGTTAATCGTTATTCAACTATTGGAAAAATTTGAACGAACACTTAAATTCCATATTGGAACATAATTAATCCATATGTTTAAGGTCTATATCTAGGTATTTTTATATCTTTGAAATATGCAACTGTTCAGAAATTTTTGATAAAAACAAAAAACTCCCCCTAATAAACCCCCTCTCCACCGCTGAATATCTCACAAAATCTAATCAGCCCGAAGAGAAATGAAAACAACCTTAAATACGAAATTTGAAGTACGTACGTGTTGTCGTTCTGGAGTTATCGTGGGTACATGTACATACATACACGCACGCACTCGCATTCGCACCCACACACACACATACACGCGCGCGCGCGCGCTCACACGCATACACGCACAAACCTTGATGTCAGTTGAAAAAAGACTGCCAAAGAATTTTGGAAAATTAAGATCTAACAAAAATGTGAATGAAAGGGAGAACGAGATGGTCACGAAACCGAAAATGCGAAAGAGATGGAGAAAAGATAAAGAAAACCAGGTACCATTCCAATTTGTTGAAGACGGAAGTTCAAAAGCTTCTTGTTCACATACTGTAGTCAACACTCTAGAACAAGTTAAACAGCGTTTATATGAGGATAAGGTGCCAGAACGGTTTAAAATGCCTACACCGTTTAAGAACGTCTTAGTATTTCCTACCACAGCGTCTGAAAAATCATCTCTTAAAAGAAGAAAAACTATCTTTCCAGCTGTTATTTTTAGTGGAAAATTTCGTGAATATTACGAATACCAGAAACCAAGGACTGAAAAAGAATACAAACGAAAAAGAACCAGCGGTCAACACCAAGACGATGATAATAATGTAAGTGATGAAGAAATTTGATTACCTTAGAGCCAGTTTATGACTTTTTTCGCTGTGTAGCACGCAGCTTCTTCCTTTTAAAAGATACACTTTACGTCGGCACTTTTAGAGTTTTTTATTGTGGGTTTCAGATAGGTTTTTAAGGTTCATAGCTATTCTCACAAAATGTAATTTTCATATTCCCCTGGCCGAAATCGATCCCCAAACCATAAGTGAAGCTGAAAACAACTTTTAAGTTTCGTCTTTCCTTCTTATAACCCAACTGTGGCTGTCACCCATCTATACTTTAAATCTCGCTTCATCACTCGAGTGCAGGTGTACACTGTGTCCCATTTTGGTTGAAATTGTAAGGTATCTCGTTTGCGAGCAAAGATAGAAAGATGCGGTTTTCGCGACCCATTTCTACTATTTCGTGAAACGAAAAATGCCACAAACAGAATTGTCAAAGTCCTATTAGTATTTGAGATACAGGGCGAAATTCAAAATTTGCACATTTTAAGCAACTCTCCTAACTGCTTTGCCTTGTAATTTATCGAAACGGTGAAAAGTCGGTTTTATACAGAATTTTTCCGTAGAATTTAGTGGCGTGCATAGTTTTCCCCACAAAAAGTCAGTTTTTTCGCAATAAATCAAAGTTTTTTTTTAATGGAACACCCTTTATATCTATTTATTATATAATAGAGCTTACTCTCAGCTTTCAATATATATATACATATATATATATATATATATATATATATATATATATATATATATATATATATATATATATATATATATATAAATATGTATACGTATATATTGTGACACATCTTTTGCATTCATAAACCTCATAAACTTAATGTATAAACGTATAATTTGAACGTCAAGATATGTTTGAGTGATTAATAGTTGGCCACTAGAGTAACTGTTCTATTATAACTTATAAATATAAATACGCGTATTATAATATGAACGTCCAAGATATAACAAAAGTTTGAGAATTAAAATACACTAGTTTGAAACATCTTCAAACTGGCAATTTTATTATAATTGGATAAATATGCAATACGCGATTATAATATAAAGAATTAATGTTAATAAAAACTTATAAATAGTAATGACATCTGTATTTGTAAAGTCGGCCTAGTCTGCTCTAAACGTAATTGACCTGTCAAATCTGATTAATTATTCATTGTGCATAAAATCGCATTATTTGATGCTTGTGCCAAATACAGAGAATCAAAATGTTAATGAAAACTTATGAAAGAATACTTGACATGCTGATTTGCTTTGGTAGAGTAATGAAATGTGACGCAGCAATAAATCTGTACTCTTAACACGGTAAATGTAGTTTCCTTGGTCAATCATTCTGATAATCAAGTAACTTACATCTATTAGTTAGAACTTAACCTAGTAAAATCGTATTATAGATTAAAAGATATTGTAATGTGCCAAATTATGGATCATTTTGAGACAGGTCAAAAATATAATAAAGAAAACTTTGAGAGGATGATGAGGTTATGCTGATTTAGCCTTTGGTGCAGAGTAATCCTATAAGTCGCTGACAGCATAAATTTGTATTTTAACAAGGTAAATGTAGTTTCCTTGGTAATCATTTTGATAATCAAGTAACTTTACATCTATGTAGGTTTCCAGAACTTAGAAAACCTAGTAAAATCACGTTTTATAGATTAAAAAGATATTTAATTAATTATGGATCATTTTCTAAACCCAGGTCAAAAAAATATAATAAAGAAAATTGAGAGGATGATGAGGTTATCGTTTTAGCCAGTGTGGAGGGTAATCCTATAAGTTGTTGCAGAACTATAGGAAGTAGTATTGGAGTTTCGAACACAAGAATCCAAAGAATACTTCGCCACTATAAATATAAACCATATAGATTTAGGCTTGTTCAACATCTACATCCTGGCGACAATGAACGTAGGTTAATATTTTGCAATTGGTACTTAACATGTTAAATATAGTACCCAACTTGGGAAGAAATGTCATATGGTCAGACCAGGCAAATTTTAACAATTAAGGTATTTTAAACAGGCACAATAGCAAATTCTGGTCGCAAGAAAATCAACACCAAATATTCCCCCAATGACAACAAGGATGATTTGGACTAAACGTTTCCTGCTTTATACTAGGATCAAAAATTTACATTTTCGAAGGGAACTTATCCTCTCCTAGACATTTGGACAAAATTCATTTCCAACAGGATGGAGACCCATCTCACAATGCGCAAATTATACGCCTGTTTTTGGAAAATAATTTTGGTAATAGATGGAATTGGCACTAATGGGCCGATAAGATGTCCTCCTAGGTCTCCGAACTTGTCAATCTTAGATTTCTTTTTATGGGGTTACTTACAAAATAAAATATACCAAACTCAATATGATAACGTTGGACGTTTGACAAATGCAATTAGAAAAGCTTTCAGAATATTAAAAGATCGCCCTATTATTGTGCTTAATGCTATAGAACAGATTGGAAGCATGTGTGAAGCATGTATAATACAGAATAGTCATCAGTTCGAACATCTCTTTTAGTAATTTATATTAGGCTTGTAAAATTGTAGGTATTATGTTTAGTTTTTAATGTTGTGTGTTCGCATAAAACTTCCTAACCCTTAACCTTGCTTTTTCATGGCCAACTATATCATCAAATATTTAATTAATTTTTTAACATAGTTTGCTTTGTATTAAGAAACTTTCGTTATTCAGATATTTTATATCTTTGAAATATCCAGCTGTTTCATAAATATTTAATATAAATCAAAAACTGTTCCTAATAAACCTTTCTGTCCACCAACCGAACATCTCCCAAAATCTAATCAGCCCCAGGAGAAATGAAATCAAACTTACATACGTGTTGTCGTTCAGGAGTTATCGTATATATTAACATACACACACACACACACACGCATGCTGACATACAGGTTGACACGCATCCACCGCCCCCCCACACACACACACACACGCATGCTGACATACAGGTTGACACGCATCCACAGCCCCCCCCCACACACACAACACACATACACGCATGCTGACATACAGGTTGACACGCATCCACCGCCCCCCCCCACGCACACAACCCACACACACACACACACGCATGCTGACATACAGGTTGACACGCATCCACCGCCCCCCCCCCCCACACACAACACACGCACACACATACGCACGCACGCACGCACACACACACAGCACACGCACACACACACACACGCACGCACGAAATCACGCACACACACACACACACACACACACACTTTATCTTTTGAAATTTTAAAAGTTAAATATTAAATGAAAACTGATGTACCTACGCAGTCTCAGTAATTAATCGGTCCCTATTTATTTGGTTGCATAAACTAGCCTTAAGAAACAAATTGCATAATTATTATCAAAATTATATCATTTCTGTCAATTTCCAGTTTGTAGGTTGGGAGGTCGTGTGTTCCACACCAGATATTTTATTTTATGCATCTAAACAACGTAACGTTTAGATTACAAAAAACAAATCTACCGTTATTCTATAGGTTATTAACGTAAACCAAATCTGAAAATTGTCTATAGTTCAGCTTTCTTCTGTCGCCAGCCTTCGCTATGTCGGTAAAGACTGTTATTGTTACCTGTATTTTTCAGAAGGCTTCGTGTATTCTCTTAGACACCCAGATTCAAATATTATTTACGATACTACATTGGTTATGTATTTATTTATTTATATTGCTTTACTAGTGTGATTTATCTTTGTTGTTCCTAGACAACAATTGTATTGATTTTCACCTATATCCTACAAGACTTCGTAAGTTGACAAATTTCATTTAAATATTGTACACTCGTGGCTCATACATTCTAGTTGGCCAATATCTCTAAGCTGAAGCTCAGGTCGAAAATAATGGAGCAATATTTGTGCCCTAGTAGAGTGTGAATATTTAAGGGTAATTTGTTCACAACTCTATAAAACCTGAAGGGACCTAAGTCACAACCTTCACTCATTACAACGTCCCCTGCTTTTAAAAATTCCACTCTGGCCACAATTTGCACTTTTAAATTTGATCATAACCTCTACTGTGTTCACAACGTGCACTGTAAGTTTGGTCACAACTTCCACTCTAGCCACAACCTCCGCCCTGATCTCAACCTCTCCCAAATCCCACTGATCATATCACTCACCGAAATTGATTGTAATGTTAGATTTCTGTTACTGATCACAACATCCACCTTGAAAATAGGTGACAACTCCCAGTTTGATCACAATCTCCACCGATGTCTGCTGGTCACATGGCTTACTGCTGTTGATCATAACCTCCAGTCTCTGGTCACAGCGTCTACTTTAGAATCGGTCACAACTTCTACCTTAATGGCTACATCCACCAGCGTTCTCGTAACAGCGATCATCGACGTTGGTCACAACATCCACCGATTTATTTGGTCGTGGTTTTTCATTCATCACACATTACTATAAACATAAGTAACAATGTGATTTAACAATTTATGGTTTAACAACACAACCAGTTTTATAATCTAGTGGAACTGTGAATAGTACCTACGACCAAACAAATCAATAATTATTTACTAAATCAACCTTTTTTTATGCATTGACACATTTTTCTTTAAACGTTTTAAGTTTCAAATTCAATAAACTAAATAAACCTAAACAATTAACGATATTACGTATACAGTGCGTTTATAAAGTGTGGAAACGGCCCATTATCTCACGAGTTAACTATTTTCAGAGGTAAAGCTGGGACACGTCGACTTTCATGTTTGTTTTTTTTATTTGTTTAAAAAAAATAATTTTTACCCCCACTACCTTATCAGATATGACGTCATCGAGAATTTTTTTTAAATAGAAGCTATATATTTTTATATCAAAAATTAACAGCCCATATTTTTCTGAGTTCAACCATACCAAATTTGTCACACAAAATATTTTAAGCTACAGTATACTGAGTATAATGAAAATCAAATAACAGAAGTTTTTTAAACCGAACTTTACCCAATCGCTTGATTGGACGACGCGGTCAAATTGAATGGTCTGCTAGGTCGCCAGATTTAAATCCCATGGACTTTTCTATCTGGGGTTATTTAAAAAGTAAAGTATATGTAAACCGACCTACCACATTAGAAAATCTCAAAGAGAGATCCGTGCTGAAATGCAACAAATTACACAAGTGATGTTGTGAAACATAACCCAAGAGTTCATTAGGCGTCTTGGGTACTGTCAATTAACCCAAGGAGCTCAATTCTAGCATTTATTATAATTATGTTATTTGTTAATTTTTATTACTAATTTTCCTTGTTAAATAAATAGTGAATTAAATATTTAAAAATCCAAACGGTGATTTTCATTATACTCAGTATACTGTAGCTTGAAATATTTTATATGACAAATTTGATGATGGTTGAACTAATAAAAATCTGGGCTGTTAATTTTTGATATAAAAATATAGTTTCTATTTTAAAAAATTACCTGATAAGGTAGTGGGGGTAAAAAAATTTTTTTTTGGAAAAAAAAATAAAAAAACAAAAATAAAAATCGAGGTGTCCGAACTTTACCTCTGAAAATAGTTAAATCTTGTGGTAATGGGCCGTTTCCACACTTTATGAACGTACTGTATATTCTATCTCAATATTTCAGAATAACGCAACTTCAAAAAGTTGTAAACTGTTCAAAATGGTCAAACATTCAAATGCAAAGACGTGACGTATTTACAGTGCATTAAAATTATCCTGCAATAATAGCTAATAATGAGCTCATGATATGGTCAAACAGAAACCAAATGATAACCGCGGCAGTTTCATCAAGTGACGATTATGAAACTACTTGTGTGCCCAATCGTTGCAGGTGAGTACGAATTTGGTTGCACAATTGAGACAAACCGTGGATTTTGTTTTTTAGGCGACAAACCCTTTTATAGAGGTGCTCTAGGTGAAACCGCAGCGTCCACTGTAATTTTTTTCAGACGGTATATTAACTTTGCCCACCTTCGCTAAAGGAGTTAATATTGCCCAAGCATAGATTTATATACCAGTTTACTTTTTTTTTTATGATTCTGGACCTGAACAAGCTAAATTAGGCCTATCGTGCTAAAGCACTCAGGAACACTTAGGAGGATGGATAGAGGGATAATGAATTGCCAATAGATGCCTATGAACAGCTACCTTAAATTTTCTCATATCATAAGTGAGAGGAAAACAGGAACTAGGGAGATGATTCCAGAGTTTAGAAGCCGTGTAGAAAAATGTGGATTGCGCCCGTTTGGTACGACAAGTCGAGATTTGTATTGCATACGGATGATGTGAATGAGCGAACCGAGTGTTTCTCGCAAAGCCGTTGTAATGACGATAATAGAAAGAAAGAACTGAAACCATCCTTCTATGATCAAGGGGCAGTATTTGAGAAGTTAAGGACGGGTCATTTATAAGCCTAATCGCTCTCTTTTGAATACGATCAACGATATCGAGAGCGTATTGGGGAACACTAACCCAGAAGTGAGAATTATATTCCAGATGAGGCCGAATTTGGGCCTTATACAGCAGGAGTTGTCGAGAGGTAAAGTACTGCTTAGATCTGTAGAAAAAGCCTATTTTACGAGCAGCTGTTTTGGTAGGTGACAGAAGATGGTCAACCCATGAGAGATTTGAAGATACAGTCATACCCAAAAGAGTAATAGAGTCTGAAAACTTAAGAACTGAGCCATTCATACTTACAACAGGAAATGATCGATCTTTTTGGCGGACACAAGGCAACACTGAGTTTTGTTAGCATTAAATTTAACTAGATTATTGCTTCCCCATTTGAGAATACGTTGAATGTCTTTGTTGATTGAATTTGCCATTTCAGCTTTAATTTCTGGATTTGACATAGAAGGTGGATTATCACTATGAGTAGACTGAGATGAACTACAGTGAAGAGTGCTATCGTCAGCAAGGCAATGGATGGGGCTACTTGTTGAAGAAATAAGATCATTTATGTACAGTAGAAAAAGTGTAGGCGCTATAACGGATCCCTGTGGTACGCCCGCGTTAATGCTAACTTCTTTTGAAAAAATCCATCAACTACGACACGTATTCGTCTTTTATCAAGGATACTAGAAACCCAGTTGATGAGCGTATCATTTAACCCAAACGAGGTGAGTTTGGCAAGTAAACACTTATACCAAACTTGGTCAAATGCCTTTGAGATTTCTAAAGCGACTACAACTGTTTCACCCGACTGCTCTACTGTATTGTTCCAAACTTGAGTCACATATGAAAGAAGATCGCCTGTTGAACGACTTTGCCTAAACCCATATTGGTGGTCACTAAGGAGTTTGTTAGTTTCAAGGAACGTGAGCAGTTGCTGATTTTCATGATTTTAGACAAAATGGAAGTGATGGTAATTGGTCGGTAGTTTGAGGGATCGGTCTTATCGCCTTTTTTGGGAATAGGTTGAACATTTGCTAACTTCCACGATGAAGGGAATTAATTCCCCAGAAGACATAGAGATCGTATAGAGCTTAGATAGGACTGGTACTAGTTCGGGGGAACATTTCTTTAAGACAATAGCTGGGATACCGTCTGGGCCAGTCGTCTTATTGGGATCAAGCCTACTGATGATCGATTCCAAGAGCTGGTACCGAAAATGAATTGGTTTCATAGCGTATGAAGAAGAGTTGACTAGAGGCACATCGTTTTCAGAATCATCGAGACACGAGTTTGATGCGAGCAAATCCACAAAAACATTGGCTTTGTCTACAGATTCAGCAACTACCGATCCGTCAATAGACGTCAGGGGGGAAATGAAGATGTTCCAAGGTTTTTGCTAATGGCTTTAGCTAAAGACCAAAATTTACGACTGCCTAAAGGAGATGTAGCTAGTTCATTGCATTTTCGTTGTTCGAACAACTTTTTAGTTTTAGTGATGACACTTTTGCAGATATTTCTAGCACCAACGCATTCTACATGACTGTCGACCGATTTATTAGATTTGCATTTAATGTAATATTTATTTTTAAAGATATTGCATCAGCACAAGCCTTATTGAACCAGGGTTGGGAACGTGAATGACCTATACGGTACTGTTTTTTGGGAATGTATTACTCCATTCCCATGAGGATGACTTCAGATACTGAAAAAGCGATGTCCGAAGAAGAGGGCGACTTAAAACAATATTCACGCCATGGAAAGGTTGCAAACAAATCCCGTAAATCACTCTATCGAGCCGACTTAAAACACCACAAGGTCCTATCGATTTTGCGAACAACAGTGGAATTAGGTACAGTAGAAATGATTTCTATTACACAATGTTCGAAAAGACCTAAAGGCGAAAGAACGGAAGTTTCATAAACAAGAGGGTTTGATGTAAGAAAGAGATCTAGAAGATGTGGAGTGTGGTTAGGGTTATCAGGGATTCTTGTGGGTTCAGAAATCATTTGTGTGAGATCACATGAAATAGCAAATACTTCTGCACTATGACCAGCAGGATAGTAGATGAAAACTGAAGCCAATTAGAGTTATGAACATTGAAATCGCCTACAATTGAGATATCGCAAGATGGAAACTAAGACAGGAGATAGTCACGGTAATCGAAGAAGTCTTGAAAGTTACTGTCATTAGGAGACCTATAAATGCAACAGTATAATTTCACAAAATTAGGAAATATCGAAAGTTAGAGTGAAGGTGGTATTGAGGAAATTGCAAGTCGGGTGACTCGGAGCTTTCAGAGGAGACTTGTGTTTCAGATAGAAACAAAATATCAGGTTGTAATTGTTTAAGATGTTGGTGAATAGCGTTAAGATTAGACCTGATACCGCGGATGTTGCAGTAGTGAATCAGAAAGTTGATCCTTTCGATGACCGAGGTCGCTTGGGCCCTACTCTCCCGGACATCCGAATGAGGCAGGAGTTTACGTCCGGAATTTATTACCCTAGAAACCACAGCCATCTTATTTTTTAATTTGGGACTCTTAATCCGATAGTAAGACGGTGAGGGCGAGAAGGAAGAATAAGGATGAGAATAGATTAAGGATGATGGAAAAGGTAACCGGCAGCCCTTACCGAGCTCAGAAAATCGGACACCCAATATTAAGGAGTCCATGGTAAGGGTGGTGGTACCTCCCCAGCTGGCATGGAGTATACATGCCTACCACCTGTGAATGACTAAAAGCTAAATTCTGTGGTCCATGAGTGTTGCTCAGCATCTGCGCCGAATGTTGGCCGGAAACTATATGTATACATCAATTTCATAGGGGTCTTGGCAAAATTTATTGCCTTAGTAACCAAGAGCTAAATTCGGTGACTCATAAGTGTTGGTTAGTGTATGGGTTTTTTCCAAAATCTATGTTGATATACTATTTTCGTTGTGAATGCGGCAGAATGGATTCTCTCAATGACCAAAAGCTGAGTTCCACTAGTCTTACGCCAAATTGCAAGAGTTAAAATTGTTTACCTTTTGGAGTTTCCTTGTGGGTTTGCACTCATGGAAAGTTGTGCTGTCGACGCATACCAAAACGTATTCGAGAAGCTGACGGAATTAAGCTTTATTAATACGACGAAAATGGGGTGTTTTTTCATTATAGCCAAGTGAATTGTTAATTTTCAGGAAATGATAAAGGAATTTAGTGTATTAAAGAATTTCTAACCAAAAAGGGTTGACGGACTATTTACCTTTTCAATTTTGATTTTTCGAAACGTGATGTAATTAGTTTCTATAGTACCAACACGATTAATTAACCCTAATCATTTAAAGTAGTAACTGAATCGGACGGATTAAGAGCTTTCAACACAAATTAATCCAGCTCAGTTGGATCTGATAGTATTAGTTTATACATTCTACTGAATATCTTCGAAGAACCATGTATTCTCTGACGTTTTATCCGACACTTCAAGTAACCAAGTCTATTGTACTGATGACCAAATTGACATTATGCGACATGGTTATGATTAAATGTATAATTGCATTTGGAACTCAGTGTTAAATTTGTAGTTTACAGAACATTAACCTCAAAGCTGACAGAATATCCAACCACCTCCCTACCAACCAATTGAGCGTTAGTGCTAATAAATATGAGTTTTCCATAATTATTAAACATAATCATGGAATTCTTTAACATAAATTTACAAAACGTTAATGTTACTTTCTGTCAAACGGGAGGCGTTGTGGTCAGAGAACTTCAGTGAACGGTGTGCCCAGAAAAAGAAACACAGTAGATCAAAGCGTTTGAGCAATATGACCTGAGTGGAGATTGTAACTGGTTTTAAAAGTGAGCGTCTTTAAGAAAATAGTGGAGATTACGATTAACGTCTGTGGGTGGTTTGACTAGAAGGCGTCGACGGATCTTGTCACATCATTCTAATGGACAAAGTTAAATTTTCAAACATATTGGAGGCAATGGTTTCATTTGGTTTATGGTTCCACGGTGTTGTCTCGATTTTGGCCACCATTTGACATTGAAGGTATGCAAATTCTTTTTCAGGCGTTAAATTGGTTGTTTTTTCGCCATTTCTGACAAACGGTTTTGGGCAGAAGTCTGGATAAACTGATCTTTAGTGAGTGGTACCATGCCCAAGGTATTTGTAATTAAAATCTCAGTTTTTGAGTACAATCTAGAACTCTCAACGTCATGATGTTTTATAACAAAGATTTGTTTACCACAAAAAATGTGGCTGTCAGAGCATGCAGTGTCGGATACTAGAACAGTAAATAGCAGAGACTTATTGAACCGAACTCTGTTCTGTTGAATAGTTGGGTAGTGCCATTAAGACCGACGGAAGTATATAAAAGAAGACAACAGACATATTATTAAAGGAAAAACTAGGAAAGTGACAATACTATTCAGTCAACCATCATTTTGGCTTGATCATTAGCTTCGAAGTTGACCTTTTTAATTCAGAAGACTGTATCACAACCAGTGAACAAACTTACACATATTATATGAACGTTTTAAAGGTAATAGTGGTTATCAAATTGACGATATTTTATCTTTCGCAGACTGACTATGCCGATGCCGTTGTTTCCTGTATGAATTTTTAAACCATGGCAGTACAGCTGAAGAGGGCGGTAGTTGATCTCGAAGAAATCCTGGAAACGGACCGTTATTTTCACGGCGTGTATCCATATGCATATCTTATCGTAATTATTTTAAGATTTATGTTTTTACTAGGTCTGCCTTTTCTAGATTCTGATAAATCAGAACCTTTCATGCTCGATACTTTCGTGAGTGTGTTTCACTCCGTAAACTACGCGTTCGATGTATTGTCAAAATTACGTTGAATTCTAATAGTGAAGGCATTGTTTACCTTGTACAAGCCCATAGTTAAGTACGACAGCTGGACAAACTTATTTTCTCCACTTACGATCCGATATAGGAGCGGGCAACTCACTGCGCTCTTTTATTTGCAATCTTATCCTTGATGGGTGCCGATTTTATGCCCCATTTTGAATGTTACTAAATAGTAATATCGTAGTATCAAAAAAGAAAAGATATTTCAATATTTATTGATTGAATGATACATTACAATTTTCAATATCTATTGCCAAATGATTGCCAAATTGATTTAAAAGAGTATTTATTTATTGACGTGGTCTTCTTAAGGTGCGATTGGTAAAGCGAATTGAAACATCTTGGACACGCATGTTTGGTGTAAGGAATTGTTGTAAAGTAGTGACTCCGCCACGTGCTGATCTGTCAAATGGATATCCCATGGATCTACGGTCAGGATATAACCTATCCTTTATGCCACAATAACTAGAAGCATCATTGCAAGGTACGTTAGTATCTTGGTCAACCTAGAAGAAAATTTCTTGCACATTTTAATTTAAATGAATATTTAACTTACGCGATCATCGTCGTAGTTAGAAATCATAACAAATAAGTGAGAATCTTTTCCTTCAGGTGTACCTTTGGGAACGAGTAAATGCTGGGGCCAACCACATCCACAGAAATTGAATTGCGCCAAACTGTCAGTACCTGCTGCAGGTCTGTTAGCATCTAAATTACGGAATGTTCTTTCAAATGGAATTGTAACTGATGATTGGTCAGATCGACGAATAATTGTATTTTGTCCGGGTTGCACTTAAATAAAATCAAGTAAGTACATTGCAGCTTACTGCATATTAAAACATACAGTTTATAACAAATCTGTCTAACTCCACAAACATAGTCCGTTGATCATTAAATAGCCACGGATTTCCACGTTCATCAGTTGCAGGTGCAATGAAAATTCTGCAGGTACCTTGACGTGCACCTCCAGTGTTGTTTACCGATACGTTGTAAGTGAATGGTTGGTGCATTAAGTGAGTAAAGCGTACAAAAACTGAACCACGTGGCTGGAAATCCATTCCTCGCGAAAGATCAACATCAGATTGTTGCCAAAATGTATTTATTACGTTTGCGTCACCACCCTGTGATTCAATTTGACAGCTTTCTACCGTAACTCCATCATAATTTAACTGGAATAGATCAGATTTATTCAACCACGTATTTTCCTTTAATTTTAAGTACATACTTGTTCAACGGGATATCTGGGAAGAGTTGCTTTGAATTGTTGGAATATGTCGTCAATGTACGCATGCCATCTGTAGAAAATAGGGTCTCGCATAGCAGTAGTAGAATCACCGATAACTCCGAACGATTCCTATAACTATACTGAAGATCATTAATTTTTAAGTAAACTATTTACCAAATGACGATGATCTGGATCATGAATGTACGACAAAAATACGTGTCCAAAATTGTGAAGATCTCCATAAAATGTTCGGTTAGGTGATAAAATACTAGATTCAATCATGTTACCAAGAATATCGATACCTTCAAATTCTGTAAGAGGAATGGTATTGCCAGCTTCCTGGAAGTAATAAGAAACGTAAATTTCAATAACAGATTAGTTTTTCTCACATCTTCAGCTTGTCCAGAGTGAATGACAGCAAAAATTCTATCTCTCCATTGTTCCAAACGGGTCACGTCTGCTTTAACTTGATCTTGTTCTCTATTCAAATCTTTAATTGTCTGATTTGCTGGTCTTGGTGGGTAGGATCTGCTCGCAATTAAACTATCTAGTTTAGGGAAATAGGCTTCCGGGATAGGACTACGCCAATCATTAAAACGAGTAACTCGTTTTAATGCATTGCATAAACGCTCAAAGTTGTATCTTGCCATGATCTGTTGATGCATGTAATAGAATAATTCTCCACGTCTATTCTTGTTTACGATTGCCCTAGCTCCATTGAATGGATAGACTAAATGCCAATGCCAATGGTGAAGATTAATTCCGATATCTTCACGAAAGTAAGCTAAGCGATGTTCTTCTTCTAAGTTAGACGCTGTAAAATCTATAGGTATTTCAATTGGAGTCTGAAATTAAACCCTAGTTAGACAGGTGGTAATAATTAAAATTGTGGTAAATACCCTTGATCCAACTGGTACAATATTGGCTTCTTCGCGAACTTGATTTAAAATTTGTGTATCGATAAACTTATCTGGAAATGATTCCATGAAGGATGGCAGGTCTAAGTCTTGTGTATCTGGTCTATGTAGAAGGGCAACGGAAAGACAGTAATTGAATAAATAAGGATTAACACGATCACGGGCATAGACTGCCATAGATTGAAGTTCTTCAACGTTTCTCATGCCTATCAAAAATAAAATTAAAAATCGCTTAAAAAATCTAACTCTTGTTACCCATGAATATATCAATAAGTTGACCGGAAATTTGACGATGGAACGGTAAAAACAGAGAAAAGTTAGCCTGGCGAGGTAATTTTAAAATGTTACCCAATCCTGGTAAAGAAATTTGCTTAACGGGAATTCTTTCTTGAGCTTCTTCTCCAAAACGGTCAAATAATTGTACTCCAACATGTTTGTAACGGTCCGGCTAAAATTTTGAAACTCATAAATTTTTAAGTTCAGCATTTTTACTTACAATGTATTCAGTTGGAATATCAAACACTGCTTTACGATCGCCTTTTGCAATAAAAGCCGGCTCGGTTGGATTTTGAAGTAAAAGAAGAAGATTATTTTTGTCTGCCATTTTACACTAAAAATTAAAATAGAGACGTTTATAATAACAGTAAACCGTAACTTACCTAAGGAAAGTGTTTCACACTGTATAACAAATTGCAAGTGGAAGCGGCTTTTATTCACTTTCTAATTCCGCATAATCATGTGAAGGGGCTAATCTTCAAATAATATATTTTTTTGAATAAAGGGATGTGGTTTCGTGACCACTGCATTAAAAATAATCGGAATGTAAATTTGTTTTTTGATATTTTTTAGATACTTGCATAATTTACTTTAAAAAAATGTTATTGTGACATGTTGTGAGATGAATACTATTTTTTTAAAATAGTGCACAGTTCGAAAACGGGAAGAAAAAAATACAATGTTTGCTTCGTAAAAAATGAATTAAAAGCAAATCTTAATAATGATGTTACGTGATTTTTACAAAGTTATTTTAATTACAATTTAATTTAACTGAATTCAAAGAAATTACTATAAATGGGTTGTGTCGTTTTATAATAATGGTTATCCTTTCGAAAGTTCCAAATTAATTCATGTATGAAGTATGAAAAATGTATAATTGCTTAATTAACCTTAATTTAAAATTACTTAAAATTAAGTTTGTTAGAAATTAAAAAACATTTACCACAAAGTACGCTCATCTAAGCTCTGATTAAAAGTAATTTAATTACAAAAAAGTCACCAAAATATTGTTAAATTCAAAATTAATGTTTGTATGTAGTGTGACCACGACCAATGTAATATTCTTAAGACTCAATAAAATCTCAGACCACTTACAATTATGAATGCTAAAAATTAGAGAAAATTATCAGAAAGTACGCTAAATTTCTAAAAATTGCAGCTTTAGCGTCTATGATAATATATAATTACATTGTAATTAAAAACGCCGGATACTGTCTTAAACTCATTACAACAAAACCTAATTTAACATTTTCTTAAATTTATTCAAATTCAATTATAAATACAAAAACATCGTTAAATACAAAACTAATTTATGTAGCACATATGCTGACTTCCATAAAAATTGCAACGCCTAGAATTTATTGAACGATTTTATTGAAATTTTCGTCAACGATGTCTTTCATTATAACAAACAACACTTTACGACATTTCAGTCACGTGCTTGCTGAACCTACTCAATATGCCTCAATAGGGTTGACGGGGAAAACTGCCCCTAACGGAAGTTCTGTCAATACGGATTTGTATAACACCATTCCCACTTAAACGCTAACGCGCGTCGTACTCCCACTGGTCGCAGTAATTGAACACATGAATGTTTCACTTCTCACCACATTTAATTTTTATACCAGTCAACCAATGATTACAATATATTACCTAAATTTTAATACGCGCCAAAAACGAACTGAAATTTCGCGGATCGAGCGGAAAAATTGCATTACAAAAACAACCTGCCTGTTATCAATGTAATCGACATCATTTACGTTGATGATGTCCTCTCGACATCTGAACCTTAAAATCTTGTGCCTAGAAGCTAAACTCTTTGTTTGAAGACCAAAATTTTATCGAATAATTCCCATTAGCCTGTCGCCAAAACGTTTTTAAACTGCAATCTATGTCTTTCTACACTATATTTCAATACAAAGTCACAATTTTAATACATTTTATATATATATATATATATATATATATATATATATATATATATATATAATTTCCATAAAAATTGCTACGCCTAGAATTTTCGTCAACGATGTCTTCCATTAGAACAAACGATAAAAATTTTAAAACAAGAACAAAAAAAATGATTTTTTCAATAATGAGTTGTTCCGCCACGATTTGTAATGCACTCATTTAGACGACGTGGCATGCTATCAATCAAGTGATCTATAGCTGCCTGTGGTATATCAACCCAATCTTCTTGAATCCGTAGCCGGAGATCGTGTAAATTATCTGGAGGGTGTGGTAAATTATCCAGTCGCCTACCGACCTCATCCCATACATGTTCAATGGGCGACAAATCAGGCGACCGAGCAGGCCATGGGAGGACGGCAATGTTAGCTTCTTCCAAAAAAACGTGTTGTAGCCCTTGCCGTATGAGGGCGCGCATTATCCTGTTGGAAAATGGGATTTTCCAGCCCCTGAAGATATGGAAGCGCAACGGGTTCTAGCACATTGGAAATATAACCAGCGGCCATCAATGAAGACCAAGGGTGATCTGCTACCGTAACATATTGCACCCCATATCATCACTCTTTGTGTGAGGGCTGTGTTGCGTTTCACAAAAAATGTTGGATTTTTACGTTCTCCATGCATACGTCTAACCCTCCTACGACCATCGTGGGCCCACAAGCCAGATCGTGACTCGTCACTAAACACAATTCGATGGCATTCTTGCGCCCAATTCACTCTTTCGTTGCTCCATTCTAGCCTGCATAGACGGTGAAGTGGTGTAAGAGGAAGACAAAAATGGACGATATGAACGCAGCCTATAAGACCTTATCCGGCGATAAACAGATGACATTGAAATTCTGAGTCCTATACCTCTCATCCAATCATTTGCAATCGATCGAGTTGTTGAAAATCTGTCTCTTGTGGCCAAAAGTCTTAAGCAACGTTCTTCGCGATCTGTAGTCCTGCGGGGACGTCCAGATTCAGGGCGACGTTGTTCCACCCCTTCCACGGACCATTTGGACCAACATCTCAATACCGTTGTAACATTTCGGTTTACACGACGAGCAATTACTCTTAGCGAAAGTTCGGCCTCTCTCATGCCAATAATACGGCCACGTTCCAAATCAGCCAATTGCAAAAAATGATGATGTTGACGTACTCTTGGCATTGTTCCCTAGTTCAAAACGAAATTGTGAACAAACAATTTGCAAAATTGACAGTTAATTACACACTGATTGGTTTATTTCTTCAAATTTATTGTTACTAAGTGCAAAGGAAAAAACAAAAAAGAAACTACTAGCTAGATTTTATTCAAATTTTAATCGTTTGTTCTAATGAAAGACGTCGTTGACGAAAATTTGAATAAAATCGTTCAACAAATTCTAGGTGTTGCAATTTTTATGGAAGTCATTAAATAACTAAAGTCGCGTAGGGCATTATTCTGAAGGAATTCTACCTATTTCTAATTAATTACTTAATAAAATTTGAGATCACTTACAGTTAAATAAGTTCAGAATTGGAGAAAATTTTGGTTTTCTGTCTCTTATTTTTTGTCATCTTTGTTTTTCATTCCTTACTTTTCAGTTTTTATCTCATTCGCATTGCATGTCTCAATAGAGAACAACTTGTTTGGACCAGCATCCCTGTTGAGTGGATCAGTACCCTAGTCCAGATCTTGAATCATCATCCCGGTGTAGCATCTTGGTTCAACAATCTGGTATAGCATTTCAACTTAACATCTTCTCCAACGCCGCAGCGTTCGATCCGGGTTCTGCATCTAAGGCCAGCGTGCTGGTTTGGCATCTAGCTTTAGCATTCAGGTGCAGCATCTTTATCCAGCATTCTGGTACGGCAGTTTGGTTTCAGTCCTGATCTCATTTCCAAAGTCTGGGATTTTGCCTAGACTTTCTTTTTCGACATCTGGGCTTCTACCCTGGCTCTTTCGCTGCTGCTAAGGCTCCCATCTCTATCTCTCGCTCTCTTTTAATGAGTAAAAGGTTTAATCGATTGTAAGGTTATTTTGACGCACCGTCTATGTGCAGGGTTTTGATAACGTATGTAACGTGTTTTGAATGCAGCTGAAGTGTTTGCGTGAAAAGAATTTTTTTGTGTGTATGCGTAATGTAAGTTGTGTAAATGATACACCACTGGATTTTTAATGAAGCGTTAGTTATCGTATGAAGGAATATTTAAATGTTATAGAAGGATTTTCGCGTTGACAGCGTTAAATTTGGTTGAGAAATAATGTTTTGGGTAAATTTTTATTGATACGACGCTGGTAAAACTACTGGTCTTATGCTACTGCGTATGGGGGACGTGGACTAAAAGAAGCGGTTGTAGACGTATGAGTGAGTGAGTGATGATTTATTGATATCTTATTGGTGTACGGTAAGGAACATGGATGCATATTTTCGTTTGTAGAAACTTTTGTAACGTTGTGCAATATTGCTAAAGTGAATGCCTATGTGTACGTAAAGGGACAGTAGAATGGGATGATTTCTCGAAAATGATGCGGAAGTAAAATCCGCGCGCATGAGAGATATGTATGGAAAGTTGAGATATAATCTGGTGAATATACTGAATGAATATGGTGAGAATAGAGGATTTTTTCGAGGCGATTTTATAAATTTTCACGTAAAATAAATACGGTGGCGGGTATAAGGGTAGCGTGATTGAGTCCATGTTGGACATTGTGACGCGATGTAGAAAAGCAGCAGATACTCAGTGATAGGTGAATTTTGATCTGAGCGCGAATTTATTGTGACGTGTTGGCAATATGGCGGGCAGGAGGTATATAAGCGAGTGCCCAAATTGGAGGAAGAGAGTTAAAAGTAGTAAGTGAGCTAGATGGTTAGGAGTTTTGAGTATGGGTTGCGCGCGTAATAACCATCAGAATGGTTACACAAACATGCAAACATAATTCCGATTTTAACGTAACCGTTGCTCCAAAATTTACCGCCACGCCCATGTCAACCAGTTCTTTTAAGAATTAACCGTCCACCGAACATAAAAGCCAAATTTATAATACTTTTATTTCGGAAAACTTTCAGTTGCTATAAGAACTGTTTAATATGGGCGGAACGGTAAACT
This sequence comes from Vesta saturnalis, assembly GCA_036346205.1. Taxonomy (NCBI): domain Eukaryota; kingdom Metazoa; phylum Arthropoda; class Insecta; order Coleoptera; family Lampyridae; genus Vesta; species Vesta saturnalis. The sequence continues at coordinate 22,611 of JARFJB010001981.1, forward strand.
GCGGAGAGGCGGTTACCATAAAATCGGGTTTTTCGGGCGCCAATCTAGGTGAGCGGTGATCCAGAGGCCTAGGAAACTGAAACATACAGAAAAATTAGTACCTATTCAATAAAGACATATATAAACAAAGAAACATTATAATCAGATAAAATAGCAAACGACTAAACAACAAAAAACAAACATACAAATACTGCCATACGTCTCAAACATGAACTAAAGAAACAAGTAATCACCAGAAAAGTTAACACACCAACCAAAAAGCAAGTTACTCAACGTCTAAGCATACAAACACGCAGCCGCTAAAGCTAACCAACAATTACCCTTCAACGAAACTAAACATGCCGAAACACTCGTAGCTAATAAACACATACTTAAACTAGTAAATACACAATATAAAGGAAGTAGCAAATAAGTAAACACCTGCAAACTTCCAAACACCTTAAACATACAGGAAAACACAAAGACTAGCCATCAAATAAACGCTCAAACACAACAAGTGTAAATCTACAAGCGTACCAATAAAGAAACAAATTATTCAACGTCTAAATATACCAACACGTAACCACCAAACGTGCACCAAACAAGCAAAAGACCTACCAAAGAAAAATAAAACATGCAGATAAACTAGTAGGCAAAAACACATACGCAAACAAATAAACAACCAAAAGAAAGAAACTAACAAACAGTCAAACATGATAACCCTCATGGTTGCAATGACGCAAATATAGAAACCAGCAATTAAGTAATCATCCAAGCACAATACTCGTAAATCCACAGACATGCAAATAAGCAAACATTCAAATCCACAAAACAAAGAAACTAGTCAACAAGCACCCGTACACACCTAACTTACACGAAACAAGCAATAAAACGTACTAAAGAAACTGAAACATGCAGAAAAACGAGTAGCCAGCATACGAATGCTCAAACAAACATGTAAACACAAACAAACGAAATAGAAAATAAGTAAGCATCCAAACGCAAAAACATTTAAACTCGTAAGTATAACAATACGCAAGGTTCAGTACGCGCCCAAACAAGTAAATACGTAAAATATTCAAGCAAACAAAGTAACAAACACATACATAAACTAGTAAATACGCAATACAACACCTACAAGCTTCACATCAAAGCAACTAAAACATACCAAATAAGCACACGCAAACAAAGATACACATTCAAGCGTGCAAGCACGAATACTAGCAATCACATAAACCCTCAAATACAAAAAATGTAAATCTGCAAACATACAAATAAAGAAACAGGCTAATCAACGCCTAAACACGCTAACTCGCAACCCCCAAACACCCTCAAACACTCAAACATGCAGGAAACAAGCCAAAAACATATAGGAAAGGAAAATAAAACATGCAAATAAACTAGTAGCCAATAAGCACATACGCAAACAAGTATACACCCAAAAGAAAGAAACTAGCAACAAAACATTCAAACATGAAAACATAGACACTAAGAATTAAGTAAGTACATATTCCAATAAGATAGATAACAAGTAAACACTTAAAGACAAGCACATAAACCTACAAACATGACAATATGCAAACAAAGTCCAGTAAGCGTAGTACACACGTGGTTCCGATTATCGGTCGGTTGTTGGTTTAGATTTGTTATTTATGGGTTATTAGTGAAGTACACGTAGCGGCTAGTGCATAAGCGATTATTTCGGAAAATTTATGATTTTAACAAATCTATTTACCGTTTTGAAGACTCGGTTTTTTAAGTAGTGCACAAAGTAACCAATTTGGCGTAATCGATCTGTTTTGAATACCGCCTACAAAACGGGCGACAGTTGTGGCTGGTATAGTGCGTCTAAACGATGTACACGAATACTCTCAGTCAGCCTTATCATGTTGCTCTAAAAATCAAGTTTTTGTAACCCAAACATCGAATAGTACCGAAGAGATTACGTTAAGTTGGATTTAAAAATCTAAGTTAATATTTGGCAACTTCTATTAATGTGTTAGATAATTTTAATACTAATTTACGGTAAAGTTTCAGAATTAATGATCGCATTTTACGAATTTATTGAGAAAGCTTAAAGCTTTTCATAAGTTTAAGTGAGATTTTACCTAACCTACTTTAAAGTCAATTTTATAGGTTGAGTTGCGTATTCAGCTGAGAAAATAGTTTGCGTTCCTACTTACGCAAACAATTAAGATCATGTTCATGGCGTATCCAGTTAGAAATGTCTGAGCAGGTGGCGCCTAAATTGACGTTTTGTTGAGGAATAACGAGTGCCCTAGTAAGTATGGGATTGTAAGGACCACGGCCCACCCACTGAGCTTCGTCAGAACCATGTACTTGTGTGTAAGGGCAAATGTGCTAGTGTGTATTTGGCCGATAATTTTGATAATTATTAATATATTGAAATTCTTTAATTTCAGGTCAGTCTCCTGAAGAAAATATGAAAGCTTTATGATCAATTGAAATGCTTTTTGTGTTTCGTCAAAAAGTTTCCAGCTCCACATTTTATGATGGAAGAATATAAACGGAAAAAGGTTTAACAGGCACAAATTTGACTTCCAAATTGCAACTATGGCAATTGTTTGTCCATACATTTTAACATTTTCTGGACAAAAGATGTTACCATTATCTTGATGCTTAAATCAAAAATTTTAACAATTACTTCTTTATTCACGCTACAAATGACATGATGAAACCCTTTAGAGCGGTACATTGAGCCATGGCATGGGATACACTGTGGTACCTGAGTACATATACTAGGGTGATCCTCTCACTTTTGTCACCAGATTTGGAAAAATTACCAGAAAAGTCACTAGATTTCAAGGTCATAACATTGCCCGCTTTAAGGTAACGTGGCAGGAAAGGTTGGTAACACTGTCAAGTCTCTTCAAGTTCGCTCTCATTGCCAAGGTTAAGTTCTTAACGTACACACACCTCGCTTCAAGATCAATGGTTTTTAACGTCAAGGTCATCGTACGCATTGCATACATCGAAGTATATTCCTCAAGGCCATCACATTGTCTACGTCTAAGTACATGGTTTCCAAGGTCAAGGTCGCACACATTGCCTATGTCAAAGTAAAAGGTTTTTCAAGACCACGTTTCCTGCATCAGTCTTCAATGCCAAGAAATGTTCAAGGTCACAAATCAATTCTCCGACTGAGTGTTAATTTGACAGAAAATGTTCACGGTCACGCTCCCCCATCAATTCTAGGAAGTTCATTGACCTCTGTCTCAAGCCTTGATGTATTAATTACAATTCTCAAGGTCAGGGGTATTAAACAGATTTTGCAAGGTATGGGGGATTCTACTTTTCAGGGTCAAGTTTTCAAGGTTACTAATTCTCGCCTGAGCCAAGTTGTTAATTTAGTTATAAAAAATTATTCTCGAGGTCGCCCGCTGGGGTATCATATTACAGATTATTGTCTGTGCTAGTAGTCAAAGTTCATTAACCTTTTCAAGGTTATCGGTTTCAAGGTCACGCTCCAGCAAAGTTCATTGACCTCTGTGGTTCAGGTCAAAAATGGCTTTGCGCAGGATATTTCACACACCTCAAGGTTAAATGTGTTTCAAAGTTCTTGTATGGACTAAATTGTAATAAAAGGATTATGCTTACGTGGGCTCATACTACTGTGTTAAACCACCAAGGCAGTTTTCCTAAGAACCCGATCCGGTTCCCAAAGACAGATAGCCGTTTCCCAAAACAGGAGAGCCGTCACCCAACACAGGTAACCGTTTCCCTCATTTCAAGGTCACACCTATAAGAAAAGAACAAAGGCGATCCATTGTTCTGGCCGAGTTAGGGTCATAATTTCTAAAAATAGATTGTTATTTAGCTACCCCCACCATTTCAGACTCAATTCTGAGAAATCAAGTTTCAAGAACAAAGGCGACGTTCAAGCAATTCAGCCAACACTTCGAGGTCACAGTCAAGGTTACACATCTGAGAAAAGAACAGAGGCGATCAATTGTTCTGGCCGAGTTAGGGTCATAATTCCTAAAAATAGATAGTTATCTAGATACCCCCGCCACTTCAGGCTCAATTCTGAGAAATCAATTTTCCAGAACAAAGGTGATCAATTGTCACACAGCAATTCTTGGCAGCGCTAAGGTGTTAATTCTTATAAATCAATTCTTAGGGTATTAAGTGGACTTTTCCTGGTGTCGGAAATTCTACCTTTCAGGGTCACCCAAGCAATTCTTGGCTGAGTCAAGACCTTATTTCTCAAGGTCGGGTATCATACGGGTTGTCGTTGTCTATGCTAAAATGTGAGTAAAAGTTCCTGTATTGGCTAAATTGTAATAAAAAGATTATGCTTACGGTATGTGGATTCATAATACTACTGCCCTAAACCATCAGGATAAGGTAGTTTCCCCTAGAACTGGATCCGGTTCCCAAGGACAGATAACCGTTTTCCAAAACAGGGGAGCCGTTTCCCAAAACAGGGATCTGTTACCCAACACTGGTAGCCGCCCCCCCCCCCATTTCGCGGTCACGCCTCTGACAAAGGCGATCCATTGTTCAAGTAATTCTTGGCTGAGTCAGGGTCATAGGTATATAGGAGGATGATCTTCAAGGTCACGTATACTATAGGATCCACTTTCTCGTTTTCAAGGCCATTGCGTGCACACATTGCCTTCATATATTCATCAAGGCCACGTATAGTGATTTACTTATTAATTTATTAAGGGAAACCCGCAAGTGCATTAGGTTGCGTATACTTTCCCTGCAAGGTCACACCTCTGAGAAATCAATTTTCAAGGACAAAGTCGATGTTCAAGCACTTCTGGCCGGCTCATAATTCATAGAAATCACCTGAACCGGGTATTCATATAGACTTTTCAAGGTGAGGGAGATTCTACTTTTCAGGGTTAGGTAACCAAACTGTTTGAGACATGTCGGGAAGTCAGATTTAGAAGCATTCCTAATCAATGATGTCACATGGCTTTCAAGCAAGCAATTCTTGACTGAATCAAGGTCAAGTGTTATCCTGCAGGGGTATCGCGATCGAAAATTTTAATCTGGGCGAGTCGGGGTCATAATTCCTAGAAATCTAAATACATTGTTATATAGGTCAACAACCAAAACGTATAGGTATCAATTTTTGCACATTGCCTACGTATATTCCTCAAGGTCATACTACAGATTGTTTCCGTCCAAGTACATGGTTTTCGAGGTTAAGGTCATTGTACATATTACCTATATCAAAGAATGTGGTTTTTCAAGGTCATCTCATTACCTGCGTCCAAGTACATGGTTTTCAAGGTCCTCTCGTACACCGTGTAAAGTATATTCTTCAAGGTCACCAATCAATACCTGATCAAGTCGAGGTGCTAATTCTTGGAATTCTCTAGGTAAGATGTATTAAATAGACTGCCAAATTGTAGGTGTGGGGATTCTATTTTCAGGTAAAGGTCATCTGTCGGGAAATGTTAAAAGGTGCAGGGGGCAGCAAGGTCACATTGCTTTCAAGCAGGCTATTCTTAGCTGAGTCGGGGTGTTAATACAGTTATTACAAACCTCAAGGTGGTCCGCAGGGTATTCCTAGAAATCTATTCCTAATCAATAACCAATCAGTGACTTTTGTATAAGTCTTAGAGGTTATTACAATTCCTAGAAATCTATTCTCAAGGTCAAAGGTGTTTTTCCAGGTACCTCCACCGTTTCAAGCCCAATTCTGAGAAATCAATTTTCAAGGTCCAGGGGGGTATTACAGTTGGGATATATTGTCGTCTATGCTAAAAGGTAGGTTAAATGGTTTTTGTATTGCCCAAGTTGACCTATTCAAGGTTACAATTTATTGGTATCTTATTACAATCAGTTCGCGGGCAGATGTTTATAGTAATAAGTGTAGGTCAAGGTTAAACGATTCTTTTATTGGCTCTGGGTGTATCTATGTTTTGACGTCCCCTCACGTTTTTTGACGTTTGCTTGGTTTTTTGACGTTTATCTAACGTTTTTTGACATTTCCTTGGCGTTTTTTGACATTTCTTTGAGGTTTTTAACCTTTTTAACGCTTCCTTGACATTTTTTGACGTTTCCTAATGTTTTTTGACGTTTTTTGGCGTTGTGTGTGTGCGAAAATTTGTCAAGGTCAAGGTCACATCCTATTCAAGGCGAGCGAGACATGTCAAATCGAAATTTTGTGGTCGGCATTTTGCAATTCTACCCGCAGGCATATGAAGGACATATTGTTTATGCTAATAAGTAGGTCAAGGTTAAATGGTTATGTGGTTGGAAATTTTCAAGGTCTCCAAGCAATTTGATTGTCAAAACCATGTGTGTTAACCTACAGGCTATCCCGATCTTACCCGATATTATCCGACTTTATCCGATTGAAATTTTTCAAGGTTACCAAGCAATTTAGTCGAGTCAAGGTGTTAAATCAGTTATTAAATCAACATGCAGGACCAATTCTAAACGGTTCATAGAAACTGGTTGTTGTTGAAGAATGATGTTGTCCATGCTAAAGGTAGGTTAAGTGGTTCCTGTATTGGCTAAATTGTTTATAATAATAAAAGAGTATGTGGATTCATAATACTAGTGTCCTAACCAGGAGCTGGCTCGTCTCAGGATGTGGTAGTTTCTCCCAAGAACTGGATCCGTTTCCCAAATACAGACAGACGTTTTCTGGCGTTTTCGGTCTTCTCATTGGACGCTGGACTCTACATGTGGGTGATTAAGTTTAGGATATAGGACCGATCCTGGCCCACAGTATACGAATTGAAGGTTAGTTAATCCGCCGTGCACGTACGCGCTCCCCACTTCAAGGTCAAAATTCGTCGATTCTTAGAAGTTTTACAATTATTGGAAATCAAGCTGGCCTGCTTTTTGCTGTGTTTTTCCTAGACCTTGAAGCAAATGCTTTACCAATTATATGTTAAATTTCCACAGCACTATAATTTAACATAAGTAGTTGAAATTAAATTGAAATTAAAAATTACAAAGAACGTTCTGCATTGTGCTTTTCATTGTTAATAACACTTCCAATTATTGATAAAGATATCTCTTTGTTAGATTTAACTGGGTTATTTTATTTGATGTAATGTTTGGATTTGTGAATGCTTCTATCATTTTAAAATTGAACTTTACACTTACATCATAACTCGATTAAATTTTGTTAAATGTGTTTTTTGGCTGGCAAATTTCATTGTTAGCTTTCGTCGTAGAGAGTGTTCTGGTTTGTCATCTTTGAGGCAGTTTAACAATATTTAATTTTAATAACCTAGTTATTCTTTACTACAATTTTATAGTTGGCTTATACGTTTCTCAAACTGTTATATTAATAGCAGGCTTAGGTTTATGTTTGAATTTTTCAAATTTGACAAAATTGTTTACTACATCTTTAATTTTTAACAAACATTACTACTGACGAAGATAACTGTAAGTGTTATCGAAACGTTTAGATTGTATAATTTAAAGTACACCATTAAAAAATCCCAAAAAAGATAAGTATTTTATTATATGAGTGTTAATGGTGAAAGTTTACATTTTCATATTTCAGTGACCACGTTTGGATAAACGGTCGCAACACAAGGTTCGCAAGCGTTTCATTGGATATTGCGAAAAAAGTACCTGTGGTCAGATGAGTGTGCATTAAAAAATATACAACCAGTTAAAAAATAAAAGAGTGGAAATAAGCTGTTTCTATTCACAAGAAATGGGTCGAGCTTTTTAACCACTTCAAAAGTGAAGATATACCACACAACATATTAAAAATTGTTGAAATGTGAATGTATTTTCCGGGATCCAACGCACGCCAGTAGAACACCGGCACCTACCTTTCACGTTTGACCGTGGGGAATTCCCAGGGTCGCGCACTAGGGGGCGGTGTTTGTTGACCTTGAGATTAAGGTTGACCTTGAGACGGGCCACGTGGCTGGCCTCGGTTTGACCTTAAGGAACTGGTTGGCCTTGAGGTAGTGGTTGACCTTGAGGAACTGGTTTACCTTGAGAAAGTAGTTGACCTTGAGGAACTTGTTTACCTTAAGATGGTTGACCTTGATAAAGTTGTTTACCTTGAGAAAGTTGTTTACCTGAGATGGTTCTTTACCTTGAGAAACTGGTTTACCTTGAGAAAGTTGCCTCGAGAAACAGGTTGGCCTTGGGTAGCCTAATCTACTAGGCGGGAAATTTGAAATTTGAATAAGGGGCCCTCATAAGACAGGTCTTCGGGAACTTGTGTTAGGTCTGTGCCCCCCTTAATTTTGCTGCTGCAAAATACATTAAGGTTTAAATTAAATATTAGTCGAAATAATAGCAATTTCTACCCTGGTGTTTTTTATTCAGGCAGATTCTCTTTCTAAGCAACCAGTACCTATACATTCGAAAATTATGCCTAATTTATTTGTATATTCAATTACTCACACACACTCACACACACATACACACGCACCCCCCCACACACCCACGCACGCACGCACACACGCACGCACGCACACACACACACAAATTACTTTTAAAATAAATAAGATGAGTAGCAAGTAGTAATTGGACATAAATTAGATATACATCCAATTATTTATTGTTAATGCACGATTTTAAAACACGTGCTGGCTTTTAGTAAATATTTAAAGTACAACAACAACAAATAGGATTATTTTGATGTTAAAAGATAAGCACGATAAAACAGAGTAGAATGTACCTGTGATTAAAGATTTTTTCACTTAGTAATTAAGATGTGATGATAACAGATACTCTTTAGTATCGATTAGCGTTTCGAGATGGAAGGTCAGTTTAATCATCCCTTTTCTGCAATAGTAGCGGGGCCATCAGGGTGTGGAAATCGTATTTTATCGAAACTGTCTGCGATACAGCTTTTGAAAAAAATTATCTGGTTTTACAGCGAATGGCAACCATTATTCAAAGATCTCTCAGTGGAATTTCAGAAAGGATTACCTGATATGGAACAGTTTAACGGTGAAAAACCGGTCTGATAATAATTGATGATCTAATGCGCGAGACTAACGGTTCGGTGGTTGATATTTTTACAAATGGGTGTCATCATAGAAATCTAAGCGTGTTTTTCTTAACGTAAAATATATTTCATCGTGCACGTGCACAGCGAGGTATCTCTCTCAACGCTCATTACATAATCTTGTTTAAGAACCCACGTGACAGGGCACAGATACAGCATTTAGCAAGGCAGATTTGACCTGAAAACCCGAAATTTTTAGAGGCTGCGTATCAGAATGCTCCTGCAAACCCGCACGAATATTTATTGTTCGATTTAAAACAGAATACACCGGATGTGCTCCGCTATAGAGCAAACATATCCGGGCCTCAAGGTATTTGCCAAGTACATATAATGAAAAAAGGGTTTAAGCGTCACAGTCATAAAGATTACTTCATATATGATGGTTGACGCTTTAATCGAAAACACCGATATCCTGCGCGCATTAGCCAGATTAAGTAAAAGTCAACGTGACGGTTTATTGAAAGCATGTGGAATGCATTTGCGAGTGTGCATATAACATTTTAAAAGGTCGTGTACCTGATCAAAAGCAGCGGCCCTCTCAACATAAGCACACCTTATGGCGGCTGGCACAGAGAGGCGAATCTATAAAAAAGAAGAAACAGTTTCTCGTACAGAAGGGCTGTGCAATTCTACCACTCCTGTTAGGACCATTACTTGGCGGAATTCTGGGTAATTTGTTTCAATAGCTATGGCCACAATCTGAAGAAGATAATTATTCTACCTATGGATTTTATACAGCGTCTGCAAGCGCCAGATGTCACGCAAAACAACATATTAACGCAGTTGGGTAAACATCAATAAAGTTTTAAAACCAAAATGACCGACCATGACAAATTGCAGCAGTACAATTAGGTTCTTCAAAGATATCTATACTTTTCCAGTCAGTTACGTCAAACCGCTAGTATAACAATCAGCGGTGATGTTGATATTAGAGATTTGCCGAAACGCAAAGGTCTGGCAGACGATGAGACAGTATCAACACTGCCTGTTTCATACAGGAAGAAAGGTATCGATTGCTTGAGTATACTGAATACGGGCGGTAATGTATTTTGGGGCAAAAGGGGTACTGTCACAACAAAAGGTGAGATCATCCCTCATTCCAACATTATCGATCTTGTTCACGAAACGTTAAGACAGCGAAAAACTACAAACTCACACGGCTGGCGACAGTTTGCGACGTACATTAAAGAAATAAATATACCACCACAGTTTATCGGAAATACTCGAAGACGTGATGCTGCTGTATCACCTAATATTGAACCAAGCCTCAATCTCATAGGTGAGAATTACGATGCCGATAGTGAATCGAGAGAAACACCGCGAAGATCCTTTCGAAAAAAGAAGGAAAAGGCCAGTATTTCATTCCTCCAAGGGGACGGGCTTCGAGCTTTCGAGCTCCTTCAGCCACAATCATGGATTGCAACTACATACATTACGTATTGAATGGTGGGATTAAGATAGTGGTCAGGATAGGATCGGAAGGAACGGAGTTCGGGTTCTAATGAAAATACTACCCCAGCATTCGCCTAAGCAGCCGCACATGGTGTGCATGTACGCAGTGACCATGCCACTACATGTGTATGAGATCCTTTCGAAGAAGAAGACTTTTCACTAGATTGAGATACGTGGAGAACATAACGTGGATGCTGTATACTATTATCCAGAGCATCCGCCAGAGTTCGGGTATAACACCTTTAGTTAATGCTGTAAAGGGTAGATATGGTAAAGTGAAAAAATGGCTTCAGACTCAGGAAGCTTATCCGGTTCATAAACCTGCCAGAAAAAAGTTTCCCCGCAATAGGTATATTTACGAGCTGTGGCAAGCGGATCTTCGCGATATGCGAACGAAGTAAACACAATAGTGGACACAACTACATACTAATGGTTATTGATGTCTTTAGAAAGAGGGCCTGGGCGAGAGTTCTTAAAACGAAGACAACCACATTTGTAATTGAAGCATTCGCCGATATTTTTAAGGAAAGGGATAATAACCGGCAAATCTACAGGCAAGGAGTTTGTGGCGGCCAGTGTACAAAACTTTTTCAAGAAACAAAATATCAATTTTTATGTAACAAATAACCCTGATGTAAAAGCATCTGTAATTGAAAGATTTAATAAAACATTGAAAACAAAGATGTGGCGTTATTTCACACAAAAATTCCTACAGGTGTATTGATGCTTACAATAGCCCTCATTCAAGTATAAAGATGGCCCCTGCGGCTGTAAACGATGAAAACGTTTTGGAAGTGTGGAGTAACCTGTGCGCGAAAAGCTTAGGCACATCACGTTATCCTAAATATAAAGCCGGTGAACATGTTAGAATCGCCAGAACTAACTACACCTTTGAAAAGGGATATGAAACGAACTGGAGCAAGGAAGTTTTTACAATTAGTGCAGTGATAAAAAGACTTCCAGTTTGTCGCATAAGCGATCTTAATAACGATCCCGTTTCGGGCACCTTTTACGAGGAGGAGTTGTTACGGTTGATAAAGACGCCCTATTCAAAGTCGATAAGATTTTAGCAAGGAAGGGCCGCAGACGATATAAACAATACCTGATCAAGTGGCGTGGATGCAGTGACAAATTTAATAGTTGGGTGTTAGCTTGGCAGCTGAGAAATATACAAAATGTAGTTTTATCTTACCTTATTAAGTCTTAGTTCCATGACGTATTTTCCCGACAGTATGACGTCAAGTTTTATAACACAACTACCAAAACGAATAAGATTAATAGGCTCATGGGTTGTAGGCATTTCGGAAATTCAGTACCCTTGTACTTTTGCCGCTGTAAGTGCGACAGACAATTTAATTTATCATAGAACTGATCCACCCGCAGAAGAGAATGTATAGAGACGATATTAAAAAAGGCTGCATTACATTTCCAACACGACAACGAGAAAGCCATTTATATTGAGGACGTATGGTATGTGTTACGTTTCACCCCGGGGAAATATGCCAACACAAGTTAGAATTAGGGCCCTTATTAAATACTATTTCTAGTCAAGGGGCCACGACAAGAGGGGCACGGACCTAACACAAGCTTATGAGATAGGATTAGGGCCCCTTATTCAAATTTCCCGCCTAGTATGTTAGGCTACCCGAGGTCAACCTGTTTCTCAAGACAGACAACTTTCTCAACGTAAACGTGTATTTTAAAGTAAACCAGTTTCTCAAGGTAAACAATTTTCTCAAGGTCAACCAGTTTCTCAAGGTAAACAACGTTAAGGTCAACTACCTTTTCAAGGTCAACCACTATTACAAGGTAAATCAGTTTCTCAAGGTCAACGACTTTCTGAAGGTAAGCAAGTTCTCAAGGTCAATCAGTTTCCCAATGTCAAACACTACCTCAAGGTCAACCCGTTTATTAAGGTCCGGCCGATGTCAGCCACGTGGCCAGTATCAAGGTCAACCGGAATCTCAAGGTCAACATGAATCTCAAGGTCAACCTGAATCTCAAGGTCGAAAATACCACCCCCACGTGCGCTAGAAATTTCTCAAGGTCAAAAGTGAAAGGTGAGGTGCCGGTGTCTACTCACGCCGCCACGGATAGGATTTTTCCTGGTTTGAATAAAATTTGAACCAGCGATAGCCTTAGTGCATAAACTTTAAAGGACTGTTAACAAAACAATTTTGAAATGAATTGCTTTGAATTTTTTAAGGATTTCCAAGATCGCTCGCTATTTTATTAACTATGTTCTTTTAAAGAACGAAATAAACTACAGAATTAAAGTATTTTTATTTTTTTGACACTATTGCGTTATGACATGGGACGTCTAAAAACTTATCATAAACAACCACTACATTTGTGACTTAATAAACTAGGGAGAGCATAAAAATTCATAAATTTCTCCCTCTCATTCCCCTTACTATTTGGTCCCTTCAGACTTTTCGGGAGATGCGTCCTTTTACATAAATGGCCATCTTAGGCGGTTGTTATAACCTGCACTACCTCTCTTAACCTTTTAAAATGGTTTATTTATTCATTAAGGTAGGAACTAAGTGTGCTAGTTAACTAATTCAAAGATAAAGATTGGCCTAAAACAGATACCTCTTGCTTTTCAGTCGCATTACAAATAGATACCTAAAATATTTCTAAAAACAATTCCTTAATTTTAACTTTTGTTTGAAAAACAGTGTGTTTACACAAAATAATTATAACACAAAAATGAATAACTTTATAATAACCCGATTACTTTCAAAAAAATTGTGGATTAGGCCTGTAATATTCAGGACGGAATGCCACATTTATTTACTCATTATTTTAGGGAGTTGTATTTGCTTTTAATAGGTATTCCTATTCAATAACGAAGTTTTTCAATCAACAGTTTAACTAAACACAATCGTAACTTAACAATTATCAGATCAATACACAACTGGATGAAGGGGTCATGTAACATTTTGTGGAAAAATTGTTTTTGTGCAAAAATATTACCTGAACGTACTACACTTTACTTCCGTAAGAGGTTTTTTGCTCTATCTTAAGAAATTAATGAGATTACCTAACTGCAATGGATAAAGGGGGCAAGATAACATGACCCCCTTATCCACGAGAAAAACTGGAACTGCAACAAACGTAAGGTAAATAAATAGTATTCATTCATTTTTATTCAGAATATAAATTATTAAATTAGAATAATCTTTATTCTTCACTCTTGAAATTGTGATGATTCAAATAGTTATGTTATATTTAATTGAGCTATTTAGCAGAAGTCTTTTTCTATACCCACCTTACAAATTTAGGTTACCTTTTTTATTTATTGTACGTGGGGTCATAAACCTTATTTATGTTGAAAATACAACAATGAAAATGTGTTTTTATTTTGAAGCATTTAGTAGTTTAGTATAGTTTCACTTGTAATAAAAACTATCATTTACGTAACTAGTCGATTTTATGCTTCTCCAAGTCTTATTAGCAGATATTTAAGAATCTCACAAATTTTCATTTGATGGGCGTTTAAACGCGGATAACATGTTTAATATCAATTTCTACTCGTTTAATAAAATCTATTTATTAAACTTTGCAACCCTAACAGGCAGGAATAGTACAGATAGGAAGCAAAATTCGACAAGTCTTAACGTGAAAATTTGTTCACGCAGTTTTGCGAGTTTGGGGAATTGTTGAAACTTCCAAAAACTGGCAGAAAACGCTCCGCTACATAAATGACACGCACTTCTAGTTGTTAGTAATATTTTTGGTTCTGTGGGTCATCTAGCAAGACATTTGGAGTCATGACAAGCAGGGGCAGAAAGGAATTTAGTATTTGGCAACAGTTTGTAAAAAAGAAAGTGGTTGGCAAACTAGGTTGCAGAGCAGTGTGTAAAAAGTGTGGTAAAGAATTGCAAGGTCTAGTGGACAGACTAAAAAGTCACTGGGAAATCTGTGAAAGTAAAACTAATGATACCATTGATGTTGAAACTCTTCATGGTGATTGTCAGTCACAACAACAAGAATGAAGTTATCCAGTTGCAAAAGAAACAGAGAAGCGAGAACTGTGAAAATGGAAGTGTATGTGAAAGTGAAAATAGTGGAAGTAGCGGTCATTTGGGTTCTTTTGTTGTGCGAACTGGACAAGATAAGAAGAAAGAATTGGACAAAAAAATAGCCAAAGCTGTTTACGCAACAAATTTCAGTTTTAGAGTAATAGAAAATAAGGGAATTCGAAAAGCCATACAAATGCTAAAACCCGGTTATGTTCCTCAATCTAGATTTCAGTTGTCGTGAACGCTCCTCAATGAAAAATTTGAGGAAGAAACGTCTAAATGTTTTAAGAAGTTTTCTGGACAGTCTGTTTGCATGTCCTTAGATGGATGGTTCAATGTACATAATGAGCCGATAATCTGTGTCATTTTGATAGCAGATGATGGAAAGTGTTCTCTTGGAAAGCATAGATACATCCGGTCATCCTCATACAGCTGACTATCTTTCTGAGTTGGCTATTAACTCAATAAATAAGTGTAAAAATGAATATAACTGTAAAATTATCAATATCGTGACAGATAATGCGGCCAAAGTGGTCAGTATGAAGAAAAAAATTTCCGAGTCGTTCAGTTATTCTATAATTACATATGATTGTTCGGTGCACTTGCTTAGTTTGCTCTCCAAAGATTTAGAAGCATCGCAGGTAAAATAACGTATAGTGTAAATTGTGAAATACTTCTGAAATACCCATTTGCCAAATCCTTGATTTCAAGAAAAAGGGGGTAAGAAATCGGTTTTACCTCGAAATATTCAATGCAATACAGTTTCAGATTGTCTTGAGATCCATGTAAATGAATAGCCGAAATTGCTATTAATATGGGAAGAAATTGATCCAGTGATTTTTAAAAAAAGTTATAGATATCTACATTAAGAGGATGGCTGAAGATATTCTACAGTTGATAAAACCTATTTCTATAGCACTTGACGTAGTACAACAAAAAGGTGCATTTTTAACTCGCGCAGTTTACACATGGAAAAGGTTAATGGCTATTTGTGACACTGACAGTTTTGTGGAAGAAAGAAGCTGCGTCAATATATGTTGGATCCTACAATAAATATGAACAAAGAATATCCATTACTAGCTGAAGAGAAGAGAGATGCCTTAGATATTGTCTCCTAATATTTTGCAGACCCAGGATTATTACCATTATTAAGTTGGAAGCCAAGTCAGACCCTTTTCACAAAACTGTTTTCGGATGAAATAATAAAAAATGTAACAGCAGTACAGTGGTGGAGATCCCAAGAAGACGTTCCAGAAATTAAGTACGTGCTGCCTATACTTAACTTAACCTTCACGCCATTCCCTTGCGAGGTACGCAAAACAATCCCAGCCTCTTATTTATTTTTCATTCACAATCTTTCTCCATGCTTTCCTATCTCCGCATACCTCCCTAGCTTCCGCAAGATTCATACATAGTCTCTGACCTGCCCTTTTGTTTTTAAAACTCCTTATCTTTCTTTCCTTTATCATAGATTCTTCTACATTCAGCCAAGTTTTACGCGGCCTACCAGGGCCGGCCTTTCCCCTAACCTCACCCACATATATTTGTTTCGTTAATATTGCGTTGTTCATTCTCTCAATGTGACCAAACCAACGTAATGTACAACTTTTATACCTATCCATCATCGTCTTTTCCTCACCACACTCCCTCATTATGCATTCATTTTTTATCTTGTCCCTTCTCGTTTTACCTCATGCGCTTCTCAGGTATCTCATACCCACGGCATTTATTTTTCTTTCCTGCTTTTTTTGACATACCCATGTCTCACTTCCATACAGTACTGACGGGACGAATACGCCATTATAGATTGCTCGTTTCGCAGCTAGGCTCATGCTTTCATTTCTCATTATCGTCCACATACTTCCAATCACTTTCCTTCCAGCATTGACCCTTCGTCCAATCTCGCTCTCAATTGTACCATCTGCAGTAAACATTCTACCGAGATATACGAGCTCGTCCACTTACTCCAGAGTAAATACTCTACTCTCCTTTCCACCTTCCCGATTGAACACCACAATCTTAGTTTTGTTCACGTTTACTTTTAGGTCCATGCTCTCACAGACTGTATCAAACTTCCTCAGAGCGGTTTGCAGCTCATCCTCACTGTCACTTAATAAGACTGTGTCATCTGCATACACCAGGAGTCGTACATTTACGTCACCAACCATTACACCATTTGTATCGTTACATGCTTGTCTAATAACATTGAACAACCACGGTGACATCACACAGCCTTGTCGCACTCCTTGCTCAATATTAAAGTATTCACTCACACCTCCTCTCACGCTAACACATGCCCGACTACCGTTGTATACTGCCCTTATTCCATTTATTAGACCTTTATTTACGCCATATTCATTCAATATTTCCCACAGCTTCTCTCTATTCACTCTGTCATATGCTTTCTCCAGATCTACAAACGCACAGTACAACTTCCTTTTTACCTTTAAACACCTGGCATGAAGCCACCTTGCACATCCCACATCTTAGATTGTGTAGTTTCTCGTACTCTATCAATCAGTATTCTTCCAAATACTTTATCAGGTACGCTGAGCAAGCTTACTCCTCTGTAGTTCTTACAATCACTCTTGTTCCTCTTACCCTTATACAATGGTACAATGATCGCGCTCTTCCAATCACTCGGCACTTTTCCACACATAAGGCATACATTGAATAATTCACGCAATCTTCGTATAAGCTTTGCACCACCATACTTGAGCATTTCACCAGTGATTTCATCTACGCCTGCTCCCTTGCTGTTTTTCAACCTTCCTACCGTTTTCTCTACCTCATTTATTCCAATATCCTTCTCAGTTTCATTCATCATTTCTTCTATATTCTCCTTATTTAACCCTTCAGCCTTACTTTCCTCACTACTGTACAGCTTTCCGAAATATTCTTGCCAGCATTTCCTCACTTCACAATCGTCCCATACTATTTCGTTTCTATCATTCATCACTCCTGCAGCGTTCTGTTTTGGGCCACGTTTTGTATTTTTGACCCATTTCCAGAAGAGTTTTTTTTTCCTCAAAATCATTCTGCATTTTCTCTCCTTCCACAGCCATCACTTCCTCTTTACTTATTCTCACTGCCTCCTTCGCTTCTTTGTTTCTTAATCTGTACACCTCATACAATCGTTTCTTCTCAGTCTCATTTTTTGCAGCAATCATTGCCATGTACGCATCTTTTTTCTTACTTACTGCCTTTTTTACCGACTCATTCCACCAAGCACATTTTTTCTGTCTACCTACACTCACTCTTCCACATATTCGCACGGTACAATTGACAACAGAGTTTTTCAAGCTTATCCATGCACTTTCAACGTCAGTGTCTTTTATTTGTTCGTTCCACACTGTTTCATTCACATTCAACTCTTTATTCACAGCATCTGCGTATTTCATTTTCGCACCATTATCCACTAGTTTGTCAACCCTAATTCTGGACGTTCGCACTACGTTTGCTTTCCTTCTCCATACCCACTTTTGCCCTAAACACACTCGATGCAACCAAAAAGTGGTCCGATCCACACTCCGCTCCGCGCATTACTTTTGTGTCTTACACCAGGTTTCTAAGCCGTTCATCATACACTATCAAGTTTATCATACTTTTAGATTCACCTCTTTGCCATGTATACATATGCACATTTTTATGTTTAAACCACGTATTGGATACAAACAGGCTTCTCTACACACAGATGTTCGGCAGGTGTCCACCGTTCTCATTGATTCTTTGGTCTCCGAACTTTCCTAGAACGCGTTCACTATGTTCTCTCTGTACACCCACCTATCCGTTCATATCCCCAAATATAATCACTCTTTCGTTTGGCTTACATACGTTCAACACGTTCTGTACTTCATTCCAGAAGTTCTCACGCTCCTGGTCTCTTTCTCCATTCACCAGTGCATAGCATGCAATAAGAAAAATTCTTCGAAACTCCACTTTCATTCTAACCCATATTACCTGGGGAGATACCAATTCGTACCGTTTAACACATCTTTTCGCTCTTTCACTTATGATCATCCCAACTCCTTTTGCGCCACGCACTTCCGTCTCAACTCCTGACCATAGTGCTAGGCTACCATCCTTCATCTCCAAAGCATCCTTTCCTTTGCACTTTGTATCCGATACACACAGAATATCAAGGTGTCTTTCGTACATTACATTCGCAATTTCAAATTCCTTACCATGCATACCTCTAACATTCCACGTACCGACTCGCCATTCATTCCTTGCACAGACGTCAGCAACGGGGCCTGTCTGTTTCGACCTTGACCGCCCCTTGTAGCCAGGTCGATCCGAGGCAATTGTATTGTTTTCTTGAGTAATACCATAGCGAGCAGACCGGTTACTGGCCAAATCGTGCCCCGGACGATGTAGCATTCCCTACTAACGGTATCGTCCTACTACCGAACTTCTGTTTTGTGTGCCTGTGCATCGTCTGCTGATATCGTAAGGATGTTTTCTATCTATGGATTCATACATTCAGATGCAAGAAACAGACTTAGCGGTGACAAAGCAGCTAAACCAGAATTTCTATTTAAGCATTACACTTAGGTTATAGACGTTCAGCAATATTTAGTTTTTTTTTAAATATAGTTCTATTTTTTGTATTAAAACATTTTTTAATAGTTTTATTTTTGTAAAAAGCAGCTGAATGCTGAATTTCTTTTCGATTATTATAATAAATAATAAATATTACTACATAAAAATGTATTTTTTTTTATGAACAAATACATTTTTAAGTGCTGAAATTTGAGCCCCCTTTTCTAAACTGAATTAATCATTTTTATTTAAAAAAATCATGCTGATTAAAATCATAATTTTAATCAACTGATTTAAATAATCTCAACCCTGGTCCCTCTTGTTGAAGGAACGTATTATGTTGATATTAATTTATTTTATTTATACTGGAGATAAAAACGTGCAGACAAGTAGCAATGTATTCAGCAATGTGGATGGTGAGTTAATCCAAAACGGTTTGACGGGAGAGGCTGGGGCGTCCAAAACTATTATCGGTAATTTTCAAAACACTTGTTTCTACATTTTATTAAGGGTAAAAATACAGTTGTAAATACTTCTGATCAGCCTGGTACAAGCAAATACAAGACAAGACTTAGTAGTGCCGGCGTTACGTCTGACGATAACGGTAAGTAATCTATACTAATAACGTAAACTAGTCCATAAACATTTTTTTTTAGATGAACATACATTATCAAACGACTCCCTAAATGATGAAGATACAAGCTCTGGTATTGAGTATGACCCTGAAAGTAGTGAGTGTGATCTTGAAACCAGTGGAAGGAATCGTCAAACGAATCAGATAATGAACCGTTAAGTCACATCACTGCAGATAGTTCGATTCAACAAGATACTGAAGAACGTATTTTTGAACGAAAAAGGAAAATCGTAAAGCAAACACTATTTGAATTAAAGAAAAAAAACGTCGAAAATTCGTCCGAGAAATCCTGACCAATGGAAAAAAATAAAATCGGCAATTGCTATAGAGAAGCGAAAAAAATAGGAAAAATTATGGCTACGCAGGAAGTTAACTTGGAATTATTATGTAAATAGAAATGACTCAACTGCCATGATAAATTTGATATAGAAGAGAGGAAGACTACTTTACGAAAATATTATTCCAATGCAAGAAATGCTTTGCTATTTAAAAGTAGTTTAATTAACAAGCCAGTTGCGAGGCATAGGACAAACGTTAAAAAACAAAAGAACTACTCTTTTACTTATTCAGTAACCTTTAACCAAAAAAATGAAGCTGTTTGTAGAGATACAATATGTTCCCTTTACCAAATTGGGGTTAAAAAGGTCGAGATTATTTAAAACATGATAAACAAGGCAACAAGTGCTTCATCGCCGGACAAATCGGCCACATAAGTTAAAAGAAGAAGTGGTTTATCGAACATATTAAACAATTTCCAGCAGAAACGAAAATGGACATAAAAAATTTCTCTCGCCTCTCTTGGATTCTACTCAGCTGTACTTAGAAGAGTGTGATAAGCATAAGCTTGATAAGGCATACAGAGTAACCTTTTCATCGTATGTCAAAATATTCGCTACCAAATTTAACTTGTCGTTTGGGCAACCTAGAAGTCACAGCTGTAGTGTTTGTGGCCCAGAACAAAATACAGAACTTCACATACAAAATTACAATCAGCCTTTAAACTCCCAAAAAGTAGATGAAAAACCAGCTATAACAAACATCAAATACCAGTTATATTACTATGGATCTTCAGCAAACAACGCCTCTTCCAAACTAACCACAAGTAAGGCATGTTACTTGTGGCAGATGTAGTATAATTTTGGGATCCACTGCATATCTTCTAATGGAACACAACCATTTTTTTTAACTGGGCAGAAAACATAGCCAATCGAAGCAGCCTTGAAGTGGCTAGTTGTTTACTTAGGTTTTGTCAATTGATCAAAGAAAGCCACGAAAAAATATTGATCACTTCGTCAGAATGGTGCGCGGGGCAAAATAAGAACTTTACCCTTATAAGTCTCACTCAGTTCTTGAAATTAAAGGGTATGGTTTGTTGTATTTATATTAAAATTTGTAATAAGCTGGCACAATTTATTAAATTAACTTTATTCTTTACTATTACAATAACACTAGAAACAAACAATCCTTTTAAGTATAAAAAATGCTACAACTACAAGCGCCATATTTTTATAACTGAAACTGTGTCATGATCCTTACCATAGAAATATAAAATATAGATTTTCTATAGACTTAACACTAAATAAACAAAACAACAATTATATTTAACACTCCCCTTAATTGTTGCTTTCTGACATAATAGCCTTTTTAAATGTATTAAACTTTACAACTGGTAACGGCTTAGTGAAAATATCTGCCAACTGATAATTGGTTGGGCAATGTTGAATATTTAAAACACCCTCTGAGAATTTTTCACAAATATATTTAAATTTGATATCGATGTGTTTACTTCTGGTATTCATAAGTCCATTTTTAATCATTTGTATTGTACTGATGTTATCTATAAACATATCGATATTTACATTTTTGTTTGTCAATTCTACTAACAGAGTTTTAAGATACATTAGTTCTCTACAACATTCACTAGCTGCAATAAATTCTGCTTCAGCACTTGATAACGTAATAACAGGTTGTTTCTTAGAACGCCATGCAATGGGTCCACCATTAAGCATGATTATAAACCCACTTGTGCTTTTTCTGTCATTCACATCACCTCCGTAATCCGAATCACTGTAAGCTTTTAAATGAATTTCTTCATCAGTTCCGGTTTCACCTGTTTTAAAAGTTATACCATCACTTTCACTTCCTTTTACGTACCGCATTACACGTTTAATTGTTGCAATTGCTTCATTGGTTGGTTCGTTCACTTTTCGGCTGGAATAATTTATTGTGTATGATAGATCTGGTCTGGTTTTATTACTCAAATAAAGTAAACTTCCTACAGCTTCACGATAAGGAAACTCTCTTTCATATTTGACTGTATTATTTATTTCTTGAGATATCATGGGAGTCTTAACGGGATTTGCATTCTCCATGTTGAATCGTGTCAAGATCTTTCTTGCATAATTTAACTGACTCAATTTTAAGTAACCTTTCTCGTTTTAATTTCTATACCAAGGAACGAATTTGTTTTCACAAATAGTCAATTCAAATTTCTGTTTCATATCATTTAACAACTCTTTGATCTTTTCTTCTATGCCTATAATTAATCCATCGTCCACATATATTGCTAAAATAATCGAATTATCTTCGTTCTTGAAAATACATCTTTCAGAGTTCAAATATTTTAATCCTCTGTTCATCAAAAATTAGTGAAGTAATTATTCCATTGAAGCAGAGCTTGTTTTAAGCCATATAGTGCTTTGTTGAGTTTGCAAATTTTATTGCTTACTGGAAAACCATCAGGTAGCATCATGTAGATGTCTTTGTCTATATCACCATAAAGAAAAGCAGTTTTTATGTCAAACCGCATCATTTTACTTTGATGTTGTGCTGCGAAAGCAAAAAGTATTCTTAAAGAGTCTATATTCACTACAGGACTATAAATGTCCTCAAACTTTGCATCATGTTCTTGTTCGCAACCACAAATTACCAATCGTGCTTTATAACGTCCATCGTCTTTAATTTGAAAAACCCATCTACTACTGAGTATTTTATCTGCTTTTACTTCATTTTTATCAAGGTACGTCCATGTATTATTCTTGTTTAACGCTTTCTTTTCTTCTTCAATTGCTTCAATCCATTTGGTGTTATCTGGTCCAGTTACAGCTTCTTCACAGGTAAGTAGAACATAGTCCTCAAATTTTCTTGGTAATTTTCTTTCCCTTTTTTGTTTATTGACTGTTGTTGATTTTGTTTCTTCTTCTTGCATTTCTTGTTTTTCTCCTTTATTTTCCGCTTCTACTTCACTCAAATTGTTTTCATCTTGATTGTACTTATCTGCTTCGTTTTCATCTTCAATATTTATGATTTTAGCTGTAATCTTTTCTTGTGTATAATTTTCAAATATGACGTCTCTCGATATAATTATTTTTCGTTTATTTTCGTCCCACAGTCTATAGCCGTTTGGTGCATATCCCACAAAAATATAGCTTTTACTACGATCGTCTAATTTCTTTAAAGGTCCTAAAACTTTTGCATGTGCTTTTGAACCAAATACTTGTAGCTTTGATAAGTTAGGACGATATGTTGTCCATCTTTCAAAAGGTGTTACATTTAAAGTATTTGTTGGGCTTCTGTTCAATAGGTAAGCAGCTGTGCGGATTGCTTCACCCCACATGTTTTTATTTGTTTGCTTTTCTGCTATAAGCGCTCTCGCCTTATTCATTAGGGTCCTATTTAATCTTTCAGCTTTTCCGTTAAGCTGAGGAGAATGGTATGGTGTAGTCTAATCTAATTCCTTTATTTTTACACCATAATTTTAATTCTTTACTGCTGTACTCTCCTCCATTGTCACATCGTATTTTCCAAGGTTTTAAATTCCATTTGGCTTCTGCTTCTTGTATATATTCTTTTATGGCACATATAGCCTGAAATTTGTTTGCTAAAAGGTATACCATTGTAAAGTGGGTATGGTCATCGAGGAATGTAATAAAATATTTCTTTCCATCCCATGTCGTGGGATCTATTGGTCCGCAGATATCTGTATGCACTATCTCTAATGGTCTTGAGGTCTTTTCGATCACTTGAAAATGAATCTCTTGTTTGATTTGCTTTAAGGCATATTTCACAGATAGATTCAGATTCAAAATTGTTTATTTTTATTCCATCTGCCATTTTCATTAAATTTCTTATATTGTTAACGGATAGATGTCCTAATTTTATATGCCAGTTTCGTAAGGGATCCAATTCTTTAATCATTTAAGCATTTTCTTCACTCTCAAGTTCAATTTCATACAAGCCACTTTCTTTTATAGCTCCTTCTATTATTTTTTTATGATCCTTATATATTTCGACCTTGTTCTTCAAAAATTTTACTTCACCACCATTTGGGTGATCAATTTTACTGATAATAAGTTTTTAGCCAAATCGGGTACATGCAAAACATTTTTAAGTATAACATCTGTTGTTTCAATTGTACCTTTCAAATCTGCATGCATTACTTGGTCATTCTTTGCAACGTTTATTTTTACATTAGCATTCTCAGTATTTTTTAATAAATTTTGATTGTTAGTAAAATGTGATGTTGAGCCACTATCTAGTATCCAGCCAGTTTTTGTATTTATTTTGTTGTTTTCATCGGTATATGTTAGAAATGAGGTTTTAGAATTGTTTCCTTCTTTATCGTTAGATCTTTGTCTAAAGAAACAATTTCTCTCACGTGATTACTTTTTTACAAAATTACAGATTTTTTTGACAAAATCTAGCTAGATGACCTCGTAAATTGCATTTGTAACATTTTATTTGATTGTTATTCCCAAAATGGTTAGTTTTATTGACATGAAAGTTTACTACCTTATCAGATGTTTTCTTATGTTCTGTTGCTTTAAAAGCCAATCCATCTTCTTGTTCCGTACCAGTATGACGAACTTCTTCCATAAGTAATCGTGAGTTAAATTTTCTAAGGTTCTATTATTTTCTTGTGTCGATTCCCAAGCACTGATAAAGAATTTATATGCTTCTGGTAGAGTAGTAAGAATCTTTGAAATAAGCATGTTGTCATCTATTTTTTGACCTGTGTTTTTAAGCCTAATTGCTAAGTTTTGTAGTTTGATATATGTAGCCATGTCGTTAGTTTTATCGTACCTGAAATTAAAGAAATCTTGTAAAAGAATACATTTACTTTGTTCGTTATCTCTTTGATATATTGAGCAAATTTTATCGTACATTTCCTTTGAATTTTGACAATTCATTATGTACGTTAGTGGCTTTTTATCCAGTGTTGTTATAATTATTCGCTGTGCTTTTGCATCTCTTTTTATGAATTCAGTAGCAGTTTCGAATGTTGACTTTTCAGCACCGGTTATGATATCATATAAACCATAAGATTTAAAATATATGTCAACTTGAAATCTCCACATTTGATAATCTTCAGCATCTTTTAGTTTTTCGATTGTATTTAACACCGCTAAAAATCTTTTATATTTACATTTAGAAATTTCATCTATTTTGAATAAAGAAGATTGGGATAAAATTGATTCTATAACGTTTAAATCTATGGAAATAAATTTTGACATCTCATGTCAACGTCAAAAAGAAAAATTTAATAAATTATACAAACAACAAAATAATAGACCATCTATTGATTGTAGAAAAACAGTTATAAACCTTTCTGATAATGTTGTTTCAGATTATGCTATTGAAGCGCTTTCTAAAGGAGGAAATTTTGCGATAACACCAAGAGTAATACCTTTTGAAGATATAATTTCCAACATCGAAAACTCCATTAGATTATTACCATTTGATGCTGCTAATGAAGTTAGATATAACATCGTTAACATATTACGTAAAACAAAACCTCCAAAGAGCAACTTATCCTTTCGTCAACGACATTCTTTACTTGATCTTAAACGCAATGAAAGTATTATAATATTAAAATCAGGTAAAGGTAATGCAACTGTTATATTAAATATGAACGATTATAACACTAAGATAGAACAATTGTTGGGACCAGAAACTTATCGTGAAATACCAAAAGATCCAACAAAAAAGTTTCTTTTAAAAACTAAAGAGCTGATTAAATTATCATATATTCCTGAAGAAATAAAGAAGAAACTATCTAACTCTGAAGCTATTTCACCAAAACTATATGGTTTACCAAAAATTCATAAACCTAATATTCCTTTAAGGCCTATTGTTAGTGCAATTGGTTCTCCTACATATCACCTTGCAAAACATCTTACATTGTTATTACAACCTCATATAGGAAAAACACCCCATCACATTAAAAATTCTGCCGACTTTGTTGAAAAAATGCATAGTTTCAAAATTGAAGAGGGTGATATAATGGTTAGTTTTGATGTTATTTCACTTTTTACAAAAGTACCTCTAAAAGAAACTATTGAATACATAGATCATCTTTTTCTAAAGGACATAACCATTCTTTTTCAGCACTGTCTTACTACAACTTATTTTCAGTGGAACAGTAAATTTTATGAACAGATTGAAGGTGTAGCAATGGGTTGTCCCCTTAGTCCTGTTATAGCTAATTTTTATATGGAAAAATGTGAAACATTAACGTTACAAAATACACCTAAAAAACCTTCAGTTTGGTATAGATATGTAGATGACACATTTGTTATTTGGAGACATGGAGAAGAAGCACTGCATGAGTTTTTGGTTTTTATAAATGGTATACATCCTAGTATTCAGTTTACCATGGAAAAAGAAACTAATGGAAGTTTACCATTTCTTGACATATTAATATCTAAAATAATAATTCACTATCTTTTAAGGTTTAAGAAAGCCGACACACACTGATAGATACCTTCATAAATTATCCAACCACCATCCACGTCAACAAATTAGTGTAATTAAATCTTTAGTAGATCGAGCAAAACGAATTTGTGACCCTGAATTTTGAATGATGAATATAAATATTTAAGAAAATCCTTACAAGATAATGGATATTCACTTACAGATATTAATAATGTTATTACACCTTCTAGGCGTAACCTTAAAGAAAAACCAGTTCTTAATGTTGGTACTGCTTTTCTTCCTTTTATAGCTAATGTTACAAATAGAATTGAAAAAATCCTAATCAAATATGGCATTAGGACTATTTTTAAACCTACAAGAAAAATTAAAGAACATTTAAGATCACCTAAAGATGTGTCAAACCCTTTATCATCTTCCGGAGTGTATAAGTTATCTTGTTCATGTGGAAAAGTATACATCGGGACCACAAAACGTAGCTTTGATACAAGACGCAAAGAACATATGAGATTTTGTAGATTGGGTCAACCAGAGAGGTCTGCTGTGGCTGACCATGCCCTGAATAATCTAAACCATGACATTCAATTTGACAATATGAAAATATTGTCAAGACAAACCCATTATTATGTTCGTTTGCAACGTGAAGCTATTGAAATATATAAACACCCGAATAATTTTAATAGACAAGAAGAAAATCTCCGTTTAAATAGGTTTTGGCATCTTATAATTAAAAGAGCATAATGATACGCCTTGATTTTAATTTGTTTTCAACTTTTGGTATGTCTAGGTTTTTGCTGTGTTTTCCTAGACCTTGAAGCAAATGCTTTACCAATTATATGTTAAATTTACCACAGCACTATAATTTAACATAAGTAGTTGAAATTAAATTGAAATTAAAAATTACAAAGAACGTTCTGCATTGTGCTTTTCATTGTTAATAACACTTCCAATTATTGATAAAGATATCTCTTTGTTAGATTTAACTGGGTTATTTTATTTGATGTAATGTTTGGATTTATGAATGCTTCTATCATTTTAAAAATTGAAGTTTTTCACAACTTTACACTTACATCATAACTCGATTAAATTTTGTTAAATGTGTTTTTTGGCTGGCAAATTTCATTGTTAGCTTTCGTCGTAGAGAGTGTTCTGGTTTGTCATCTTTGAGGCAGTTTAACAATATTTAATTTGAATGACCTAGTTATTCTTTACTACAATTTTATAGTTGGCTTATACGTTTCTCAAACTGTTATATTAATAGCAGGCTTATGTTTATGTTTGAATTTTTCAAATTTGACAAAATTGCTTACTACATCTTTAAGTAAGTGTTATCGAAACGTTTAGATTGTATAATTTAAAGTACACCATTAAAAAATCCCAAAAAAGATAAGTATTTTACTATGTATTTAATTCGTCCATTTTATTAGCCATGTTTTCGTGCCTTTATTACGTCTTACGTTTTATTTTATGCCGAGTTTCCTGGGCCCATAACCTGTTGTATTTATATTAAAATTTGTAATAAGCTGGCACAATTTATTAAATTAACTTTATTCTTTACTATTACAATAACACTAGAAACAAACAATCCTTTTAAGTATAAAAAATGCTACAACTACAAGCGCCATATTTTTATAACTGAAACTGTGTCATGATCCGTACCATAGAAATATAAAATATAGATTTTCTATAGACTTAACACTAAATAAACAAAACAACAATTATATTTAACATGGTTAGTGTTATAGATCATAAATTCCAGCGACCTCATAAAGTCTTCGAGCACTAAAAATAGTGTTGTTATCAACATAGAAAACTGTTTTTATGCTTTTGAGGAGTTGCCTACAAAGCTAACAGAAAAACAAACCTTGCAGGAGACAAAGTTAATTTTAGGGATGACATTAAGTGTATAAGAGTAGACGAATTTGGTAGCTACTTGTACAAAACCGCCGTAGATGAATATTTAACCTTTTCAAAAAGTAGACATATTAAAAAAGGAAGCCGAGTAGTAACAATAGAAGTTAACGTCACAATGCGACGAATTCTATATAAAAGTGACAGTACTAATTACTAAAAAATGAACAACTTGCGTGAGCAATTTACGTTTGTGAAACATAAATATGTGATTTTGAAAATATTATAGAAGAAAATTCAAGAAAAAAAAAAAGCTAGTGTTTAGTAAATTTTAATTAAAATTTTCATTTAACATTTTCTTTGTTCGTAAATAAAACATTTTTTGATACATAGCGTCTTTTTTCATGTTACCCTTCATACTAATGGTTTGTGTGTTGGTGGATAAAGGTGTTATGTACATTCAAAGTATATTTTCATCAAAATTGGAATAATTTTTTAACATTTGGAAGTCACTTCAAAAAACTACTTTAATTAATAAATAAACACGTTGATAACAATTTAAAAAAGATAAATCTTAAAAAGTTTCAGTGAATAAACTTTAAACTCACTTTTCTGGAAATATATAATGATTTTGCGACATGACCCCTTTATCCACTTGTGTCTTCATTATTGTAATGTTTGGAGTTAATTATCACCCGCTCTTCTCTCATTTAACATTGAAAACGTCCTTATATACACTATTGGCATGAACAGTTTCATTACAATTACTTTACAATCTTCTTTTCCCTATCTAGTATCAGTCTGTCGGTATGTGCTACTAACAGTTTTGAATTTTTTCTGTCAATTCATTGACATGAGGCAGGCTTACAATAGTATATTATGTTATTAGGAGTAAAAGTGATACTTTATGTGGCGAAGCTGAATGTTTATTTTGCCGAACAAAGTGAGGCAAATAATTCAGCTGAGCTACATAAAGTCACTTTTACTCCGAATAACATATACTTTATTATCCGCAAACGTAAAAATAATTGGTAAAGATCGAAAGGAAAGATCAAACATAATTAGAAGGTAAAAGAATAAGATAATCAAGACGCTTTGCAAGTAATGAAACCATAACAACGCACATTTAATAAGCACATTTGGTAAAAATAAAATGCCTAGGCACAAAAGTACAACTTTTACTTCATGTCTGAAAAGTAAAACTTTTACCTTTGACATTGAGTCATAAACGTGTCACTTTTGTGACGTTTGCGGATAATAGTATATTATGTTATTAGGAGTAAAAGGGATACTTTATGTGGCGAAGCTGAATGTTTATTTTGGCGAACAAAGTGAGGCAAATAATTCAGCTGAGCTACATAAAGTCACTTTTACTCCGAACAACATATACTTTTTTATCCGCAAACGTAAAAATAATTGGTAAAGATCGAAAGGAAAGATCAAACATAATTAGCAAGTAAAAGCATAAGATAATCAGGACGCTTTGCAAGTAAACGCTTTGCAAGTAATGAAACCATAACAACGCACATTTAATAAGCACATTTGGTAAAAATAAAAATGCCTAGGCACAAAAGTACAACTTTTACTTCATGTCTGAAAAGTGAAACTTTTACCTTTGACATTGAGTCATAAACGTGTCACTTTTGTGACGTTTGCGGATAAAATTTATTTACTCTAACATAATTACGCTACAACTGGTAAAATACAACCACACAAGTAGAAACTCCTATAACAGCACTGTCTTACATAACTAAACCAATAAATACTTTGTTTGTTCTAACCCGACTTACACAAAGCTAAATTTTTTTCTGAAGCTTTTAATTAACGTAACTAAATTTTTTAACTCTTTCAAACCTTGTTGCTGAGGCAAAAGATTTCTTCTGCTCTTGTAACTCATCAATGTCCATTGGTGCTAAAATACATTAAATTTCCAGCACTCTGATCCAACCCCTAATATTTAAAAATCTTGGATCTATCTATAGGGACAAATATTTTTCATCAAATCTTTTCTATAAAAATATATATATATATATATATATATATATATATATATATATATATATATATATATATATATATATATATATAACGAGCAACTATATTTGGGATTCACAATTTTATATTTATAAGATATTAACTGAAAATTATATATTTCAAACTCATATATTTTTAAACAGCTGTTTAATACGCAAGTAAACACTTATAATTAATTTGTGAATTTATTGTTAAACGAAAAATTAACAAAGAAATAATGCTAATTATGCGCTAAATTTTGGGACTATATATTTTTTTTACATCTGGTAACATCGCCTTTTTTTATTACTGCTTGAATTCTTGAACATGTTCTTAATTTTAGAATTGGAACAATGTGTTCCAAATTTCCTGAATCTTAGATTTTTAATTTCCATTATTTCTGGTATCTTTCATTTATCCAAACGCATTCAATTACATTCAGATCCGGACTGCTAGATGGCCAAGAAATAACATTTATATTTTTCGGCAAACCACTGCTTAGTTAATCGAGCCTGTGGCATGGGTGCCGTCTTGTTGAAATAAAGTTTCGTGATAAAGTTGCCGAATACTTGGAATTAATGTCTTTTCTAAATTTGTTTGTACTTTTCAGCGTTCACTGTACCTCTATAAAGTGCATCTGACCTAATCCTTAGCAGACATCTAAATCACTTGACCTTTAGGAAATTTGACAGTCCGTTTCAAACAATCTTTATGAAACGCCTCTGCTTTGTACGGATTATTCTTTACGCATATCTCCAACACACATCAATTTTGACTCATCGCTGAAAACTATTTTCCAATCTTCAAAAGTCCACGAGATTTTTGATTTTGCAGTTAAGCGATTTTTCTTTGTTTAGCAGTTAAAGTTTTCTTTCGCCTAAGACAGAGTTTATTAATTTTAAGAGGACAATCAGAATGTATTTTGTTAACATACCTTGTAAAACCAAGACCTGATTTATGAATCCATTTTCTGCAGCATTCTCAGAAAAGGATAGGTTATTTTCATTGTTAACAACAGTGATTTGCAAAGTCGCGCCTTTTTTGCATATTTTCACTAATGCCGATCCTTTCTTTATGAGGACGACCGGTGCTTTTTTTATTTTCAATGTACCTCTATCTTTATATTTTACAATATTACCGACCGACGATTTCGATAAATAATTCAAATTTTTAAAGATTTGTGAATATGACAAATTATGATTTCGTAATTTCTGTGAATAGAACATTTGACCATATTTTGACACTCACTATCGAACTAAGCTTTTAATACTAACTACTAGACTTGTACAGACTGAGAAATGTCAATTTAATTTTGTTTTGTACGCCTACTAAGTATTTTATTGAGCTGTCCCAACATTTAGTTGCCAAGCATAATTCAAATAGATCTTTTTTAAATTATTTTTGTTTAACAACACATTCAAAAATTAGTTATCAGTGTTTGCTTTGTATTAAATAGCTTTTTGAAAATATATGTGGTATGAATATATTTAGAATTTTTCAGTTAATATCTTTCATAAAATGAAAATTGTAAAGCGTCCAATATATAGTTGTTATGTGTATATATATATATATATATATATATATATATATATATATATATATATATATATATATATATATATATATATATATAAAGGTAACCTGGATTTATCTTAGCAAATCCTACATCATTAAAAAAAATTTATTGACAAATGTGTAGAAATCGTCGTAAAATATTTATTTTATATTTATATTTATATTATATATATATATATATATATATATATATATATATATATTTTTCAAATTTTCTCAAAACAATTTTACCTAGGTAGCAATTGAGGTTATGATACAAAATATTTATTTGACCTTAATTTCGATTCCCCAACCCAATTTTACAACATATACTTCATTGTACAGATAAATGTCTCTCTTTTAAGTTTATTAAAAATATTTTTATTAATTTTTAAAAGAATAAAAATTTAAAATAAAAGAAACTTTATTTGTTTCGTACACTGAATGAAAAAGTTAAATAACAGATAATTTTTATATCAAATTTAATAGACCGTTTAATGTAGAATGAACTTTGAAAACCGGAAAGGATATCTTTTTCGGTTCAAAAGTTATAGAAAATGTCCGATGAATCTGTTGAGTTCACATGTGAAAAAAAATTGATAAATATTATACATAATATAAAACTGTAGTTATTTGTTGTTAACGATGTCCAGAATTTTTTCAATTAATATAATCTTTTCAATATTCCCTTTAGTAACAATTACAAAAATATTTTTATTGACATATAAATTTATGATCTCTTTACTACGAGCTTATTATTTACATTAAATGTGAAAACAGCTATTAACATAGTTTATTCTATCAAAATAAGCAAATTTTGAATTAATAAATTTAAATGTCAAATTTTATCGTTTTCTATGCAAAGATTGAACCTAGTTGGTTGACAGTACAGCTGCGTCTATTTCTGCCTTGGGTATACTATTGACAACGTTTTTTGTCAATCATATTTATGTTTGGTCTATTTTGTATACAATGGATTTATTCTGATAAATAAAAATCCATGCAAGTCATCAGGAGACCTAGGGTAAAACACACTTGCTCTACCTATCCATCTATCAGAAATTGTTCATTTAATATAGTCTCACGTTACGCGCAAAGTGAGCAGGACAGCCGTCTTGGCAGCCACATATTCCTACGAATATCCAAGGAACGTTCTCCAAGAAAACTGGCAAATCATATTACAGAAATGGTGATATATTGCACCTGTTAATACACCTTCAAAATGGGACCAATAATCGTTCCATTAATAATCCCACATCACACATTAACTGTCCATCGTTTTGATTGTCCATTTCACGCATCCAGTGTGGATTGTTCTCGCTAATAATGCATATTGTGAATATTCACTCTTCCTGTATTACTAAACTTCATCAGTCCACAATATCTGCGATAAATGTAGGATTATCACGAACCATTCCACGAAACCAATAACAATAATTTTATCATCCACAGCTTCAATAAGGTTTGATGTAGGACCATGTGGTATGGATGTAATTTATATTTGCGAAAATTCTCTGAACTGTACCGTAACTAATTCCCAAGTCTCAAATTTCAATACTAATACTGCGTGAACATACGCAAGGATATTAATAACGTTATCTAACGTACACGTGGACGTCTCCTAATAGAGGAAATGGGTTAACTTGTCCATGCCGTTAAACGACCAGCTAATCTGAAAATACTCTTCTGGAATGATCACTCAGTGGTTAACGCAATGCATATTCTCTGATCTATAATGCATTTTCACCGCATTGAAAATATATCGATATCATGTCGTAGGCTTCCTCATTTGTATAAATTCTTCAAACACTAATTTATTTAAAACGTTAGAATTATAACAATTAAATTCGTAGTTAGAACTTTCAAATAAAGACCAATAAAAACTAAAATTGACACGCAATCGACTATTATTCACTTAGTAGCAACATAATTTATTTTTCTAAGGTTCTAGATTTTGATTTTAACGCGCATGTTCCTATTATGCTAAGTTTTTGAATGAAAACAAATATGAGTTCAGAATTCAAATTCGTCTTAAATACGTAAACTAATTTGACTCGATTGGTTTTCGTTCATTACGACCTGTATTTGCACACGTAGAGCGGTCTCATATTTACATTTGTTAAATTTAACTAATTGATAAAGAATAAATTTATATTAGGTTTAATATTTATCAATTGTTTCACTTATTGAACAGTTTCATCGGACATTTTCTGCTCGACATCGTTAACAATAAATAACTCCAGTTTTTATATTATGTATAATATTTATCAATTTTTTTTTCACATGTGAACTCCCAACAGTTTCATCGGACATTTTCTGTTATAACTTTTGAACCGAAAAAGATATCCTTTCCCGGTTTTCAGAGTTATATTTTACATTAAACGTTATTAAATTGATAAAAATAATGTTTCTATTTAACTTTTTCATTCAGTGAACGAAAGAAATAAACTTTCTTTTATTTAAAATTTTTTATTCTTTTAAAGAATTAATATAAAAATATTCCTTAATAAACTTAAAAGAGGAGACATTTATCTGTACAATGAAGCATATGTTGTAAAATTGGGTTCTTGCTGTTATTATAATACCTAGGTGAAAATTGTTCTGAGAAAATTTGAAGCGAAAAATACGTAGATTAATAATATCGCATATTTCATATACGTTGGTTATACTTAAATCCCTAATTTTTTAGATTTTGTATGTTGACTTGCCAATTTCGCCCTCTAGTGGTGATTTTTGGGACTTCTAAATATTTTTTACATTTGTCAATAAATTTTTTTTCCCAATGATGTAGGATGCGTTGCTAAGATAAATGCGGTGGCCACCATTATTGATCACTATATATATAGTTAACATAACACCAACATTTTGTTTTCACATGATTTAACATTGGAAGCTTTAATTTTAAACACTGTTGAAAGAGATCCAAGAAAGTCTGAGCTGAAGAAGTTGTTTCAAAAGGATTTTCCTTTTGATCAGTCCATATTCTATTTCTTCCAGTTGAATTGTAGTGGTTCAATGCTTCTTTCATGCTTCCATTTCTATTTTATTTTTAAAACTATTTATTTATATTTCAAATTGTCGCTAATGCTCTAATTGACACTGTACTCAACTAGCCCAATAATTCGAGCTCTTAGAAACAAATTTAACGCTAAAGGCATGATCGCTTGAAATTGAAAATTCAGCAGATTAAAAAATAATTTTTGAAACTGACACTCATGTGACATTCATCAAAATCATGTTAATTTGACTTTAGGTTGACATATTTTAAAGATCAACTTCAATATTACATAATTAACTGTATGTCAGTATAAAAAAGAATGATAACCAGAATACTCAAATCAAATTTGTAATATTTCCAAAAATATTACAAAATATTTGACCATTCTGTACCCCCCTCAGTATCGAAGAGTTAATTAGTACAGTATAAAGATGCCTGAAATATAACAAATAAATAATTTATTAATCAGAAAACATTCTGCTTTCTTTATGTTCAGAATCTATGCCCACAAATAACCTATTGATCACTGGACCTGATTTGTATCATAAGTTAGAGAGTAGTTTCTATGAATGAATATGTAGTGATAAATTTTTAAATTGTGGTGTGTTGATTAATCATATTAGCACATTTGAACTCATATATCAAAGTGTTTTTTAACATGGATTTTTAAAGTAGCTTTCTGATATGTCGCATCATTTACAATTTGATTGAATTTGTATTCATAATCTGATGTTTTTTAAGATGAATTGTTAAATGAGCTTTGTGATGTGATGCACAATCACATTGGTCGCATATGAATTGATGCTTTTTGAAATGATCTTTGCAATTTGTTGGATAATCACATTGAGTGTGTTTTGAGATGCTTTTTAAGATTACCTTTGTGATTTGTTGCATAATTACAAGGGTCACATTTGAATTCATAACTTGAAGAGTGTTTTAAGATGAACGTTTAAATCATTTCGATGTTAGCATAATTACATTGGTATTTGAATTCATAACGAAGAATGTTTCTTAAGATGAATTGTTAAACTAGATTTGTGATTGTTATAATCATTGATCCAATTGGATTGATAACTTGAAGAGTGTTTTAAGATGAATTTTAAAATAATGTTTGCAATTTGTTGCATAATCACATATGTCACATTTGAATTCATACCATGAAGAGTGATTTTTAAGATGAATTTTTAAATCACCTTTACGATGTGTTGCATAATCACATTGATCACATTTAAATTTATAACTTGAGTGTTTTTTAAGATGCATTGTAAGAAGATATTTGCAATATGTTGCATAATTACATTGTTGGCAATTGTATTCAAAACCTGGAAAATGTTTTTTTACATGAATTTTAAAATTACCTTTGTGATTTGTTGCATAATCACATTGGTCGCATTTTAGTTCGTAACTTGAAGAGTGTGTTTTGAGATGATTTTTAAAATTACCTTTGTGATTTGTTGTATAATCACATTGGTCACATTTAAATTCAGAACTTGGAGAATGTTTTTTAAGATGAAGTTTAAAGCAATCTTTGCGATATGTTGCATAATTGCATTGGTTGCATTTCAATTCATAACCTGAAGTGTGTTTTAAAAGATGAAGTTTCAAAGATGCTTTGTATTTTGTAATATAATCGCAATTGTCACATTTATATTTAAATTTTGAATTGTGAACATTTTCTTGCACCATTGTTGAACTATTAAATTGATTATATTCATACTGTACGTTTGTGATGGGCTTGACAGTTGAGCTAACATCTTTTATTAGTGAATCTTCTTTCTTAATGTTCACATTATCTGTAAAAATAGTGTCAAATTGTTACTACTTGAACGCAGTTACTTTCACCTTTTATGAGATCACCATTTACAATAAAATGTGTTGGAAGTAAATCTATTCCTTCTTCCTCTTTTGGTTCGACTTTAATAAGTTTCATATCTATATCATAAGACATTTCGAAGAATACGTGTTGAATACTTATACAATTTATACAAATACAGTTTAATAAAACTAATACGGCCAACTACGATTAATTATGATGCGTTAAATGTCAGAGGTCACGGTCAGACAACGATCTTCAATGTGCACATATGGGTGTTGCATTGTTGCCATGTCAGTCTTGGCTGTTTTGAATGTATGAATTTTAGTTTGTTCATAATTATCATATAATAGCTAATTCTGATGTTGTGCTTGTGTTATTGAATTAATAATAATGGTGGTGGTATGTGAACATTGTTCAATAACCTATATTTTAAAGATCAATTAAAAAAGCACCTCCAGGTTACGCTGTTGTAATTATCACTAAGTTGAAGATTAAAGTAACATGTATATTGACAATACTCAAAAAAATTATCATACTTCTGTCAAATATATAAAACTTAGTTACCTACGGACTTAAGGTAGATTTATTTACATATGACACAATACGCAAAGTCCTACATTATACTTTAACATCTCTCTTTTCCCATTGTGTAACAACCCTTTTTTTGAGTTGTATTAAAATATACCTTAATTTAAGGTCTTTCATTCATTTAGTTGTAAATATAAGAAAAAAGTTTTTAATTATTGAAATATAGATATGAGGTAGGCAACTTAATTTGCATATCTTTTTAAGGGTTTATAGTGCATATCTTCTTAAGTGTATATATTTCTTAAAGGTTTATATTCCCATAAATTATTTTTCTGATCATTTTTATTGCGCATTACGTCATCATGACTTAATTCTTTGCGCAAATCTTTACATGATCTAACTTCCTAAGCCTCCATTTTTTTTCACTTCCTGATGAACAGTAAGAGAAGCAGAAGGTTTTTTTGGGTGTTCCCCTAAATTTTGTGTGAAAGTGCCATTGATTTGATGGTAAGATATTTTAACGCATTATACAAAAAATTAAAACATTTGCTCTTTTCAGGCACTTTTTTTACTGCACTTTTAATTTTTTTTACTGTTACGTTTAATTTTACTTCGATTTACAATTTAATTAAATTTTAAGTACGCATTTAATTTTACTGTTGCGTACGTTTTCATTTTATGATTGCAATTTTTGCATTCAAAACTTCAAAATAATGCAATAAATATTGGATTCAAAATTTCAAGAAGAAATTTATAGAGATAAAATTCCTTTCATGGGTTGGTTTACTACGTAAAAGATTATTTCAAGATATTGCGCGATAATGGTGCAAGGATGACATCACCTTGGTTGACCGTTTCGTAAACATTTAGACACCAGAGGTTATAAAAAAATTTGTGTACAAAAATTTTACAAAGGTAATGATTTTTTTAGTAATTTAAGGATAGTTTTAAGATAGATTTTATTTAATCATATCACATTAACTGTTAATAAACATATTTGTATATTTTTTTATTGTTTTACATTTTGATCAAATTTTAGTGTAAAACTCGGTTTAGTTGTTCCGACATTATTAAAAATAACTTGGCGTCCGAGATCATTTTATTAGTATTACATTGCATTTTTATTATTTATGTTAAGTGAAAATAACAGCAGATTTAGTGGTAATTAAGCAAATCATAAGATTTGAACCACCCTACTTAAACTACCGACTGGGATAAAGACATTATTTGTGGTGAATGGTTAGCACTTCCAGTCAGTTTGACGATTTGCGTTTTGGAGAACTTATTACACTTATTTTATTTCTTTATTTCATTATTACTTTTTATATTATACCACCATCACCACTTATTTATAATTGTGTTTCATGTCAAACCCATTTTCTGACACAATACTGTCAATCGTGGTTTGTGGAGAGGTTTTGTAAAAACATGTTCTAGCTGAAACTTTCTAGCTATTTTCTTCACCTGTAGACTACCATAAGTTCTCGTATAAAGAAACAGAGTATTCTTATATGCTTGGTTCTCTGGTGTAATTCGTACGGAGGATTACGTGCCAATTTAATTTCAGGCTCATTATCCACATATAAAGTAGAACCTGTGTCCAAAGAGGTAACTTCTAGTAAGAGTCTCGTTAACCATACTATTTCACGAGCTGCAACAATTTCCGCTTCTGTTGTTGAGATTGTAACAGAGATTGGTTTCTATAAGGAAAATGTTCATCAATATCTTGTCTAACAGAAGGATTGACGTTTTACACTTTTACAATTACTCATGCCAAACCTATTCAAAACCTTCTTTGTGTAGACTGCTTGATGAATTTCAATTCCGCCATTTTCTCTGAAATTCAATTCCAATTCGAGCTGGCTTCGTCGTAATTTTAAATCTAATTTTCAATTCCTGAATAAACAAACCAGAATCTTCTTTATTGGATGAAGAAACCGTCCCATCATCTACATATAAAAGAAGTATGAGTTTTCTTTTAGCCTGGTTTCTTATATACATACAGGGATCTGCTTCACTTTGCTTAAAACCCAAGTTATAAAGATTTCTTCGTCTAAGCTTCCATTTAGAAATGCGGTTGAGACGCCAAACTGCGTTAACTTTAATACTTCACTTGCTGCAATACTTACTAAGGTTCTAATAGTGCTCATTTTTGCAACAGGACTGAATGTCTTATAATCTACAACCTACTTGTTCTGCGAATAACCTTTAATGACAAGCCGAGCCTTATAACGGTCAACAGTACCATCTGGGTTTGCCTTTATTTTATATACCCACTTACATGGTAGTGCCCTGGCTTTTTCAGGTAAGTCCACCAACTCATAAGTGTTGTTTTCTTCTAACAACTTTAGTTCAGCCTCCATAGCCTCCACCCAGGTGTTTCTCTGACTGCTATTCATAGCTTCTTTGTAACACAATGGTTCAATGTAATCTTCTACAATGTAATCTTCTACATTTTCCATAGCGTTCACGTCAAAGTGATTTAATCTCTGAGGCAGACAAATCATTGAACGATCTCTTACAGCACGTCAACTTTTATCTTCGATGTCTCTTTCTGTTAGACCTCCTACATTTTCCCAATCGTCTTCATATTTAACTTGCTCTCTTTCTCCCTCGGATTCAATAAACTGATAGTCATCAGCTTCAGCATAGCTTTCTTGAAACTTACCTTAAGACATTTTCTCTTCATCGTCTTTAGAAGTGATTGGCAACTTGTGACTTTTACTGAGTAAAGGACTTTCTTTAAAAATAACATCTCTAGATTTAATTAAATTGTTAGTTTCCTTGCGTCAAATACGATAACCTTCATCGCCAGAATATCCAACAGGAATACCTTTCTTAGCTTTCTTGTCCATTTTTCGTCTTCTTTGCTTTGGTACATGCACGTAACAATGACTTCCGATTATTCTGAGATGTTTAATACCTGGCTTCTTTCCATACCATATCTCATACGGAGACTTACCGTATTAATCAGTTAAGCCCATAATCCTTGTGGAATGTCGTCATGTGCATTCATCATTGGTCGCGCCGCTTCTACAAAGGTCTTATTTCCACTCTCACTACACACATTTTGTTCTGGGGTATAAGGCATCATAAGATGTTGTCTTATTTCATTTTCCCCCAATATCTTCCTTCTTGATTATCAAATTCACCACCAATATCTCGAATCTCCTTGATTGTATGCCCAACTACTTTACTTTCGGCTAACATATCTTTAACTTTACACAGTACTTCTGTTTCATGTAATACACGTAGCGATAGCGAGAGTAATCATCCTTAAAAAGAGCGAAGTAGCGATATTTATTATTGAAATATCTGAACGGACCACATACATCTGTATGAATTAGTTCTCCAAATGAAGTAGCTCTTTCTCTTGTACCATTGTCCCATTCTTTCGTAGAAAATGTGTAGTAAATAAGTACCTGATAACTGATTGATATCTACTTTTGACTTTAAACTTCTTAGTTTAAGTTTATAAAGGCCTCCATATTTATTACGTTTACCAATCAATATATCTTTACCATTAACCCTCAGTTTACATTTTTCCCATTTGGATTCGAACACGCTATTTTCCAGTTTATCTTGTGCGGCCAAAACA
This sequence comes from Vesta saturnalis, assembly GCA_036346205.1. Taxonomy (NCBI): domain Eukaryota; kingdom Metazoa; phylum Arthropoda; class Insecta; order Coleoptera; family Lampyridae; genus Vesta; species Vesta saturnalis. Next base: position 63,295 of record JARFJB010001981.1, read on the forward strand.
GTGAATAAATTTCTTTTCATACTTGGAACATACCACAACCACACATTATTTAATCTAATAGTTGGCAGTTGACCACTCACATCAGCCTCAACTTCGATTGTTTGCCGATGGCTGAACACTCTGTCCATTAGCTATAATTAGCGTATGTGGATCATTAAAATACTCAAAAATCTGAAATAGATCACTCCGGTTCGTGACGTGGGTAGTGGCACCATTATCAACGTACCAGTTTTCTCTATCATTTTTTATAGTGTTAATTTCCGAAACATCGTCTAACGCCATTAACATAAAATTTGTTTTTGCTGTAGCTGACTTCTTAGGTGGTCTTCCGTCTGAAATCCACTTCTGACATGTTTTTACTATATGATTAAATTCTCCGCACTAGTGGCATTAAATTTTCTTTTTCTTAACTTTCTTCATAGGTTTTTCTTTACTTTCTGTTACTTTTATCTCTGAAGCTTCTATACTGCTCTCACCTTGTCGACATTCCAATGCTTTCTCGTGTGTACAGATCTGAACAGTCAAATTCTCTATTGTACGATCCTTCTTCGACAACCAACCGGACAAGCAAAACAGTCTTCTGGAAGAGTATCTAAAAGTTTGAAGATAATCAGGATATCAGGCATATTCGATTTATCAATTTTAAATAATTGTTTTTAATTCAAACCATACATTTTTCAGTTTGGGTACTTGGGATATTATATCATCCGTCGAATTTTTCTTGCAGTTAAAGAATTTCATGCATAGATCATAACTTCTGTCCTCTGATACACCGTCGTATAATCTATGTAGTTCATCCCAAACATCTTTTGACTTCAAGAATCGTATGACCTTTTGTAGAGTTTCACCAGACATGTTTGCAGTGAGTAAAAGTAAAGCCACACTATCTATTTTGATAAAGTTTTGTAGTTCACTGTCACACGCTAACATTTTTTCAGCCAAGGATGGTCTACTAAATCCCTTGTGTGATTTTGTCTATGGGATTCCATTTCAGCATCCATCGATTTTATCTAAAATTCTTTATCTGGACGTTCCATAACTTATTTTCTCTGTTAATGGATCACAAACATCCCCGGTGAATGCAGAAAAATATGTAATATAATCAATCATTTAATTCCTCCTGTTTCTGACGCGTACTTTGGTGCAGGTATTTCTGGTTCATTTTGCTCATCCAAATCAGGTTCAAAGTCAGGATCTTGATTACTTTTTTTATTTGTCTCGGAGCTATTGCTTGATGTGTCATCAATATCTTGGTCCATCTCCTCTCCTAGTTCATTTTCGGGTAAGATATAGAAAGAACGGGGGTCATTATTACAAGGTTCAAAAAACAAAGAATTCCCCTTTTTATTTTCAGAAAATGTCTCATCTCTTGGAGAACGGTTCAACAGATAGGATGCGGTGTTTACTGCTTCAGCCCAGAACTGGTGTGGTAGGCCAGCATCGGTTAGTAAACTTCTCACCTTGTCCATCAAGGAAAATTGTTCAGCTTTCCCGTTTTGCTGGCTTGTGAAGGAGCAGCTTGTCTGATGCAATATGCCTGTAAACTTGAGAATAGATTTTAATTTTTTATTACAATATTCACCCCCTCTATCCGTCTTCAAGGTTTTATGTTACGGTCAATTTGATTTTCAACAAAATTTTTGAACATTTCAAAATGTCCCAACACTTGTCCCTTCGATTTTAAAAACTAAACAAATGATTTATTAGTGTAGTCGTCCAGAAATGACAAACCATATTTTGAGCCAGACAAAGATTTTATTTCCATGGGTCCAAGTTTATTTGAATGAATTAAATGCAGTAATTCATTTGATTTGGAGCTACTTGTTGGGAACGGTAGACGGTGACTTTTGCCTATCACGCATGTTTAGCTTATATTTGAAGTTTTAGTTTCGGAAAATTCAAAACCGTTAACTAAGCCATCATTTAACTGTTTTAAACTATCTGAATACAAATGACTCATACGTCTGTGCCAGAGATCTTTGCAGATCTTTTCACCTTCGTCATATTTTCTTAGGGTACATTCTTTAGAGTAGTGTCCATAATTATTGCACTGAAAATAACGTAGTCCCTTACCCTTTTTTATGGAGGCGGAGAACGCTTATTCTCATAATCTCCCTTGTTTTTATTATGGGAGCCATAACCATAAGTGTATAATGCAGAGTTACCTGGTTTGTTAGATTTTTGAACTGAAATATCCTGGAAATCCCGCAAGTAATATGGTTCCAACCCATTCATCTTTCACTTCTAATCCTATGTTTGATAACTTATAGGCCCTATCAATGATCTTATTAACATACTCTTCAACTGGATTACAATTTTCCAGTCTAGTCGTTGTTAAAGTAGGGAGAAGTCCTACTTTTCTAGTCAGCCCGCTGCCCTCAAAAGCTTATTTTAGCTTATGCAACGCTTCTTCAGCTGTTTTAGTTGACCGTGTTGAACGTGTTTTAAATTTAACTTAAAAAGCTTATAACTTCTATACCTCTTAATCTATCTTAAATCTATAAACATTTTTGAAATCTCCATAATTTTTCCTATAAAATAAGTCCAAACACGACCTACTTACTCAACTTATTAAACATGTTGATTTTTTACATTGATTTCTTAATTTTTACTAATTTTTTATGTTTTACAGGCCTGGAATTGATTTACACATGAATATGGGATGCTACTACATGTACATACACATCCTTTATATGTCTAAAACCAATTTGAGAGGAAAATTATCTAAAATTTTTATACACCCTTAAAAACTATTTTTGGTAAAATTGTCAATAATATAATGTTCTGTGACTCGAAATTGAGACTACTTTATTATGTTTACCTCTTTATAATTTATTTTGGCCAATTTGTCCCATTTTATAACATTTCTATATAAGTTTTGTGTAGGAAGAAATGACAACCTTACTTCTATTCAGTAATTTTTCAAGTTAGATTTTACATATTTTAGCACTTTACATGTTTGTGAAAGTGTAAATTCTTATTGTTTATGACTTATTATAATTTATTTTCACTCTTCTGGACATCCATAAATTTTAATAAGACTTGTATAGAATTGTTAATTGTCACTAATTTTAAGTCTGTAAATGTTAATTATGCACAATAACTTCAGAACTGCTGTACTATTTATGTTTTATTGTTAATAACCGATGTATTCATTCTGTTTTCCATTCAGTTTTAGCACTTATATTATGCTTTTGCACTAACACGAATGTTTACACCAAACCTGCCTGCGTACACCCTACATGTGACATTGATATCTGTCCCACACTACATCTAACATTACGTTTGTTATCTACAACCTATAACTCATGTCTTAAGGGAAAATTATACTTAAATAAACTTACTAACGAATAATAAAATTGATTTATTTCATTACGATACCAAACGTGCACCATACTCACTTCCAATATGTTGCGATTTATCATTATTTTTACATTTTTATTAATAATTATATATCATTGGTCCAACTCAATGCTAATTAAACATCCCTACATAATCTTATCTGTAAAGTACCATTTATACTCATAAAAATGAATTTTCTTACTACGTGAATTAATTACTTTGTTTCAAGTAAATTCTAAACATCTGAACATATATATATATATATATATATATATATATATATATATATATATATATATATTGTTATGAGAGGTTCAAATAAATCTTGCCTTCCCCCCAATATTATTTACAAAATTTTTTTTTTCTTTATGGTTTGTTAATTTGGTTTTAAATTTAAAACCACACAACTTTCAAAATTTGTTGTAATAACAGTTAATATGTTGAGCGCCAACCTGTATAAATCTCAGGTAAATTGTTTCAGAATTTTCTCTCCTTTTTTTTTAAGCTTAATATTTCAATTCCAACAAATCTGATTTGACCAAGTAAGTTAATCCAATAAACTATTATTGACACATACAAAATTACGTAAAGTAAATGAAAAATTTTAACTTGTTAAAATAAAATAGGTATCAAATGAATTTCAAACAATAATCTCAGGGAACAAGTGAGTCTTAATAATGCGAGTGAATTAATCGATATAAAAAAAAATTAATTCTTTGACGTGGACGATTTCACAGGAAAACAATAAAATAACAAACTTATTCCTAATTAAATTTATACTACACCTACCTAAAAAACGTCACTGGACTGATCCTGTAGTCATATGGTTATGCCCGCTAGCAGGTGTCGAATGCAGCAAGTGGAAATTTTCTTTTTTTTCTTTTCTTCAGGTAAGTGATGCTTATTAAATCTTCCCTTACTCCTTGATTGGCCAAACAAATTCTTTTGTGCTGTCCTCCACCACGTGCTGGGTACGATATTGTTAATAATGCCTTTTCTTTTTGTTTTATACTGATCGTAGATGACCAGGAATGTCTTGAGGAAGGATTGTGAGAATTATGGTACCTTCACAAATCTTACTGCAGTGATTGTAATCGTATATTCGAGTAAATCAACATACCCATTATGAAAGTGTGACAGTGGTTTAAAAATTCTACTTTTTATCTATCACTTAGTAGGAACAACACTATATTATTTATTAAAGTTTTTTAATTTAGTCCTTTTCTTCTTGTCACAAGTTGTACATACACCATTTCAACCTTTATTCCACAATCACCGCTACTACACATTAACTTGTTTTGCATACAAATTATAATGGTAAGTGCAATTAAAATATGAATTTATTTCTTATTATTAATTATAATACACTTATTGTTAGATGAAACCAGAAAACCAAAGCATAACGCATCTTATTGCAATTTCTAACAATGTGAATCTCCATATAAAATTTTATCAAAAAGTAAAGAAAAAACTCTAAGTGATACCAAACATGCATAATATTTACAAATACAACTATTTAACTTAATCTGTCACATTTCTCTTTTGAAAAATACATTTTAAATCTGATGTGATTTAAACTAAATTAAAACATTTAACCATTTAGATAACAAAATTAATTAACTTTACAGTATAATTTAACCAACCAAAATTTATTCTTATTTCATAGAAATAATTAACAAAGTCTGTTTTAGGTAACAAGAGTAAAATAAACGTTTATGAAAACTTCTAAAAAGTAAAAGCCCACGTACAAAAAAATTGGATAAAAAAAAATTCTTTCTTTTTTTTTTTATATATGTGCAAAACAGGTCAATAAGAACATAACATGTCAATATATATATATATATATATATATATATATATATATATATATATATATATATATATAAACATCATGTGTGATTTATGTAAACTCCATTTATACTCATGAAGATGACAATGCACTATCATGCGCCATTCTTATGCATTTTCTGTGACGTCACGCCTTTGCAAAGATACGATATTATTATCATTTCCAGGGCCTTGTCACTGCCAAAAGATTATTACCTTATCTTTGTTCCCTAATTTTGTTCCTACTTTTGTTCCCTATTAAATATATTATATAGAAAATGTAATTAGACGCCTTTGCATACCTTATAAAAGGGAAGCAAAACTTAAAAAAGATAACATCTGAACTGCACGGAATAAGAAACGGAAATGAGTTAAGGACAGAACACAAATATTAAGTGCATTTAACTTAACCATATTATAAATTATTTTTACAGAACTGTTTATCTGTGTTACAATTTCACGATCATATTACTATCTGAAAACATTTAACTTTTATAAAAATTTCACTAACGTAAAATTGTTATAACTAGATCAATCCATTAGTAAATAATTAGTGCACATACTTAACCAAGTTTGAGGTAATGACTATTGAACTTTTAACTAAAACACACAGTCATGTGTTAGCGTTTAGCTTCCATATTTGATACTGTCTCAAGAGCTCCTGTTTACGTTATCGTGCGCAGGAGCAATAACTCAAAGAATAAACTATATATATATATATATATATATATATATATATACAGAGTTAATATAAAGTATGAAACCCCTTGAGTATCTCCTCAACTGTTTGTTATTTTTAAATAAAATAGGACGCCCCTTTCTAAAAAGATCCAAGGAATCCAAAAATGCAATCAGATTTACTGTATCATTTCCGGTTACACCGGAAATAAATATCAACTTTGCCATTTTAAACGGAACACCCTGTATATTTTTACATTTTTGAATTCCTTCTTTAATGTTGGACACAATGAACCTCTACATCCATATTTTTATTGCCCGGCAACATGCTTTCAAGAAGTTTAAAATTATTCCGATTATCGGTGTTCTTGGGTTATTAGTAATGAAAACAAACCTTGAAAACTCGGCAACTTAACAATTTATTAATTTTAACAAAAAATTTGAGAAATTTGCATTTACTTTTACTCTAAGCATACGTATATACCTATGTAAAAATACGAATGTTCAAACCCGTTTTTTGAAAAAAAAAAAGGAAATACGTCGACGAAGCTTATAGATAGTCATAAACTTACATCCCTCTAATATCACGTGTACTTTGCAGTTTTTTCAAAGTGCCGTAAATTTTAAGAAATTTGCATTTACTTTTACTCTATGCATACTTATATAGTCATGTAAAAAAGAGTGTTCAAATTCGTATTTTGAAAAAAAAAAAGGAAACACAGCAACAAAGATTATAGATAGCCATAAACTTACATCCCTCTAGTCTCACGTATACTTTGCCGTTTTCGTAAAAGTGCCCTAAAAATACGAATGTTCAAATTCATTTTTTGAAAAAAAAAAAGGCGAAGCTTATATATAGTCATAAACTTATATCCCTCTAGTATCACGTGTACTCCTGCCGTTTTTTAAAGGTGCCCTAAACTTTGAGAAATTTGCATTTATTTTTGCTCTATGCATACGTATGTACCCATGTAAAAAACGAAAACCCAAATTCGGTTTTTGAAAAAAAAAGGAAACACGACCGCGAAGCTTATAGATAGTCATAAACTTACATCCCTCTAGTATCACGTGTATTTTTGCCGTTTTTTCAAAAGTGCCCTAAATTTATGAAAGTTGCATTTATTTTCACGCTATGCGTACGTACATACCGATGTAAAAAAAAAACTTTGAAAAAAAAGAAAACACGGCGGCGAAGCTTATAGATAGTCAAAAACTTTCATCTCTCTAGTATCACGTGTGCTTTTCCGATTTTTAAAAAGTGCCCTAAATTTCGAGAAATTTGCGTTTACTTTTACTCTATGCATACGCATACACCTATGTAAAAAAACGAATATCCAAATTCGTTGTTTGAAAAAAAAAAGGAAACATGACAGCGATGATTATAGATAGTCATAAACTTACACCCCTCTAGTATCACTTTTACTTTGCCGTTTTTTCAAAAGTGCCCTAAATGTTGAGATATTTGCATTTAATTTTACCTTATGCATACGTATATACTCACGTAAAAGAGCTAATTTTCAAATTCGTTTTTTGAAAAAAAAAAGGAAACAAGGCGGCGAAGCTTTAGATAGTCATAAACTTACATCCCTCTAGTATCACGTGTACATTGCCGTTTTTTCAAAAGTGCGCTAAATTTTGAGAAATGTACTTTTACTCTATGCATACGTAACCTATGTAAAAAAAAAGAATGTTCAAATTCGTTTTTTGAAAAAGAATAGAAATACGGCCAACGAAGCTTATAGATAGTCATAAACTTACATCCCTCTAGTATCACGTATACTTTGCCTTTTTCCACATTTGAGAAATTTACTCTATGCACACCTATTTAAAAAAACGAATCCTCACAATAGTTTTTTGAAAAAAAAAGGAAACACGGCAGCGAAGCTTATAGATAGTAATAAATTACATCCCTCTAATATAACGAATACTTTACCATTTTCTCAAAAGTGCCCTAAATTTTGAGATATTTGCATTATTTTTACTCCATGCGTACGTATATAACTACATAAAAAAACGAATCCTCACATTCGTTATTTAAAAAAAAAAAGGAAACATGGCAGCGAAGCTTATAGATATTATTAACCTTATATCCCTCTAGTATCACGTGTGCTTTGCCGCTTTCTCAAAGCGAATATTCAAATACGTTTTTGAAAAAAAAACGGAAATACGGCAGTGAAGCTTATAGATAGTTATAAACTTGCATCCCTCTAGTATCTCGTGTACTTTGCGGATTACTTAAAATATTGCTATTTTCTCAAAAGTGCCCTAAATTTTGAGAAATTTGCATTTACTTATACTCTATACATACGCACATGCTCATGTAAAAAAGCTGACTTTAAAATTCGTTTTTTGAAAAAAAAAGGAAACACGGCAGCGAAGGTTATAGATAGTTATAAACTTACATCCCTATAGTATCACGTGTACTTTGCCGTTTTTTAAAAAGCGCTCTAAATTTTGAGAAATTTGTATTTACTTTTACTCTATGCGTATGCCTATGTAAAAAAAACGAATACTCAAAAAGAAGGGAACACGGCAGCGAAGCTTATAGATATTCATAAACTTACATTCCTCTAGTATCACGTGTGCCTTGCCGTTTTTTCAAAAGTGCCCTAAATCTTGATAAATTTGCATTTACTTTTACTCTATGCATACGTATATAACTATGTAAAAAAACGAATGTCCAAATTCGTTTTTTGAAAAAAAAAACAAAAACTGCGACGAATGTTGTAGATTATCATAAACTTACACCCCTCTAGTATCGCGTGTACTTCGCCATTTTCTCAAAAGTGCTCAAAAAGCTTATAGATAGTCATAAACTTAATCCCTCTTGTATCACTATACTTTGCCATTTTCTTAAAAATGCCCTAAATTTTGAGAAATTTTCATTTACTTTTGCTCTATACATACGTGTATACCTGTATAAAAAAACGAATTTTCACATTCGTTATTTAAAATAAAAAGGAAACTCAGCAGTACTTATGTTAATCGGGTTCTGGCTCAAGAAGTGACTTCACACCAATCAGCGACGTGAACGATCACTTAAGCCTCGCCCCTACCGGAAGTTTGTGTTTGGAGGACCAATTGGGAGGAGAGCGTGGCTCCTCCTACCGGAAGGAGCAATGACGTCAAGCCAATGGTATGCGAGCATGGGCCCCGCCCTCTGTTGACTTCCGGAAGAGGGTTGGCCCAGTAGCTGTCCAAGGAGAGACGTGGCCACCATGTTTGAATTGTTCAGCAGCCTCTGGAGTCTTCGCGGTTTCCGGTAGGTTCTTCACCGGCTTTTTAGGGTTTCTTTAGAGGTTTTCAACGACTTCTGGTGTGTTGGTTGCAGCCTCTTGGCTCTTCGGCGGCTTCCGGTAGGTTCTTCGCCGGTTTCTGAGGACTTCTTTAGAGGTCTTCAGCGGCTTCTGTTGGTTTCGGGGGCCGCATTGTTGCGATGTCGTAATCTACGGGGCCTTGCAGACATCTTGTTTGTTGCTGTTGAAGCGGAACTTCCGGTTGTAGGACAAAGCCTGAAAAAATTGTTTGCACCGGGAATCGAACTCGAGCAAGTCAAGTTATGAATCTATGCGTATCCATATAACCAAATGAGCTAACAGGGTTTTAGATATGAAACATAAAATGTGTGATATAAGCGTAAATATTTAAGCTGACGTTATAGTGAATCCATGAGAATAGCTTTTTATTTGGTTGTAGCATCCGGCGTGCGGTCTAAAATATAATCGCTTATGTACAAGATATTACGTAATTACATTTTTACAATTAAAACATAAATTTTATTATTGTTCTTAAAGTAATAAAATAGCTGAAAATAATAATGTTTAATTAAAGTATTTTGTAATAAATAGAAAATAATGTTGTCGATAAATATGTGATACTAATAAGGTAATAAATTATAAAAATACTTTGATGTTATGAATTAAAACTATGTGCATTTGTTAGAAAGCTAATTACAACAACAATCATTATCATATGACGATGTATGTAATTTCATTAAGTTCTAAAATAATTAATACCCACAACATTAAATAAAAATTCAATTTACATTGAAAAATTTCAATATAAAGTTTATCTAGAAATAACATCCTGAGTGTTTACTTAAATATTTAAGCTGACGTCATAGTGAGTGAAGGAATAGCTTTTCAGGTTGAAAGGAAATGGAAAATAATGTTGTTGATAAATATGTAATTACTGCATCTGATAATAATAAATGCGCAATTACATTTTTAACTTGATTCTAAAAACAAAGCAATAAAGGAAATTTGTACTTTCTACACTTAACATCCTAAGTGATTTACATAAATACTTAAGGTAACGTCACGAGAATGACTGAAAGAGTAGCTTTTTATTTGGTGGATGACAGAGTTATTCGGGGTAACAAGGAAAGCAATTTGCTCGCGTCTAAAATAATAATTAAACGTTGCTTAAAGTATAATAAGTGTACAACATAAATATATATATATATATATATATATATATATATATATATATATATATGTATATACATTTTATAACTAAAATATAGATTTTGTTTTTGTTTGAAAGTAATAAAAATAGAAAAAGGAATTTGCATTTTCAAACAAATTCCAAAATAATTAATACAAGAAGCATAATCGTTTGTTAAAATTGAGTAAATAATAATACATTTAGTAATAAAAATTATAAACTTAGAATTCGCAGGTTATTGGCTGCATTTCTTCCTCAAAGTATTAGTAAAGCTATTATATACGTATTTTGTTTAATAAAATCCTAAATAATTTATGTATTCCAATATTAACAGATATTACAGTGAATGAAAATAAGGTTATCACAAAACAATAAAAATAGATATTTATCGCTGTAGCCGCGGTCATATCCGTTTAAAAAATTCTTAATCAGCGCTACTCAAACTTTATATTACTAATTTAATACTACATACGCAATAAACAATTACAGAACATAACATTTTTATATCCACTTGTACATTTCTGCAACATCCGGTGTGTGACGTATATAAGAGCAATGTAACATATGGTTCTTTATCAGTCGTTATCGCACTTTCATCAGGTAAGTTTCAATATTACATTTAAAAAATAATAATTAATTGCGAGTATTAATAAATTTCAGGTTTCCTAACCATTATTATTATTATACTTTCACTTGATGCAGTTCATTCAACGGATATTTTCAGGTAAGTTTCATTGGTTTTACTAAAAGCATTATTTTTATAAATGAATTTTTTAGATTTCAATTACCCGCAAAAGTGCTTACCGCTTGACTGCTATTGTAATTACTTGTATCGCTCCAGGTAAGTTATATATATATATATATATATATATATATATATATATATATATATATATATATATATATTGAAGCATTAATTACAGACTCGATAAATTAAATCATTTATTACTTCCTACTGCAGTTCATTCGTTCGCTAGGTATAATGTTTACAATTTATACTAACACATTTTAGTGATTTATATTTAGAAATGGCTTTAATCGAGAAAATCAACTCTTCCGTAGAAATTGTTGAACATTTTTATAAGCACGCCAATACTCATGATGAGAGCAAAATCACCAAAATAACGAAAATCATCGACGCTAATTGAAAACTGATCAAGACATGCGTTGGTGGCTCATCATTGAGTATTGGTGGCAAAAGACATCTAGCGAGCGTTGCAGGGAAATTGGAGCGGTACAGGATACTATTCAAGCAGTTAAGGAAACCGGCTGTAAGAGGTTCCCTCGCAAGCAAGGATACAGTCGAGTGGAGTAATCTGACTACAGCCTTTAAATCCAGGGTGAGCACTGGTATTATAATTAATTTAGGTCATAGGACATTAGGGTCATTCTTTAATGATAGTTTTAAGTTATTTTCAGTTAGGATTAGGGAAATTTTTAGCATTTATAATAATATTTTAAAAGTTAATTTAGAATTATCTGCAGAATTCGTTGAGCCATCTTAAAATAATGATGATGATAATAATTTAATGCATAGGGAGTTTAGTTTTACAACCAAAAATTTTAATACTTTAAGAGCCAATTTAGAATATGAAAATTTAAAAAATTTATTCAATAGTAATGTTATCGATTACTTGATAAAGCGATTGCTTCAATTTGAAGAACAGGATAGTGGTTGGGCACTATCAAAAATTATTTCGTTAACTGTAAACGTAAACAGCATAACTCTAATAAGGGAATCGTCCTTTATTCCTTTACCTCCTCAAAAAAAAAATAAGAAGTGCGTCATTAACGTAAAAAACAATGATGAAGCCTGTTTCGGGTAGGCTTTAGCATCGCGACTCTGATCGTGTATCATCATATCCCTACTATGCCGAAATACTAAATTTTGAAGATATACAGTTTCCCATAACATTAAATCAAATCCTTCAATTTTTAAAACAAAATCCTAATTTATCCATAAAAGTGTATGTCCTTATTAGCATGCAGCTAAATATAACGCAGTACCTGTCTATTTATGTAATGATAAGAAGCAGCAACGCGTTAATTTATTAATGATCTAACAGAATTATGAAATTGAAAGCGAAACATATGATGACGTTTCGAGACTTGGAACAACTAAAGATGACGATGAAGTCGTTAAATTTTATTTCTACTGGATCAAAAATTTATCGGCATTAATAGGTTCACAGTTGAAGAAAAAGAAAGGAAAATTATTTCTATGCGATAGGTGCCTCCACTATTCTAGTTCTCAAATTAAGCTAAGTAATCACGAGTTAGATTGTAAGTTAGTTAATAAATGTAGGATAGAGATGCCAAAGCCAGGTTCGAATGTGTGTTTTAAGAATTACGAGTTTAAACAGACTGCGCCATTTATTTTATATTGCGACTTGAAATGTTTAGTGCAGGATTTCAAAGATGACGAAACGTGGAATACCGTTAAGTATAAGAAACAACGTATGCTGCATCGTATATTATCTCCACAGCACGTTTAACGATTCCTTACCAAAATTTCGGTTGCTGAGGGGTGAGCAGTGTATTAATTGGTTTAGCAACGATCTACTAGATATTGCTACTGGTCTGCAGCAGTATTTTGCGAACATCCCTTTTTAGATCGTGATATTAAAGTAAGAGATCATTGTCATTTCACCGGTCAATTTAGAGGTAAGGCTCATCAAGCATGCAACATCCGGAATAAGGCACCACCAATAATACCAGTTTTTTTCCAAAACTTTTCCGGTTATGATTCACACTTCCTGTTGAAAAATATTTCTCAAGCCCCAGTCACATTTCATTATTACCTAAAACTAAAGAACGCTACATATAATTTACCAAAGACATTTTATTCCATAGTTAAATTTCGATTTGTAGATTCATACCGCTTCATGAACGAGTCCCTAGATAAATTATCCTGCTATCATTTAACGATTTCAAAATTTTACGCAGCACGTTAAGCCATTTGAATGATGAGCAGCTGCAATTATTAACTAAAAAGGGGGCGTATCCGTATGAGTACGTACATACGTGAACTTAATTTAACGGAACATTTCTTCCTGATAAGGCTAAACTTTACAGCAAGTTGAGGCAATCACATATCACAAATAATGATTATGCGCATGCTCAGAACGTTTGGCAAAAGTTTCAAATTCAAAATTTAGGTCATTATAGCGATGTTTATCTGACATGTGATGTGGTTCTACTTGCTGACGTATTTACAAATTTTAGAAATAAGTGCATAACAACGCACAAGTTAGACCTGGCATTCTTTTATACCACTCCCGGATACACCTTGCAGTATATGTTAAATTACACTAAAGTTAGACTAGAGCTGCTCACGGATGTTAATATGTTATTGTTCGTGGAAAAGGGCATAAGAGGAGGGATAACGCAATGTTGTACTAAGTACAGTAAGGCGAACAATAAGTATATGGATGAATACGCTCCCAGCAAACCATCCTCTTATATTCTTTACACAGATATGGTTAATTTATATGGATGAACTCAAAGTCATTGTTTGCCGCGGGATGATTTCAAGTGGCTTAGCGAGGGGCAATTAAATTTACTAACCTCCGAATCAATTTTGAATTTACCGGATGATGCATGCAAAGGATTAATCCTAGAGGTGGATCTGTTATATCCGGCTAATCTGCATGATCGCCATAAACACATCTCCTTCTGCGTTGAACACGGTACTCCTCCTGGTGGTAAAAATAGGAAACTGCTCGCAACGCTGCATTCTAAGACTAAGTATGTCATTCATTACCGCAATTTCAAACAATGCCCCTAAGTAGGCCTTGTGCTTAAGAAAGTTCATCTCGCGATTAACTTCAACCAATCACGTTGGCTCAAATCATATATAGACTTGAATACGAGGTTGCGAGCAGAATCCACTAACTCTTTCAAGAAAAACTTATACAAACTGTTAAATAACGCAAATATCGGCAAAACCATGGAAAATGTTATAAATCATAGAATCGTCAAACTTGTCACCAGGTGGAGTGCTAGGTAGGCCGAGTTTACAGTCACTAAATATTTAGTGACTGTAGCCGAGTTTCCACAGCAGAGAAATATTTGATGGCTATCGAGTTATCTAAGGTGGAAATCTACTTTAATAAGCCACTATATGTGGGAATGGCAATTTTAGACATTTCTAAAACATTAATGTACGATTTCCACTATACCTTCATGCAACGCCAGTTTAATGATGATTGCATGAAATTATTATATATGGATACCGATATCCTGGTGTACGAGATAAAATGTGAGAATGCATACGATCTTATACGCAACAACATTTCGCGTTTCGACACTTCTGATTTTCCTGCAGACAACCCCTATAACATTCCAAGATGCGATGGTAAAGTAATTGGCTTGATGAAAGATGAAATGAGTGGAAGAATAATTAATGAATGGGTGGCTTTGGCATCTAAAATGCATAGCTTTAGACTTAAGGATTATGAGGTAAAGAAGTTGAAAGGTGTAGGGATTATGTTGTAAGAGATAGGATTAGTTTTAATGATTATTTAAAATGCCTAAGAAGCGGGGATATTACAAGCGTCTCTCAAAGCAGTATCATATCGAAAATCCACCACGTATGTAGTATAGAACAGCGTAAAGTCGCTCTTAACAATCGCGATGATAAGAGGTATTTGCTACCTAATGGTATCGATACACCGCCTTGGGGACGTTGCAATATCTCCGCTACTATGGATTTAGGTTAAGAAATTAGCTATTATTATTAGATTTTAGATTAAGAAGTTGTTTATTAGTATTATTAGCTATTATCATCATCATCATCATTATTGCTGTTATGTTACAGGCTAAGGTAAATGAAGAAATTGTTTATTACTGTAACACCATTGTTGTTATTATTATGTTATAGGTTAAGAAAATTATATTATTGGTATTATATATTATTATGTTATTGTTATTATTTATTATACCGTAGATGTGTGAAAATATACATAGGTTATATGACAAATTATTTATTGTACGAAAATATATACATGGTATATACATTTTGTTTCATTAATCCATGAATCATGTGTTTTGTCCATGCCAAGCCATCGAACATATAGCTGGTTCCCCTTACACCGTAGAACCTTCTCAACGAGAAATATATCCGGATGAGTTGTTTTCTGTAGTTCTTCAGCGTAAAATTTACCTAGTATCGGTTTAGCTTGGAGATCTTCCAGTAAATATGTAACTGGATTATCAACCTCCACCTTAGTAATCTAGCAAGTTCGGTGTAGCAAATATTGATTTATATTTAGAAATCCGAACGTAATCACCAACTTTAAATTTTGCTGTCCCCATTATCTTAATATTATGAAACATAGGTAAATATGTTGATGCAGTTACATCTTTAGACTTCATTCTAATCGTGGAAATCACTTTATTATTATATTCAGATGTAACTTCTTGCAACACATCTAGCCACTTGTATTTATCTGTATAACGCATTTTTCAATGTTCTTATAACCCTTTCAACAATGGCTGCCTTTTTAACACTATACGTTGAGTATTGATGTATTGCATCAACCCTTCAAAATGTTTATTATAGAATTGACGTCCCTGATCCGATTGCAAGTTTTTCGGAGCTCTACCCTCCTTCAAAATGGAAGCCATCGCTCGACAAACTTCGTCGGCATTCTTCGAGTTTAGAGGGCGTGTCCATAGATATTTAGAATAGCAGTCTATCACTGTTAGAATATACCTATGATTGCGGTTCTCTTTAGCATATGGAATAAATTCGGCTAAATCCGTGTGCCAGAGATCATCCCAATGCTTGACGATGGTACGTTTCCTCACGAAATTCTTCCGCGCAGACTTATGCAATTCTTCGACAACCACCAACTTTAAAGATATTACTATTAGTGTAACTTATTCTCAATGTTATAAATATCCTTGCTGAGGATGCTTATGTCGCCATATATACGATTAATCTTCTCCTCAAGTTTACGATCGCGCTCAGATAATAATTTTGCAATCGATATCACTCTTTAAGACTTCCTTACACTTATCAACATATTTTTTGGTGGCTACATCCGCATCTAGCATTGAATCGATAACGTTGCAGACTCTTCTACCTTGTGCATCGTAATTAGCATCTTCGGTCAATTTTAAATTCGCCTCATCTACGTATCTCCTAGTTGCAACATCATCTTCTGGGATGGGTTCAGAGACCTTGCAAAATCTTTTACCTTGCATATCGTAATTATCCTCCCCGCTTAATTTGATATTTGCAGGTGCATGTTTTAAATGCGTTAGTGAACTCTTCAAACTGCAAAACTCGACAATGTGTATACGTTAATTTGTGGGATATTAATCTCATTATGGTTGTCTAATGATAATGATGAGCGTGGTTAAAATAAAACAGCGACCTTTAGCTGCCTTACGAAATGAAATCGGTTTTAGCTTAAAAAACGCTTGTGTATTATCAAACTTGTAAATTGCCTTACGAAATGAAATTGATGTTAGTTTCTAAACGTTTGTGTATTATCAAAATTTTAAATGAGAGTCAGCTTGTTTATTTGCCACGGGGTGTTTGACCGTTTTCAAAACGAAATAGTGCGTTCAAGATTGTTTATAAATTGTATGAAGAGAATTAAATACAAGTTCAAATTTACCGCCAAGGGGGCCATAACAACGGGGTGCAGAGCCCAAAAAACAAGTTCTGAAAACCTATACCTGTCTTATAAGTTAACATTAGGACCCCACTTATTAGAAGACAAATTTAAATTTCCCGCCATAACCTGCAGAGACTTAAATACAAATTCAAATTTTCCTCCAGGGCTAAGATCCAAAAGCAAGTTGCAAACCCTATGTCTCTTATAAATTAGCATTAGATCCCGCTTATTTGAATACACGTTCAAATTTCCCCCCTCATAGATGGCGCCACAAACAAATTTTTGGTCAAGGGGGCGCAGGCCTAGGAGTAAGTTGCTAAGCCCTACACCTGTCTTACACGTTAGCATTATGCCCCTTATTAGAATACAAATTCATATTTTCCGCCATAACCAATCAGAATGCAGACAAATACAAATTCAAATTTTCCGCCAATGGGGCCTCGACAAGGGGGCAAAACCCCAAAAGCAAGTTGTGAAGCCCTATACCTGTCTTATAAGTTAGCATTAGGCACCCTTATTAGAATACAAGTTTAAATTTCTCGCAATAAATAATCAGAATGTAGAGACTTAAAAACAAAAAGGGGCGAAACCCCGAAAGCAAGTTACGAAGCCCCATACCTGTTTTAGAAGTTCAAATTTCTTTCAATAAACAATCAGAATGTAAATACAAATTCAAATTTTTCCACATAACCATTACAGAGACCTGCGTCACTTTTAAAAATACACCGCGAGATGGCACCACAAACAAATTCAAAATTTTGGACTAGGGGCGAAGCCCTGAGAGCTAGCTCCAAAGAGTTATACCTGTCTTACAAGTTAGCATTAAGGCCCCCTTATTAGAATACAAATTCAAATTTCCCACCAAAACACAATGGCCTAGGGTCTTGATTATGACGTTTAATTAAAAGGGTTACGATGATGCAATTTAATTATGTCTTATAATTAAAAATATTGCTGATTTATAACTCGTAATTAAAAACAATTCCCCTTATTAGAATACAAATTCAAATTTCCCGCCATAACCAATCAGAATGCAGAACACAGATGCTGAGAAGTGGGGCTAAGAACCAATCAGAAACCGGAGGGACGGGCGCAACCAATCAGGAAAAATAAATGGGTGTGGCTTAGTCTTAACTCCACCTTAATGAAGCCATAAGTGCCTTATCTAGTCTTAACCTTGCTAAATTGGCCACTAGACCACGCCTTAGGGGGCATCCAAAACCCCTAACCAGGGGGTTAGACCCCCAAAAACGCTCTTAATATTAACAAAATGATCTTAATTAGGGGCAAAAATTCAGCCCCCGAAAAGAAGCCGACCCCACCCTTCTACACTTCTCCTACACCATTTTGTCCTCAAGCCCTGCCATTCTACCGTCGTGTGGTTTTCCACACCAAATATTTTATAGAGCAATATAATCAACGTGTGCGCAGTATTGTCACGACCGGGACTGCCAGTGGCGTGGGAACGTGGCTCAGGGAGAGAAAATAACCAATAACCACATATGGCTTAGAAACGATGGCCATAACAAGAAAAACCATGGAACAGCTAAGTGTGGCAAAATACCGAGATAACGAGCCATGCCAGAAATAACCCGAAGGGACAGCATCCGGAATGCCGACATTCTAACTAGAACCGGGATAACAGATGTGGTAGAACGCGTAACTAAACTGGAGTGGCAATGGATCGGTTACGTAGCAAGGTAGAAAGGTGGACACAAAAACTACTGAACTGGAGACCACGACTAACCAAGAGAAGTGAAGGAAGGTCCTTTAAAAGATGGACCGACGACTTAAAGAACATCACAGATGGACAGTGCATGACCACTGTCAGAAACAAAAACTCATGGATTCAAATCAAGGAGGCCTATGTCCAGCGGTGGATGAATAGAGGCTGAGAGAAGAAGAAGAAGAATTCTTCAGATTGTAAATGATTGTATCATATTGTTGGCAGACTAAGATTTGAACAGCTGAAATATTACACTAAAAAGCGTTACTGTAGACAAATTCAATAAATATTTTATGGAAAGTTGTAATGAAATAATACAAAGTGTACCAAAGATTAATGCTAATAATAATAAGACAGATCCTGTTTTACAGAGTCATACCGTAAAATTTGAATGCTTTAAACTAAGAGTAAAGAGGAACTGAAGGATAATTTTTATTCATTGCCAAATAAAAAGGTCAAAATGACATAACTGTGAACTTTGTGAAAACTGTCTTCGAAGAGATAACAAATCCGCTATTGAATAAATTATTCGCTCGAAACTGGAGAAGACCGATATGTAAGGAGAAGAATCTTGACAAAAAAGTTTCTTCTTCATCAGTATCAGAGAAGGCATCAATTGCATCTTGATCTATCTTCAAATTTAGATAGAAATCTCTCAGTGATGACGAAATAAATGGTAACGGCTCTACTAGATGCTGCTTTTCTCTACAGAAATAGGTACAGGACCTTTGTATGCTACTTGTGGCCTTAGGATTACAGTTTGCTTTCCTCGTGTTTCGAAGTCTAATACCCTGAATGGTTCATTTTGCGAAAATGTTGTTTTGACTAAAAGAGCCTTTCTTCCCTTTTCATATCTGATCCATCTTAAATCCCTCCAGTTGATTTTATTGCCGTCAGTGTCAGTTTTGCAGTTTAGCCATGTTTTAAGATATAGAATCCAATTTAGAAAACACCCTGAATGTAGCCGACGACGAGCAACAACCGGAGTATATAAATGCCGGATATATAGAATGTCTAGAACGTCAAAGAACACCTGACGCAAACAAGCAACCGGATGATATAACTACCGATGCTAGATTCATCGAATATCAAGGGTGTCAAGGGACACCTAACGCAGATAAGCTACTGGAGGATATAACTGAAACATTTTTAAATCGTGAACAGACACCTTGCAATGATGCAGAAAAGCAACAATATAATTGTTTATCCGGTAAGCAAATATTGATATCTTAAAAAAGCTACCTAATATATGTATTATTTTTCTACTTTGTTTCAGATTCTTCCAGTAACGAAAATGATTCGTTTTCGCCAGATAATTCGTCAGATGAATATGGCCCTTCTGACGATTCTGTTTCGGATGATTTCTCAGATGATTCCGATTTTAAAATGAAGTCTGGTAATTCTGATGGGTCAACCGAGACACACATTACTGCGGAGGACATATTTCTGCTTGAAACAACATCTGTGTCAAGGTCAACTACAACTCCTGATGCAAATACTTTAGTTGTAATCAAGAAAAAAGAATTTAACTTGCCGGAAAAAAAATCAAAAAAGAGGCGTTGTCGTCCAGAAATATGGAAGAAAAACCTATTTGCATCAGCCAGGCAACAAGGAAAATCTTATATTTCCCAAAAAAGTAAAAAAGAGGTACCCGAAAAAACTCCGGAGTTAGGATTACTATGTAAAAGCACATGTAGGAAAAAATGCAGCGATAAGTTCACTGAAAATGGAAGACAAGTAATTTTCAGTAGATTTTATAAATTGGACCAAAACGCTAAAAACTCACTTTTATTCAAATCAATTCACATTGAAACCGTTAAGACTCCGTGAAAAAATCGTGGGAATGGAAAGTCTTCTTCATTCTCGTACAGAGTGACAATAAAAATATCGTCACTGTCTGCAAAACAGCCTTTCAACGGCACTACCAAATTTCGCACAAAAAGATACAACTGTTGCAAAAACAGTTAAACGCTGGATTAAAGGCTCCATCTCCAGGTAAAAGAGGTCGACACGATTCAAGAGGAAATAGAATACCCAATGAAGTTGTTAATGTTATTAAAGAACATATACGTCCCTTTCCAGCTGAACAGTCTCACTATTTGTGAAACAAAAATCCAAACAAAATGTATTTATCTCCACTTCTAAATATGTCCAAAATGTTTGAACT
Source organism: Vesta saturnalis (assembly GCA_036346205.1). Classification (NCBI taxonomy): domain Eukaryota; kingdom Metazoa; phylum Arthropoda; class Insecta; order Coleoptera; family Lampyridae; genus Vesta; species Vesta saturnalis. The sequence goes on from JARFJB010001981.1 coordinate 84,110, forward strand.
CTATAGAGAGTATGTGCAAGCAAATAAATTGGACAATACATTTTTGGTGAAAAAAAGTTTTTATGTACACATTTTTTCGACGGAATTCAATTTCTGACACATGCAGTACTTGCGACTCAGGCCTTAATAATGAAGAACATACAGAAAATTCCAATTATGCTTTTGATCAACAAAAAGTAGATAGACAACATGGACGCGATAATAAAAATGTGTTATACCTAACAATGGATTTACAACAATCTATGCCTCTACCACGAATTACAACTTCTAAAGCATTTTATTTAAGGTAAATGTGGTTCTACAACTTTGGAATACACACGATATCGTGGACAGAAGAAACGGCAACGAAAGGCAGTTTAGAAATTGGAAGCTCACTAGGTACATATTGTCGTAACCCAGACGTACCCTATCACTGAAACGTGTAATTTGAACTTGTTCGCATTAATGCAAATTCAAGAGACAAAACAATAGCTAAAAGATGCATCTTAATTTGACTGATAAGATGCTATTATTAATTGCTTAAATTGATGTCACTGAGAATAATGCTACTCCGTCTAATGCTAGGCTTACTCCAATTAATAGCTTAAATTTCCCTTACTGGCCGTGATTAAATAATCGGAGTTGATTTACAAATCTGATCTAGAACTCGCAAAATTCTAACCTGATTAAAAAAAACAGTGATCGTCTAGGGGGCAAATACCCTACGTTGTGTAATGTGCATGAAATAGGGTCGGATAAGGTTAATTTGTTGCATAAGGTGGCAAGGTAATTAAATGAAATAAAACTACAATTAAGATGAACGAGTTGCGCTACCAGGTGATTCGCTCGTCATCCTATTTACATCGGGAGGAAAAGAATCACCAAGAAAACTCCCTTTATTCCAATAATAATCACACCAAGAAAAAAAAAAATCAGATAACACAAGTAAATTGCAATCAAAGGATTAAATATGTATCAACACTACTCTATCGGTATTAAAGGCGTACAAAATCTATAACATTGCATAAAACGAAGTTTAGTCACAAATAAACATAAAATCATGTCTACCAATGGTGTTCAAATTAAAGCAAAATATACAGGTAATAAATAACAAACAGGGGATCCCTTTTGAACCAATTCCTGTCTGCTTTCAGGTAAATAATTACATATAAAGCATTATACAGGGTGTGGGACAACCGGACATAAACAGAACACAAAAAAACAACAAAGGATCTCATTAAATCTAGTTAAAAGGGCGTACCTTATAAGATTTAAATATCACCAAAATAAAATGCAAAGCCATTTCAATAACTACACATAAATGCAATAAACATAAACAGTGTGATCGTATCCACAATAAGATCGTCAATCAATCACCAAAAAAAAAAGGGAAGAGGGTTATCCCGACCATGTGGCCCTTTTGTTTAACCAATTATGCGGTTTTTAACATCCAAATACATTAAGCACCCTAGTAATACATATTACAAATTCAACATACATAAAAACAAAATTAACAACAGAAAATTAAACAGGTTACAGATTATTTAAGTAGATAAAAATGGAAAAGGGGAAGTACGTTACACATACAAATTTGTGAATACGATCACAACTAAGAATACACATGGATAATAACAATAAATGATATAATTGAGTACACAGAAAAACCATTCGTGGCCAAACACACTAAATGCGCGGTTGAGACAAAGTATAACTAACATCTGACACAAAGCCCTGCAAAACACCAATTCACCTACATGACTAGTAGGCATTATTACAAATGCAAGATAATAAAACGGGCGATCCCTTCTCTCAATTTTTCTTAGACATAAAACAAAACACAAAAATATAGACATATAGGCATATAACGGTAACAAGAGAGACGTTTGGATAGATATATAGATAACTAGATCATTAGGATCAGCTTTCTGATTTTATACCTATGATCGTTTGTGTTTTTATCACTATAAATACAGGTTAGAATTGTCAATCCACAATATAGAACACATAAAAAAAAGAGAGCGAGCTTCTCTGTGCCTGCATAATTTCTATGACAACAGCTTTGCAAGTCAGTGTCTCAGTTTGGTTTTAACAATTTAAATGAATAGGTAGAATGACCTTTTCTGTGTAATTTCACAAACCGGAAAATCTTTTCTTTTACTTACATTATCAATGTAGGTTATCCTTTTAAGCTTTCACCAGCACAAATGTTTAAATACTCTGATTTATCGGTTAACACAAAAAGAAAAGAAGATCTAATTAAACAAACACAAAATCGATGTCAAATGTTAATAACGCACGCCTTGAAAATTCAAATGCAACTCCCCTATTCTAAGCACAACAACCGTTATTATTCCATCACCCACTATTTTCCATATCAACTAACAAAATCAATAAAAATATTTCGTGTGAACACTTTTGCCTTTAATTATGAAAAGAAACATTATTTCTAATTAACATGTGCAATCAACCGTAGAAATCCTGTATTTACAATATCACATTTCAACCCATGAACAACTTTTGCTTTGATCGCGGTGTAATTTATTTTTATAATACTGACATTTTTATTTTTCAAAACGCATTTATAAACATCTTTAGCAATTTGCCTTGCCCTTTCGATAAATGCAGTTGAGCCTGCACCTGCAACTTAAAAACATCTGGTTGCGGGCCACCCTTAGTTAAAATCCTACCCAAATGTCTTCCAAAAAAAGAAATACAAATCATTCTCATATAACAATTATTATATAATAACTTTTAGTAATTATCTTTTGCTATCGCGACAGCAATTTTAATCGGAATATTTTCAATCGAATTTTCGTAGTGTGCTACCTACAATATCTTCGTACAAATCCTAAGCGCCGAAAAAAAAGTAGGCCATTTGGTTATTTGGTCAGATTCTTGTTCTGGCCAGAACAAAAATTTTTACCTAATTTGCTTGTACCAGTACTTGGTCCTAAAAAACTATGTAAATATTATAGATCATAAGTTTCACGAAGTAGGACATTCCTTCCTGGATTCAGATCGGGATTTCGGAAGAGTAGAAAAAGAAATGAGGAAACATGAAAAAGTTTTTACAGCTGACCAATACAGAAATATAATAAAATCGGCAAGTAAAAAAATAGCGTGGTCATTAATGCAGACCATTTTAAATCTAGAAATTCCTATTAAATTGCATCTCTTCAATAGAAAAAAAAACATTGAACGAAAAGTTTCAATAAGAGACCACATTAAATGGATTCGCGTTGAAAAATACGAATTCTTATATAAAGACTGCCTGGATCCACATACGCCATTCTTACAGGTAGATTTTATGAAGTAAACGTGACCCAATCAATAGCAATGACTACACATTGATTCCAATTCCAAATAAGAAAAACCAGCTAACAGAAGAAAAATTAACAATTTGAAGCAACAAATACCTACATTGATGAAGCATATCGTCATTTTATACTAGAATTTGACTAAAGATACAGATGGTGAAATGAAGGCAAACAATAAAAAAAGGAAGTCTCTTTAGAATATAGCGCAAGTTTAGTGTTAAGATAATGTATTGTTCTTGAATATTAACCTATGTTACGTTTTTGTATTTATATAACCTAAATTTTCTTGGATTTTTAATAATAAAAAAAAATTTGTTACCTAGCAAATGTTTATTCCATGTACACTTAGACCCTTTATGTACTTACAATAATACATCTTTCGTTCAATTTTCACTTGATGAAGGGGCTAAGTAACGAAATTCACCGCGTAATCTTGACTGATACTACAAACAATAAGTCTAAATATAACCAATATATGCTCCAAATTTGGTTTTTCTATTTATTAAAACAAAAAGGTTCCAAAGTAAAAAAGTTAACACGTTGAAGTACAGTACCGAACTGGGCTACCGCTTGTAGTATGACAGTAGTATTATTTTGTATTTTTAGACAGATAACGTCTATGTATTTTATGTAGTGGGTATAAGATACAAAAAAAGAACTCCATGTTTTTTAAAAAAATTAAAATGACGCCGATAGACGTCCTGTCATTTTTTGGTATTTTGTATTGTAAGAATTGACAGGACACCGATCTGCATCATGTACGTTAAGTATATAATAGTTGCAGTTTCGTATAAAAAATATATGTTTACAAAAGAAAACATTATTTATTGCACATGCTAACAATAAATAAGTAATAACAAATAACAAAATAAATAAAAAAACAAGTATATAAATGACACATAAAGGTTTCAATTTGCATTCGGTTGATGCCATTCTTCAAAACATCCGGGACAAAGAGGTGGTTTTAACACACATCGTTTACGCGAAAACTTGTTTCTCTACGTTGTTGTTTTTTGGTACAGAATCTACATTTGTGAAAAACTGATTTTTATTTGGAGTTAGGTCCCGGATTACCCCGAATTTTTTTCGGCCAATGTCCTATAACCGAATTTGGCATTTCATTTGATAGAACTTGAACTGTTTTAGGTTCTACTTGTCCCAGTATTAAATTCTTTCCTTCTAAATTAGAAGGTAAATTGAGAATAGATCCTATCAGTTCATCTCTAAAATGAATTAAGCGGTACTTGGAAGAACCACGTTGGTAATATTTCTTGTAAATAAAGAATGCATTCCAAGTGGTGACATCTAAAAGGTACAGTATCACTTTTTTGTACCACCGAATAGTTTTTCTGTGTGTAGAATACGTTGAGGTCATTTGGTCGCATCGCAGGTTTTCTTTTTTCCTTTCCAAACCTATTTTTGACGGGGATGATTTCGTGTGGTCAAAACTAAGACGTCCCTTTTGTCCTTCCACTTTGATACATATATTCGTTTATATCGAGCCCAGTAATGCTCTCCTGGTTTAATTTTCTGGCTGACTAGATATTTGGGATTGCCTCTTCTATTAGACCTTAAAGTGCCATTTGTGTGTGTTTTTTTATCAGGCAGTTTTTCGGAAAGTTCAGTACTATTGTAGAAATTATTATTATTTTATGACCTTTGCTTAGGTAAGGTCTCAACAGTCGCATCACTAATTTTTCGGTTTTTTTGTTGTTTTGTTTCGACTGTTCCTTATTGCCAGTGTACATTTCCAAATTCAACAAGTATCCGTGTGATGTCGTTAACTCATAGAATTTTATCCCATATCTCTTTTTTATTTTTTATGTATACCCTAAAGACGAGCCTACCATGGTAGTGTAACAAATATTCGTCTATGGGTAGTTCTTTTGAAGGCGTGTAAATTGCTTGATATTGATTTATTAATTTATCTATAAGTGGTTGGACTTTTTCTCCTCTTTCAGCATTTGGCTCAGTACAGAATAAAAAGCGCAAAATGTGTTTGAACCTTCTGACGGACATCACGTGAGGAAATATAGGGTAATAGTAAAGTGGGTCCGTGTAAGAAAAGTATTTACGTATATTGCTGGTTGCAACTGGTCCCTGAAGAAGACAGAGTCCAAAAAAAGCTTTCATCACCTCAACAGTTATAGATCGAAAATTGGCTGAACGACTGTGTTTTGTTTTTGGTCTATTTGTGCTGCAACAATTTGGTTAGAATTATTTGTACAATCGACTACAAACCGTAAGATATCCGGCGTAAATAAAAATTCAAACATTTGCATGGGTGTCGTGTCGGGTTCCAAATTGATTTTGAGTCCAGAACTACTGTCATCAAAATTAAAATTGGGAATAGGAACCGTTGAAGTTTCCCAGCCAACCGAAGTTTCTTCTGAGCCAGTAGGTGGCATGGGTACCTCTGATTCACATTGCAGTTTTTCTGCTTCTGAAGAACTTGCAGCAGATACGTCACTACTATTTAATTCATCCAATTCAGAATTATTTGGTTCATAATCTATGTCAGATCCGTATTCACCTTCAGTGTCATTGTACGGATCTTCTTCACTTGAACTAGAAGGTAACTTCGCAGCGAGTGCCTGTAGCCGTTGCTGTTCACATTCGTAAGAATACTTTATATTTTTATCAGCCATCTGAAGGAATAAAAAATTGTAAAAATATGAAACCATAACGTACGTGACTTCGTCAATATTTTACATTAAACTTTTAACCATTGCCCTTATTATATGCATTATTTATTTATCTATAATCAAACTTACCTCATTACAAGTGGCTTGGCAATTCTTGGTTTTCGCGCGTAAAATTGCAGTATTACGAATTCGACACTCACTAGTTGATACTAAAGGTCGTACTGACTTTACCGACGCCGTACAGCGTTCTGCCTTCTTTGGGTGGGGTAAGTAAAACAAGTGCAGTGGTGAGATTTTTGGCGGTCCATCTCCTTAAGGAATGACACTGGTAAGGCATCACTCCTACCAAATGCGACAAAATTAACATGCTGCATATAGAAAATCAAAACGCTGTGCGGCGTTGTGTCAATAATAGACACAATATGGATGGACGCGGTACGGCGTTCTGTCACAATGGGAATACTTCGATTGACGCCGTACAGCGTCACTGTCCTTCAACGTGTTAAAGTCAATTATCTCAGAACTGTCAAAATGTTACATAGACCCTTCATGAACTCGTGTCTTCAATTACAAAGCGTGCCGTGTAAAACGGGATAACTGAACTAAACTCATTTTACACGGTCATTCAATTTTACTACTTTGACTTAACCCCTGGTGAATATGTAGTTTGACAACCAACCATACGTCAGATGAGTTAACTCGTTTTGCACGAAGCTGTATTATGATAAATTATGTTAGTTGTTGACATAAACCCATTTTCACCAAAAACTGACTTAACCCCTTTTACACCCGCAGCAGCGATTTAAAACTTGATATTTTATTGGATCTTCCAGAATATCGGTCCTACAGGGCAACTTTTCTTTCGTAGTTGAAGTGAACATATTTTTAATTTAAATTTCCTGCATGGAATAGATTTATACCCCATTCTAAGTTCGAATTTAATATATCTGTTCGGTACGTAAACGTAATATAACGTTATTTCACATACATAACACTACCTGCTATTTATATACTTTGCCTTGCTGTTATTATTTTGTTAAATATATGGCATTTTGACATGCAGATTTTAAACAAAACAGTACAATAGGAAAATGAGTAATTTTTTTTAGTAAAGAGTGCAACCTTCAGAGTTACTTCAAATTTTTTAAAAACCTCTCCATAGAAAAATCTACTGACCACTTTGTATTTTCAGTTTTTTGATAGATTATTCTGTAAATAACAGGTGAATAGGAACAACATTAATTATCTATGTGCTTGTATACCTCGATATCATGATTACCACTCATTGTGACCAAATAACTGCGAATTGTGATTTTAGAACTAAAATATTACGTATGATAAGTTTAAACAAAATGTCAATTTTATAAATAAAACAACCGTTACAGCACAACAGCTGATTTGGCTCCCATTGGCTGAATTCCATCCCATAACAAAAATGGGCGTCATGCAATACACGCTGATTATCGCGGGCAGCCATATTGGTATTTTTAATCCATGTTACTTGTATAAATTGTATAAATATTCAACACGTATTGTTCGAAATGTCTTATGACATTGATATGAAACTTATTAAAGTCGAACCAAAAGAGGAAGAAGGAATAGATTTACTTCCAACACAACATTTTATTGTAAATGGTGATCTCTTAAAAGGTGAAAGTAATTGGGTTCAAGTAGTAACAATTTGACACTATTTTTACAGATAATGTGAACATTAAGAAAGAAGATACCTCTTCAGTAATTAAAGATGTTAGCTCAACTGAACCAGACCATATAAAGGAAATTAGTGTCAAGCACATCACAAACATACAGTATGAATGTAATAAATTTAATACTTCTACAGTGGTGCAAGAAAATTTAAAACGTAACAATTTAAAATATGTTTCGAAAGTTAAATATAAATGTGAACATTGCGATCATATAACAAAGTACAAGGCATCTTTGAAACGTCATCTTTTAAAACACACTTCAGGTTATGAATTCAAATGCAATGAATGCAATTATGCAACACATCGCAAAGATAGCTTTAAACTTCACGTTAAAAAACATTCTTCAAGTTTTGAATTTAAATGCAACCAATGTGATTATGCAACAAATCGCAAAGATAATTTTAAAAATCATCTCAAAACGCACTCTTTAAGTTACCAATTAAAATGCGACGAATGTGATTATGCAACAAATCGCAAAGGTGATTTTAAAATTCATGTAAAAAAACACTTTCCAGGTTTTGAATACAATTGCCATCAATGTAATTATAAAACTTATTGCAAATATCTTCTTACGATTCATCTTAAAAAACACTCTTCAAGTTCTGAATTCAAATGTGACCAATGTGATTATACAACAAATTGCAAAAATTATTTTAAAAATCATCTTAAAACACACTCTTCTAGTTATCAATTCAAATGTGATCAATGTGATTATGTAACACATCACAAATCTAATTTAACAATTCATCTTAAGAAACATTCTTCAAGTTATGAATACAAATGTGACCAATGTAATTATGCAACACATTGCAAAGCTCATTTAACAATTCATCTTAAAAAACACTCTTCAAGCTATGAATTCAAATGTGACCAATGTGTTTACGCAACACATCACAAATATGGTTTAACAATTCATCTTAAGAAACATTCTTCAAGTTATGAATACAAATGTGGCCAATGTAATTATGCAACAAATCGCAAAAGTCATATTAAAGATCATCTCAAAACACACTCTTCAAGTTACCAATACAGATGTGACCAATGTTATTATGCAACACATCGTAAAGGTGATTTCAAAATTCATCTTAATGGTCACTCTTCAAGCTTCGAATTCAAATGTGACGAATGTGTTTATGCAACAAATCGCAAAAGTGATTTTAAAATTCATCTTAAAATACACTCTTCAAGTTGCCAATTCAAATGCGACCAATGTAATTATACAACACATCGAAAATCGGGTTTAATATTTCATCTTAAAAAACACTCTTCAAGATATGAATTCAGATGTGACCAATGTGAGTATGCAACTAATCGCAAATATAGTTTTAAAAATCATCTTAAAACACACTCTTCAAGTTATCAATTCAAATGTGATCACTGTGATTACGCAACACATCACAAATCTGGTTTAACGTTTCATCTTAAAAAACACTCTTCAAGCTATGAATTCAGATGTGACCAATGTGATTATGCAACAAATCGCAACGACCATTTTAAAAGTCATCTTAAAACACACTCTTCAAGTTATCAATTCAAATGTGAGCAATGTGATTATGCTGCACATCATAAATCTAGTTTAACAATTCATCTTAAGAAACATTCTTCAAGTTATGAATTCAAATGTGACCAATGTAATTATGCAACAAATCGCAAAGGTAACCTTATAAATCATCTTAAAACACACTCTTCAAGTTATCAATTCAAATGCGATCAATGTGATTACGCAGCACATCATAAATCTAGTTTAACAATTCATCTTAAGAAACATTCTTCAAGTTATGAATTCAAATGTGACCAATGTAATTATGCAACAAATCGCAAAGATAACTTTAAAAATCATCTTAAAACACACTCAAGTTAATAATTCAAATGTGACCAATGTGAACGTGCATCACAACACAAAGCTGGTTTAACAACTCATCTTAAAAAACATTCGTCAGATTATGAATACAAAATTCAACCAAATTGTAATTATGCAACATATCAGAAAACTACTTTAAAAATTCATGTTAAAAAACGCTTCAATGTATAAGTTCAAATGTGGCCAATAAGGTTAATCAACACACCACAAGACTGTGAGTAGTACATACTGATACTAGATAGGGAAAAGAAGATTGTAAGGAAGTTGTTGATGTCAATAGTATATATAAGGAGGTTTTCAATGTTAAATGAGAGAAGAGCAGATAAGAATTAACTCCAAACATTACATTTGATGATAGTTAAGTTACGACTGTGTTTAGTAATACTTATTAAAAACAAATACAACTCCCTAAAATAATGGGTAAATAAAAGTGGCATTCCGTCCGGAATATTATTAGTTTTTTTTCGTTTTACTTCACTAATAACAAACAATAATTAAGTCTGTATATTAATTAATTATGCAACATTGAATATTGATAAGAAGAAAATTTAAAGATAGCCGTTAATTGTAAATAGAAATGTTTCTTTGTTTCAAAATTAAAACTTATCAAGTACTATAAACAACCGTTAATATAAATAAAAGTTTATATATTTTGTTATTCATATTAAAACTATATATATATATATATATATATATATATATATATATATATATATATATATATTATATATATATATATATATATATATATATATATATATATATATATATATATATATATATATATATATATATATATATATATATATATATATATATATATATATATATTTTACATTTCAGCATGGGGATCTCGCTTATTATAAAAGATACAGATTTGGTTAAATTAGATGAATTACTCCTAAGGATTAGTGAAATTATAGGACACTCTCCAATTTCCAAATTTCCATGTATTTTAAGACTTATGGCAAGAAAAAGAAAAATGTCAAATTTCTTTTTCTTGTAATATCTTCTTTGTTATATTAGACATATAAATTTTATTTGCACTTTCTTAAGATATTTTTTATGCAGAATTTAAATATCAATTTGGATTGTTATTTGCACTTTCTACTTTTTAGTTTCAACCCCTAAATTAAATTTTTCTTATGGAACGACAAGTCGGCTTGGAAATAATTGATCGTCTTTTTTTATCCTCTTTACAGTGATATAGCACATGTACTATCTATTTTTAAAAACAACAAAGAAAATTTAAACAAATGTATTTTATTAAAGACTAACAGTAAGTAGGCCGTGAAACATGAGAAAACGACAAATAATAGATAACAACAAGAGTTAAGCAGGTAATAGTATTGGAGATAATTATCCAATTATAAAAGATGTTCAAACAATTGACCATTCCGTTCTAAACATAATTGTGCCCTGCGTAGTGTCGACGTAATTGCTCCGCGTAGTTTTTGGCGTTTAATGCTACCAAATGCTGCAAGAACAGCTTCACGAAGATCTTCGGCATTCTCAAATGTTTGCACGTACACTCGATTTTTTACGTAGCCCCAAAGGAGAAAGCCCAAGGGCGTTAAGTCTGGAGATCTGGGTGGCCATACAATCGACCCTCGATTACCAATCCATGAATTTGGAAACCGATTATTAAGATATTCGCTGATGATGTTTGAATTGTGCGGTGGGGCGCCATCTTGTTGGAAGCAGATATTAATATTCTCAATCAGTGGTAAATCATCAAGTTTATTTTCTAAATCAGTTTGTAGTAAATTCAAATGCCTTTCACTATTTAATGTTTCGTTAAAAAATATGGGCCCAATAAGTTTAGCGCCTAAAATCTCACTTGATGCCGACTTTCCTTAACAACGTGAGGATTTTCACGGTCCCAAAAGTGAACATCGTGTCGATTGAAAAGGCCATTATTTGTAAATCTGCTTTCTTCAGACCACAAAATCGTAGCTGGAAAATTATCGTTATTCTCACATTGATTAACATACCATTGGCAAAATTGTAATCATCTCCCCTGATCTCCATCTCTAAGTCCCTGCAGAATGGTGTACTTACACGGATGATACCTGTGACGTTTTAAAATTCTTTGTGATGTAGTTTTCGAAATACCAGTGTTATGTTAATTTCTCTAACAGATGTTGAAGGCTTTTCAATAACTGATTGTAATACATTTAGTTCTGCATCTTCATTCCGTAATTTCGGATTTCTAGTAGGTTTTGAAAATGAACCATATTCTTTTAAATTAATTACCAAATTTCTATACGTACGAGCACTGGGTTGCCTTCTTTCAGGATACAGCCTCAAGTACATCCGTTCAGCTTCTAAACTGTTTTTATGAAACAAGATGTAACAACTCAACATATCAAACTTTTCAGTATTAGTAAATAAAGCCATGTTTGACACAAAAATATTCTGGAACGAATAATTTTTAAGTGACATTCAATTCGATTGTGTTTTTATGTTTCACGGCCTGCTTATTGTTAGAGTCTTTAATAAAATACAATTTCTAAATTTTCTTTGTTGTTTTTAAAAATGGATAGTACATGTGCTATATCATTGTAAAGAGGATAAAAAAACACGATCAATTATTTCAAAGCCGACTTGTTGTTCCATAAGAAAAATTTAATTTAAGGGTTGAAACTAAAAAATAGAAAGTGCAAATAAAAATCCAAATTGATAATTAAATTCTGCATAAAAAATATCTTAAGAAAGTGCAAATAAAATTTAAATGTCTAATATAACAAAAAAGATATTACAAGAAAAAGAAATTTGAGATTTTTCTTTTTCTTGCCATAAGTCTTAAAATACATGGAAATTTGGAAATTGGAGAGTGTCCTATAATTTCACTAATCCTTAGGAGTAATTCATCTAATTTAACCAAATCTGTATCTTTTATAATAAGCGAGATCCCCATGCTGGAAATGTTATCTGGGACACGTTGTATATAAAATAGTTACATTTGAAGGAAAACTCAAAAAGTTTCATAACAGGTATTCAGAATTACAAATGTTCAATATGGGAGCCCCTTGTGACACGACAGATGTCAAGCCTGTAATCAAGCTCTCGCCATACGTTGTCGAGAGTTTCTTGATTGATTGTTTCGATGGCATTGGCAATCAGTCGCTGGACATCAAGTTTGCTCTGTGGTAATGGTGGAGTATACACTTTATCCTTGATGTATCCCCACAAGAAAAAATCACAGGGGGTGATGTCCGGAGATCTTGGAGGCCAGTTCAAGAGTGCGTCATCATTTGGACCAACACGCCCGATCCATCTCTCAGGTAGCAGATGTTAAGTTCAGCCCTAACACCCAAGTGGTAATGTGGAGGTGCGCCATCCAATTGCAGAATGAAATCTGGGGAATCTTGCTCTAATTGTGGTATAAGCCATTCCGTCATCATGTCCTAGAAAACCATTCCATTTATTGTTTGTTCAATAAAGAAGAAAGGCCCGTACACTTTATTGTAAGCAATAGCACAAAACACATTAACTTTAGGAGAATCACGCACGTGCTCAATGTAAGTGTGTGGGTTCTCTGAGCCCCATATTCTTACATTATGTCTGTTTACTTTACCACATAAGTGGAACGTTGCTTCATGACTAAAGACCACACGCTGTAGAAAGTTTTCATCCACAATCAAGACTTGCATGCTCTCACAAAAAGAGAGTCTTTTAACTTTGTCATTTTGTTTTAATGCTTGAAGCAGTTGAAGTTTGTAAGGTTTGAATTTAATACGTTTACGTAAAATTTTCCAAACTGTTGGCTGTGGTATACCGAGCTCTCTGCTGCATTTAACAGTAGATTTCTGTGGACTGCGGGTAAAACTTTCCCTTGCCTGCTCCACAACTTCATTGCTCACTGACGGCCTTCCAGTTGATTCCTTTTTACAAATGCAGCCATTTCTCTTAAACTTCAAGTACCACTTGCGAATATAGTGATTTCTAGGAGGATCTTCTTTAAATCTGGTTCTAAAGTGACGTTGAACACAACTGATTGGTTAACGTGATAATCTAGCACACAAAATGCTTCCTTGTTTTCAAATTCAGCCATTGCACAAAACTGTCAACAATGGACTTAAGAAACAACTGATACATATCGAAATCAATGTAAACAGAACTTTGAGTTTTTCTTTCCAGCGGTACCAACCAAAATGGTTTTAATACATAATATTCCAGTGACATATGCAATTGAAATCAGGAACATCATTTGTAATAACCCTGTATATATATACAGGGACCGCCATATAGTTGGACACATATGGGAAAAACTTTTATTATTTAAATTTCTGAAAAACTATTGGCCGTTCGTTTCTGCATGTCTGACAACCAAAAAATACATTGTGACATTTGTCACGAGACCATAGATTCGGCGGGAATTTTGAAAAATGTTAAGCGTGATGCCGAAAAATGAGTCAAATTGACAAAATATCGAAAAATTGTGTTAAGAAAATGTATTTAGAATGCAACAAAGACCCAATATACCAATTTTCAACCAAATCAGAAAAAAAATACCATTTATTTCCCTCTGATTTTATTACGAAGCATCATAAAATCTTGTTTTACCTGGAAATAGTTTTAACAACATAAATTACATTTTAGGTCAAAATTAATCAAATATTTGTAAAATAGACAATTTGTAAGAGGAAAATTTAGAAAATACGATTTAGAGAGCCTTTATATTTTTAACCGGTAATTAAAATGTAAACGAACTAATATTTGTAATTAAAACTTAACAACACATTATATATCCTAATTAAATTTAATATTGATCACTACATTTGAAATTAGCCCTATTTTTGAATTTAATAAGTTTACTTTGGAAAAATCAAATATTTCGGCTTATAAGCATGAAAATTATTGTTCTTTAAAGTGCACCTCATAATTTTAAATACCTAAAATTATGTAATTTATGTTATTAAAACTATTTCCAGGTAAAACAAGATTTTATGATGTTTCGTAATAAAAGCAGAGGGGAATAAATGGCATTTTTTTTTTCTGATTTGGTTGAAAATTGATATATGGGGTCTTTGTTACCTTATAAATACGTTTTCTTAATACAATTTTTCGATATATTGTCAATTTGACCCATTTTTCGGCCCACAGTTAACATTTTTCAAAATTCCCGCCAAATCTATGGTCACGTGACAAATGTCACAATGAATTTTTTGTTGTCAGACATGCAGAAACGATCCGCCAATAGAGCTTTTCAGAAATTTCAATAATAAAAATTGTTCCCATTTGTGTCCAACTTTATGGCGGCTGTATATATATATATATATATATATATATATATATATATATATATATATATATATATATCAATAAGAGTGCACTATTTTGTTTAAAAATAAAAACACGTATTTTTTTAGTAAGTTGTGATATTTACATTGCATAAAAAATAAGACATGTTCCGATTATGTATGGAATAAAATATCCAGAAAATGGCCCCCATGGCTCTGATGACAGTCCATTACTCTTTTCGTGATATTTTTGATGACTTTTTGACAAAGATGTAGCTGTATCTCACGCGTTGGATCTCGGCCTTGAGCTCAGGAATTGTTTCTGGTTTATTCGCATAAGCCTGAGATTTCACAAAACACCAAGGAAAGAAATCGAACAGCGTTAAATCGCATGATCTTTGTGACCAGTTGACATCTGAATTTCGTGAGATGATTTGGTCTGGAAATCGTTGCTGCAATAAATCGATTATTTCATGGGCGGTGTGCCAGGTGGCACCGTCCTGCTGAAACCACGTCCAGATCCATACCATCCAGTTGAGACCACAAGAACTTCGTTATAATATTTCTGTAACGAATGCCGTTCACAGTCACTGCAACTCTGGCCTCATTTTCAAAAAATTAAGGTCCAGTCACACGGCCTGACCAAAATTCGCACCGGACAGTTGCTCGTTGTGGATGAATTTGTTTCCCATGGATTGCGTGCGGATTTTCTAAGCCCCAAATTCGACAATTTTGTTTATTCACAAAGCCATTCAGACGGAAATGCGTTTTATCGGTCAAGATGACTTTTTTTCGAAAAATAGACGTTTGCTTCACTTTGCTCTATTGCCCATTGAACGAATTGCAGACGCTTTGCGTGGTCTGCTGGTTTGAGCTCCTGAGTAAGCTGAATCTTGTACCGGTGAAGGCGGTGAAGGTGGAGGTCTTTCGTTAAAATTCGCGGCGTAGTGCTTCGTGAAATTTGAAGTTGTTGAGCACGATGCCGAATTGATGTTTTCGGGTTTTCGGCCACACTCTCGTTTACAGCAGCAATGTTTTCAAGAGATCTACCGGCACGTCGACGCGGAGGAGACTTACTGTCCACAACCGATCCAGTTTCTTAAAATTTTTTGACTACTCTTCGAATTGTGGACACATTAGGTGCACTTTCTCGACCAAAAATTCCGCGAAGTTTGCGAGCGGTCTCTGCGTAATTTTCTTCATTTTTGTAATGAGTTTTCACAATGATAACACGTTCTTCTTTTGAGTAACGCTCCATTTTTATTAATCGGAGCAATTATAGGTGACAGCTGTAACATTTCAGAGTTGCCACATACACGAAGAAAAAGCACAAAATTTAAATAGTGCACTCTTATTGAGACACACGATATAATCGACGTATTTTCGGTTATTTTTAAAAATGCAAAAAGTTACCTCATATAGGTAAAATTTTACGACACGAGTTTTCAGCGCAGGCTCTTTCTGCAACGCCCACTCCAAACTTACCCGAAGATAACCGATCCTATCCGAACATTGATGAGCGCGCCCGCACAATACCCAAGGCAGCAACACTTTCGTTTCTCTCGGCTCCTTGGTCTCTTCCTCTCTCGTCTCTCCAGGCCCTCTCTTCCCTCTCGTCTCTCTCTCTTGGCTCTCTCACCTCTCTGGTCTCTCTCTTCCGCCTCGGTTCTCGTCGTCTCTCTTGAGTCACCCGTCTCTCTCGTGTTTCTAGTCTCCCCGAGCCGACAGAGACGAGAGAGGAAGGCTGAGAAAGAGAAGGAGAGAGATGAAAGAAAGAGAGTTAGCATTTGGGTCACCTTATTCAAATTCAAATTCCCCGCCGAGTAGGTTAGGTTCTGAACATGACTAAAAAGTAGATTTGGTTCTGACCTTGGTTACCCCAAGGCCAACTCCAAGGGAAATCCCAAGGCTAATTCCAATGCCCGATCCCAAGGTCCACCTCCAAGTCAAATCCAAGGCCTGTCTCAAGGTCAGAATACGTTGTCCACGTGACTGTCAAGGTCAGGCCCAAGGTAAACCCAGGACCAGGCCTGAGGTCACTCTCAAGGTCAAACCACACCCCCCACGTAGCCGTCAAGGTCAAAATAGTCCTCCACGTAGGCGGGGCTTGTGACGTCACAAAAACAAAATGGTGGCGAAGGTGTCCACTGCTACTAATATGCGATTATATGTGATAATCACAGATAGTGAATCCAATTTGAGTTTAATTGAATGATTTAGTTCACCATCATCAAATAATTCGAAATTGTTTTGCCTATCGCGTAATTGGCGTGTCGAAACTCGCTGCAATAGTTATTCATCACTAAAGTCCGACAATGAAAATAAGGAAGATATGTCAAATATTTTGGCCATGAGATTTGAATAGAAATAAATACTATGACATTTTTCCTGTAAATTTAATATAATAAAAGACAGATATATTTTAATCTTATTTTGATACTTACGTTTTTTCCGATATCTTGAGTGAATAAAAATATTCAAAATAAATGCGACACCAATGAACAATGAAATACGAATATACAAAGCATCAATAAAAAGAAGAAGCAAAGCGTAACACTAAAATTGATTATAATATGTCAAAACTGTCAACTTACCGACCGACCGATATCCATGAATTAAACTAATCGCCCATTTAATTCAAAGTTAGTATCTAATTATGGTGGAACAGAATTTGGCACTAATGCTAGATTACACGTCTCAGTTTTAATTTCGCATTAAACTAACGTCTACTCTTTTTAAATAAGCTTGGGGGAACGCAATTAGGGGTTTAACTCGAAATTAGTGTTTAATGCCCAGTTAAATCATTTAAATGGGCGTCCTGTGTTCGGCCATTAGTGGTGTAATTTGTGGATTAAAATCAATTAACTGAACTGGATTATCTCGTGTATTTAGTGTCTTAATCGTTATTTTATATTATAATGAATATACTCACACCTTGGTGGAATAGTTATGAAATTTGTAGTTGTAAATTGTAATGTATTTAACTCATAATCAATTTTTTCTTTATACTTCTTAATAAAAATTAACCCTATTATACCATCTGTTCACAATTTAGATCTCTTATAATAAAAAATTTTTCCTTAAACTCTTGACCCTGAATGACCAAATCTAAATATGTATATCCATCACAAATTAACGAGCCAGTTATCCTGATACCTAAACATTCATACTCAATAACACAAATTGACGCACCCGTGTCGACTAATATCCCTATATTAACATTAATTAAAACATTAAAGATAAGATAATGTAATGACGGGCTTTGGGTCCAATCCTAAATGTGTGCGGTTTCCAATGAATTCAGGGTCTTATCCTGTGGTAGAAGATGTACCTAAAACATCGTTAATTCTGACGGACGGCGGATACGCAAGTTGACAATGGTCACACGTCCCCTTGACACACAAGATCCTTCACCAATGATTTATGATGAATGAATGATTCTTGATAAATACGAGCTCTATTAATTTATTTAGATCTCAACGGTTATGGTCTAAATATGAGTGGTGATCAGTAGCTAAGCAACTTTTGCTACTGGTATTACAACAAATTGAACACGTACTTTTAGAGCGAGTATCCATTAACCTTAATTATATTAATCAATTTAAACTACTCTTCACCTCATACTCATTAACCAAATGCAGCTTCGTCTGTGCAATAGCAGTGAGAACGAAAAGGTAAAGATTCGGCCGTGCCAGTTGCCTATATACAATACGAAATATTAACAGTGAGGTGGTTGGAATTCCCCAGGTATCCTATGATGAGGCAACATCGTCATAAGCTGTTTTAATTAATATTAAATCAATTAATGAATTAATACTTATTTTGACCTTCCCAAATTATTGGTCATTAAATAACGGATTGGTTGATATAAAATTCTTGCCACTTCCTACTAAAAAAATACTTATTCTGCAGAATGTTTTAATTAACAATTAACGACACCTTTGTCTAGTTATAACTCAAAATTTACAGAAGTCGGTTGCTTCTTGCACATATGTTAGCGATTGGAATGTATTATTAAAATAGTTTCTTTCATACAAACGAGATTTTACACAAACGGTGTTAATTATTAATTATTTTATTTGTATTTAATTTCATTCTTATCTATATGTAACTAATTAATTGACGGACTTAATTACGGTTTTTGTTGGCGGAGTAAAAAAGGAAAAACTAATCTTCACATTTGAAATATGCATTACTACTACCACCATAATGCGTTACCTGTGGACCTGTTTGACATCCGTTTTTGAGCCCATTTATGACTTACAAAATTAGTAGCCGCCATAATGATTTTTAGATTACTCGAAGATGCATTTTTTCGACAAACTTCCATTACTTTTTTCGTTACCATCAACTCTGCCTTTGCGCTTGTTGTACGTTCTAAAATTAAAGGTCTTTTCAGATCATCCGCTAACTCGTTTACCTTTGACGTAAAACTATTAACATTCCGTTCATTTATGTTTTGCACTAGTAATTTTGATTCTAATAAATCTCAATTTTCGGGTTTAATTTTTTCCTTTAAAATTAATTGTAACGTTTTTATATCATTGATGTTATGATCTAATGATACTCACTAGCCCTACCTGCTAATCTAGTTTTTTATCAATTAAAATAAAATTTCTAAATTAGCGCTAGCTAAATCTTCCATTAATTCTAATGAATTTATAAAAGACATCAGTATGAATGGATCTCCATTATAACCTTAATTGTAGCGTTCACTAATTTAATTGATTCAAAAAACTCCACATTGTCAATATTTTCAAATACTTTTATTTCAAAAATATTTTCTGGAAATTCGTATTTAGTGGATACAATATTAAATGCCTTACTTAATTTTTGTCTATTTTCTAGTAAATGTTTTTTTAATAAATTCCCTATCCGCAGCATTTATTTGACCTAGATTCGATACTATGAACTTAACTATAAGGTTATATTGTAACAACCTCTTTTTTTGGGTTGTATTAAATAATACATTAATTTAAGATCGTTCATTTATTTGGCGTAATATTAGAAAAGTTTTTAATTATTAAAATGTAGAATTGAGAAAAGCAATTTAATTTGCATTTCCTAGTACATATCTTTTAAGTGTAATATTTCATAAAGATTTATATTTCCCTTTCCGTAAGAAATTGGATGCTGATCGCGCAAAGCGTGATAACTTAATTCTATGCGCAGATGCATGGGGGCACTTACAGGAGTCACTCTGAAAGTCTCTTTAAATTCACTTCCTGCTAAATGTAATAGCATGAAGCATGTAGTTTTGGGGAATTTTCCCTAAATTTTAGTGTAAAGTGCCATCGGTTTAGATGGTAAGAGATCTTTTAATTCATTATATTTTAAATTAAAAACATTTGTTTTTAGGCATTTTTTTAATGCATTCTTTTAGAATGCACACTTTTTGCATACTTTAATTTTGCATACTTTTAAATGGCACTTCGATTTTTTCATTTTTTCTCTTCATCTTTCACTTTTAAGTTTTACCTTTATTATACTACTTTTTGGATTACATTTTAAATTGCAATTTTAATATACTAAAACCTCAAGAATGCTATAAATTTATTGGAAAGAAAATTTCTACGTATAAATATTAAATAATAAACTCCAGTAAGGGTGCGGCTGATCGCGTTATTACAAGATTACGCAATGATGATGTAGAAATGATATCATGCTGGTTGACCGCTCCGTATTCATAAGTAAACACAGGAAATTGTCAAAAAGAAAGTATAAAGGTATTTATGTAATGATTTTTTGGTTTTTTAAGCATAGCTATAAGACCTTTTTCTTTCCTCTCCTTAACATCCCTTAATTTGGTAAATAAACTTTATTGCCCATTGTTATTTTTTTTTTTGATATTAATATAAAGCTTTTATTGTTCATTAACTAGGTTTTGTTGTTCCTATAACTAAAGACAACATGGCGCTCGAGATTTCATTTCATTATATTTTTATAATTTTTTTATATTGCATTTTTTATTAATTAGTGAAGGGGAAATAATTTAGCAGATTGGATTCAAGCAGCATTCAAGGGAATTAAGCAATCAGTATATTTAGAACCCTCCCTCGCTTAATCTACCGACAGGGCCAACGGCAGTGGCGATTGTTATTTATTAATATTTTTTAATTAAATTCATTTGAACAATTGCTAATAGTTTTGAAGTAGCAGATTATATTGGAGCCGTTAAATCTTAATGTTACAATTTGGCGCCGATTAATGTTATAATATCGCTCAATTAGAAAATTTTAATTTTTATTTAAAGTTATTGGATTGCTACTAACATCAGGTTTTAAAGTTCTTTTTGAAATTTTGACAAATTCTTCCTTTAGTTCATCGTATTTTTTATTCCACATTAGATTTTCAGCGTTTCACAAAAATATTGGTTCCATTGAATTTTCATATACAATACCCCAAGTGGCCGATGAATTGCCACAAATTTTTGCCAAAGTGTAGAGTACGAGCGCCTAAGAGTACGCGTTCCCTAAGAGTACGCATTGGAAATTTAACGTTGATCCAGTTGGTTTAGAACAAACTGTTCAATGTCAGTTGACAGGTGATTGTGTGTAGGTGAAATTAGGTTAAGTTGTTTTCATCTCTCCGAATACACGCCACAATTACGGTAAGTAATTAGATTTTCTAAGTCTTTTTGTAACGTTTTGAGCGTACGAAGTAAGATATTGTGTTTACTACATGACTCCATTTTAAAGTTCTAATATTCCATTCATTAGCATTGTCATTTTGCTATGCAACCATATATACATCTTATTCAGGAAGGTTTCTGGCAAAGGTTATTTAAAAGAAAATAGAGAAATCGGACAATGTACCAAAGAGTACGCACCCAAAGAATACACAGCAGCGTACTCTTTGCTACCTGCGTATTCTTAGGATACCTTTTTCCAAAATTATAAATTTTATTGTTATTTTCAGCTCTATGAGCAACAAAATGACCAACAAATATAAACGAAAAACCGACCAGAAGTTATTATTTGATGAAAATTTATTAAGAGAAGTCCGGGAACGAATTGAAATAGGAGAAAGTAAACGTGGTGTGGCGAAATCGTTGTGAGTAAACGAAAATGCAAC
Organism: Vesta saturnalis; assembly: GCA_036346205.1. Classification (NCBI taxonomy): domain Eukaryota; kingdom Metazoa; phylum Arthropoda; class Insecta; order Coleoptera; family Lampyridae; genus Vesta; species Vesta saturnalis. The sequence goes on from JARFJB010001981.1 coordinate 105,938, forward strand.
CTAAGAAAAAAATTAAAATCTTTAGGAAGGTTCAAACCCGTATTTAATCATCAAAATAAACTTGAGTTCGCTGATCATATTAGAGATTTAGAAAGACGATTTGATGGACTACGAATGAAAGACGTGAGGGCTTTAGCATTTTAGTTTTCTGAACTGAATGGTATACCTCATAGGTTCAACATGGAAAAGAAGGCTAAAGGCATACACTGGACAAGATGTTTTGCTTCTCGAAACAGATTATCGCCAAGGGCTCCGGAAAAATGTAGTTTGGCACGGGCCATTGGGTTCAATAAGGTACAGTGTGATAGATTTTTTTTACCAACTTGAAAGAATGTTACGCAAAGACCAAATGATTTGTATCTAAAATAGTGTCTGCGGAGAGGGGAAAATTGGTCACGGGAATATGCTGCATGGGGGCGACGGGATTCGGGTACCTCCAGCTCTAATTTTTCGTACAAAAAGAATTAAGGAAGAACTGTTCTCTGGTGCCCCTCTTGGAACATTAAAAATTATCTCAGAATCAGGATATATGAACACATATTTGTTCGTAAAGTGGTTTCGCCATTTCCAATTTCATGTAAAATCATCGGAAAATGACCCAGCAATTCTTATTCTATATAATCACGTTTCGCACTGATCACTTGAAGCTGTCATTTTCTGTAGAGAAAATTGCATTATGATGTTATAATTACCCCCCTCACGAAAGCCACAAATTGCAGCCTTTAGACAAAGGGTTCTTTGCTGCATTAAGAGCTGCATTCTCTTTGAAAGCTGACAATTGGGTGGTGACACATTTCAGCAAGCCAATCACTCCATACGAGATGTCTTCTTTATTCCATTCTGCATATTCTAAGGTGGCTACAATTCAAATTTGAGACAAATCTTTTGCGCCAGACGTGTTTAATGACGCTGATTTCGCACCACAGACCGAATCAACACGAAGCGACAGACAGTGAAGATGATGACATTCCAGTCGCAGAGCTTGTTAAACTAACTAGTAAGGGTAAAGCTACTAGTAGAGTGGAATCGACTTCAGTCAGTAACGACGATCACCGACAGCCAAACCAGAATTCAACCTTACCATCGACAAGTAGGCTTAACGACCATATACAAAAGGGACCTCTTACTCCTGGTGTCAGTGACGAAGATCCAACAGAACCATCCGCAAGGAAACAGAAACAACAACACCGAGATCTAACACCTGATGTATGTGATAACAATAAGGCAGGATCGTCAAATTATTATTAACCCCAAAGCCCGAGACCTCAAACACCAATGACGTCTGTAATGGATAACCATCCACATAGAAGAACCAAAACCGATGATCAACAAGCAGATATGACTGGCAAGAATAAACAAAAAGAAGCAACCAAAACCAGCAAAACAGATGACAATCAAATCAGGGCATCTGAAATATTAACATCTACGCCATATAAGCGTAATTTAGAAATAAATTCCAATAAGACAGATGGTGGTAAGACTGATAAAACTGGTCCTAAGAGAAATTTTTCATTACAATCCAAGATAGCATCTCCAAAAAAACGCAAAATCAAACAACCTTGCACAAAAGATGACATTAGTAGGTGACTGCATAAAGTGCGTTCATTGCGAAATTTGGTGGCATGAGGAATGTTCCAATTACTTGGGAAAAGAAACCTTTATTCGAGGCCAATGTCAAGAAAAATAATTATATGTATATTTTTTATTTTTATCATATTTTTGAAAACTTCTCGTTATGTTTATCAATGCGTACTCTTAAGATCACCACTGCGTACTCTTAGACCCACGTGACTCTAAGAGTACTCATTTCCAATTTCATACTTGAAACTGAATATCTTTTTCTGTAATTTTCAGAATTACTACTTCTTTATACCAATTATTAGTATAGATATAACTGTACGTTATGCAGCACAAATAAAGTTATTTTGTTCACAATTAATTTTTTTATGGGGATTCACAGGTTAAGTGCGTACTCTTAGGAGCCCTTACCCTATGAGTGTTTATTGCTTCGATATAAACAATAAACACGATTAAGCACTTTGACAAAAATTTATGCAATTCGTCGGCCACGAGTGGTATTTAAAAAACGAACAAAATTGACGGTCAATTGACTAGTCATGAATTAAATAATTAGTTTTAATTTAGAGAACGCAGGTAAGCACTCGACGATGCCTTTGAAAGGATTGTAATACCTTTAAATAGGTAAAACGACATACTGTTATTATTATCAATAAATAGAATATGAAATATGGATGGTTTATTAATTAATTAATAAAAGAGCGTACTGTTACTATCACAAGATATTGTATATTTTTAACAGTTTTGGTTATACGGCATACTAGTTGAGCGTAACCATAGAATATGGAAGCTGCCTTAGACAATTTTTACCTAATCTAAAGGAACCACTAATCTTCCCTATTCTGTGGTGTGACGTCACCCTATAAAAATTCGTCGTTATCTTGATATAGGTATATTCACTTTGTTGTAGAATTAATTGTATCTTTGTTATGTTACGATAAACGACAACCAACATACGACTTTGTAGAAAAGCGGAATGGAGAAAGTTAACCGACGGTCAATCTCAATGACGATTGGTTAATCGTTATTAGTCTATTCTGAACTGTTCTGGTACAACCTTTGATTATGTATACATAATCAAAGAGTACAACGTGTTTTCAAGATAGAACCGACGGTCACCTTGATGCTTCTGTGGACGTCATAGGAACTACCAGGCCTTGTGTAACACAAATTCTTTGAAATGTCTTACGAGGTTGATATGAAACTTATTAAAGTCGAACCTGAAGAGGAAGAAGGAATTGATATAATTCTAACCCAACATTTTATAATAAATAGTGATCAAATAAAAGGTGAAATTAATTACGGTATAAGTAGTACAAAGTTTAATACTATTTTTACAGATGATGTGATTATCAAGAAAGAAGACACCCTTTCTCTAATAAATGATCTGAGCTCGAGGGAATCAAATCGTATAAAGGAAAACAGTGTCAAACACATCACAAACATACAGTGTGAACGTAATCAATTTAACAGTTCAACCACAGTACATGAAACTTTAAAACGGGGCGTTTTAAAATACAGTTCCAATTTTAAATATAAATGTGACCAGTGCAATTATATAGCAAAAAGGAAATCTGGTTTGAAAAGTCATCTTTTAAAACACACATCCAGTTATGAATACAAATGTAACCAATGCAATTATGCAACAAATCGCAGAGTTAATTTAATAATTCATCTTAAAACACACTCTTCAAGTTATGAATTCAAATGCAGCCAATGTGATTATGCAGCAAAACGAAAACAAGAATTAATAATTCATCTTAAAAGCCATTCTTCAATTTATGAATTTAAATGCGACCAATGTGAATATGTTACAAATCGCAAAAATAATTTTAAAAGACATCTTAAAAAACACTCTTCAAGTTATGAATTTGAATGTGGCCAATGTGATTATGCCACAAATCTCAAAGGTAATTTAAGAATTCATCTTAATAAACACTCTTCAAGTTATGAATTTAAATGTGACCAGTGTGATTATGCAACACATCGCAAAGATTGTTTTAATATTCACCTTAAAAAACACTCTTCAAGTTATGAATTCAAATGTGACCAGTGTGATTATGCAACATATCGCAAAGACAAGTTTAATATTCATCTTAAAAAACACTTTGCAACTTATGAATACAAATGCAATCAATGTGATTATGTGGCACATTGTAAAGATAATCTTAAAGTTCATGTTAAAAAGCACTCTTCAAGTTATGAATTTGAATGTGACCATTGTGGCTATGCAACAAATCACAAAGGTTACTTAAGAATTCACCTTAAAAAACATTCTGCAAGTTATGAATTCAAATGCAACCAGTGTGATTATGCAACACATCGTAAAGATTGTTTTAATATTCATCTTAAAAAGCACTTTTCAAGTTATGAATGGAAATGCAGCCAATGTGATTATGCAGCAAAACGAAAAAAAGAATTAATAGTTCATCTTAAAAGCCATTCTTCAATTTATGAATTTAAATGTGACCAATGTGAGTATGTAACAAACCGCAAAAATAATTTTAATAGACATCTTAAAAAACACTCTTCAAGTTATGAATTCAAATGCGACTAGTGTGATTGTGAAACAAAACGTAAAAGTCATTTTACAATCCATATTAAAAAACACTCATTAAGTAAAGAATATAAATGTGAACAGTGTGATTATATAATACATTGTAAAGATACTGTGTGTCTCTTTTAAAAAAGGGAAGTGGCTACACCCCATGTAATAAGATATAAGGTAGTTTAATAAATGTAATCAGGATGTAGATAAAATTAAACATATAATAAATCTTTTAAAAAAGGAGTATAAAACTTAGTGCAGTCAGTATGAAGGAAAGTAGTGAATGATAATAAGTAAAGAAAACTGGAAGAAGTAGTAGGTTTATTAACTTTTGAGGTTAGCTCACCCTGTGGTTGAAAAAAAAGGAAAATTTTGTATAAGTATTAAGTAGTTTAAAATGGAAGAAAAAATACCTTTAATGTTAAAAGTTTGGAAATCTATCCGATAATTTTTGAAGGTTCATACAAAACTCGAAATTTACTTAAAAGCATCTGGAAAGATAAAAGAGAGCGAAGATGTGAAGTTAGCAATTTTTTAAATATTATTGGGTAAGATGGTGTTGATGTGTACAACACATTGAAATTATCAGAAGAAGATAGAAATGATTATACGAAACGAAAGGTCTACAGGAGTGTGAAAGCTATGCGAATCCTAGGAAGAACATAGTGTATGATAAATTTAAATTCTTTTCTTGAAAGATGAAGGAGAATCACTACCTGACAGATTTAAAAAAATTAATTAAACGTGAGTTTGGTGAACAACAGAAATCTCCAATAAGGGATCGAATTGTACTGGGAATATCCGGTAGGGGGTTACAAGAATGTTTGCTGGCTCTTGAAGACTTAAGCTTGAATAAGGCAGAGACAGAGTATAGATCGGCTGAAATTACAAAGGGACAAATACAAAATGTGCAAAGAGGTGAACAAATGTTCAGAAAAATATCAGACAAATAGTAAAGGAGGAAGAGAATAAAAGTGGTACACAGACGAGCAGTGGTCAGAGAAGAATGTAAGTAGTGTGTGTTTTGATTGTTTTAAATGTGAATGTAACTTCTTTTAACTTAAATAGTTTCAGTAATTTTAATAGACAATAGAAATTACCTATCATTGTATTTTAATATGTTAGTAAATAGTAATTACAGTAAATAAAACCACTAAAAAATAGTTATTTTCGTAACTAGTATGCTGTTTACACATTTATTGGTGCGAGGCCGAGCACCAAAAATGTGACAGCGCATGTGTTGCGAATAAAATTTTTTGTAAGCATTTACATAAAATTAGAAAAAAATTAAATTTTGAAATTACCACTTTTTTGTTTATGTATTAAAAGTAACGATTACAAAATAGTTATTTTTGTAACTAATCTGCGGCCTTATATTTTATCCCTCGGCTACGCCTCGGGTAAAAAAGAACGGCACGTGTTGAGAACAAATTCTTGTGATCGTTTACATAAAATTAAATTTTGAAATATTTGATGACAAATGTCAAATTAAATACATAAACAAAAAAGTTTATATATTTAGTTATATACCACTTTTTTGTTTATGTATTAAAAGTAACGATTACAAAAAAGTTTAATAAAATAGTACACGTCGACGAGTACTGCTCTATAATTGAATATTATGAAGACCCATTTTATCACATTTAGAGGTCCTTATAATGCTTTTAAACATTTTTAAATGTATCTTAATTAGAACTTTTGTGTAATGAATACTGTCAATTGGAGTGAATCGGGACGGTTTTCAGTATTTTTTAATGATAACTTCTGACAGAAATAACGAAATAAATCAGAAATTGAGAATATTGTTCTAGATGGCAAACTCTATTGAAACGTGAAGAGAAGTAAAAGAGAAGTTAAAAAATATTTTGTTAGTGTCCCGATTGACCCCTCAAAAGGGGTGAATCGGGACACCCATTTATTTTGCATTTAAAATGCAAGTAACCCCTCTAATGGGGTCAATCGGGACACTAAGCTTTAAAAAAAAAAAGAAATATGATCGGAAAAAAACATTTTTCCATGAAAAAGGTCTTTTATTGTTTCTTTGGTAGGCACATTATGTAACAAAATATAAAACAAAGGCACTTATAAATAATAAGATTAAGTTTTAAATGAGCTAGGAACTCATATCCACCACGTCTTAGTTTAGTTGGTGATGGCAGTTTTTTTTACAATTTGACATAAATTTATAACGCTTGATGTCATCCATTGCAGGAAAGATAAAACAATTTTCTTTTTCCTATTGGGATGTAGAAATTTAACTTCAATATCGTTTAGTTTTTGAATTTGACCAACAAAGAATTTCTTGTCCTTATTAGTTTCTAACTGGACTTCAATAAACTCCCCAAGAGACAGGTTTTCCGCGGACACTTTTCCTAGATTATCTTCTTCTTCGTTTTCCTTATCGATTTCAGATTCGGAGCTTATGTCAGGTTCAACTTCATCTTATAATAAAACTCCAGGAAGTCTTCCACAGCTGTACTGGTTGATGGTCCAGCTTGCGACGTTTGTGGAAATGCTGTAGTGGCAACACTTTTTCCGGGTTCAACAGCAATTTTATTTTTCCTTGTGACTGTTGACCTGCATACACTTCTACTCTGGTTCAGTAATTCTTCAACAGACGCTGTTCAAGCTTGATGATCAACTTCTTCCATGCGCCCTGTTCTTTGTGGCAGCCGTTTTGTTACCTTGGTTCTATCTAGTGGGTTAATTCCGGTTGCAGCAAATGATTTTATAATATTTGCACGCATAGTATCTAATCTGCTTATGCCAGAATTTAGCAACCTAGGGAAATATTGTTTAGGTCCTTGTGCCAACTTTTCTTCAAGGCCCAAACACAGCCACATCAAGCGGCTGGGTCAAATGTGTTGAATTGGGTGGTAGAAGACAAAACCGAATGTTATTTTCCTCATAAAGTTCCACCACTCTATATGATAAATGACTACATAGGTTGTCCCCAATTACAACTCTCGGTGCTGGCTGCTTTTTTAGAAAGGGAAGTGCAATAGTTATAAATCAGTCTTCGAAAAGTGCTTGATCAAACCACCCAGTTTTATTTCTACCGTACCGTGTTCCGTTTGGGCCATTCTCTGTCCAGGTATCATAAATATGTTCACTTTTATAGACCACGAAAGGGGGAAGCATCTCGCCCGATGCGCTTATTGAAAACATTACTGAAGTCGAAGATTTTGTCGAGTCGATAATGCGCTCTGGATGTCGTGTTTTTCTTTTCACCACTACATATTTTCCCCATGGATCATCACCGAAGCAAGTTTCATCGTAGTTGATAATGGATTAAGGTTGAACGTTTTGTAGAACTTCTGCCAGATTGTCACAGAAGTTGTTTATTATATCGAGAGTTATGGACGCACAAGACCGTTTGATGTTCTCACAAAGTCTGACTGTAAGGGCTTGTTGATGTCTAGAATAAAATAAGTTGGCCCAGTCGGGACCTGGTAAATTGCTGTTGAATTTAGCGACTTTAATTCCCTTTTTATAAAGATAGCCCTTGACTATATAGAGTATATCAATTTTTTCTAAAGGATAGTCCCATTCTCCCATAATTGTAATTAATTCAACAAGCCTGATCTCATTAGCACTTAAAATAGTTTGTCCTCCTTGTTTCTTCACATCCTTGCTAGTATGTCTTTGCAACGTTGATTTTGGTATGTTAAATATTTCGCTTGCTTCTCTAAGGCTTATTTGACCTATTCTAAACTGTCTCAAGGCCTTTTGAAATAAATTTGGGTCATAATTTTGGTAAACCCTGCTACCAGGTCGTTTTTTTATATTTTATGGGCATTGTCCCGGTTCACCCCAAAAAGTAACAAAAATTATAAAAAAATTAATTAAAAACAAACTAAATGAAAATCAACAAACACATAACATGTGAAGATTATTCCAAGGTATAACATATTAAAAAACCGAACCTAACCTGTTAGTATATCATAGGCGCCGACTCCTGGGGGCTCATGGGGCTCAAGCCCCCGCAATATTGCCGTCCCAGGGGCTCAGCCCCCCCCAACGAAAATTTAAAAAAATTATTTACAGGTGTTTGTAGAAACTGGCAAGTTTAACACATATTGGTATACCTAATAAACGTTTAATGACAAACCATTTTCTTCAAGTAAATTACACAATACAAATTAAAAACATAGACACAACTTATGCATTCATATAATGTGCATTAACCCCTTAACGACCGATTTAAAAATGAAAACACTGGCAAAAAATACCAATTTATTTTATTTTGTTAAACAATGTACTTGCACCTATTGCTCATGTAAATATGAACTAAACCAGTCACAACATCTAATATCTACACTGTAAGCATTATAAAACCTCGCTACGTATTTTTACGGATCAATTAAGTAATTGAAACAAAATTACTTTTTAAACGTATATTTACGTAGGTAGTCAAAAGCACAAATTTGTATTGCCCGTATATATTAGATACGGACAAAGGATTCCGAGACACATCCTTCCCTCCCTGTCCTAACCTTCAAGGCCAGCAGAATTGTCTGGCGGCTAGAGCGCTAGACAGCCAGTGGCTTGCGACTACTGTTACTGTACGCGTATAATTGAGAGATATTGTTGTTTACATTTACACTTTTTAGAGTGATTTTTTTGTGACTGTTTTAGTGTATTTATTTAATTAACAAGTGATTAACACTTATTAAATAAGTGTCGTGTTGAATTTTACTGAGTGTAGGTTCTAATTAATGTTCATGGCATAAGGTAAACATTTATTTCATGTGAAAGAATATGGATAAGTTTGTTGTAAAAAAACCACGCCTAGACTCAACCGACACATCAACGCCGCCAACGACTGAATTTACTGCGACCCCTAGTTCTTCAACCAAAACGTCATACTCTACTACTGGTAAGCAGATTGCAGTAAAAGTAAAGGGAAGAACTTTCCAGAAGTCTTGGGTTGCATCATTCCTGTGGATTGAATGGGATGAACATACTGATAAAGTATTCTGTAAAGTTTGTAAGGAAGCAAATTCTAAAGGGTTATTGAAATTTAGCAAGAAAAAGGAGGATAACTTTATCCATATCGGGTTTTCTAACTGGAAAAAAGCACTTGAGAAGTTTAAAGCCCATGAAAATTCAGAAACACAAAGAAGGTATCTCAAAACTGGCCTCCTTCTCTAGGCCTAGCGTCGTGGTCCAGTTGAATCAACAAATGTGTGTTGATATGAAGAAGACTCGCTCTTCCCTTATGGTTATTTTACATCGTTGAGGTTCTTATGCCGCCAAGGTCTTGCTATTCGTGGGCATGAAGAGCTAAGTTCTAATTTTCGTCAATTACTCGCTTTAAGACAAAATGACATCCCCGAGCTGAATGAATGGATGGGGCGTACAGGCTATAAATGGCTATCTCATGATGTTCAAAATGAAATCATTGAACTTTAGCGGGCGCTGTTCTGCGTGATGTGGTTAAAGAAATAAAAAATGTGAATACTTTGCTATTATGGTCGATGAGACAAGTGACATTTCAATTATAGAGCAAGTTGCGATTTGTATTCGTACTGTGGGTACTGATCTTGATATTTGTGAGAATTTTATCGGTCTGTATGAAACAACAAACACAAAAGCTATTACTCTGTTTGAGATAGTTAAAGATGTTCTTCTGCGACTTGGGCTATCCATCGACAAGTTACGTGGTCAGTGCTATGATGGGGCATCTAACATGAGTGGCGAGTTTAATGGGTTAAAAAAATTAATTACAGATGTCCAGCCTCTAGCAACCTATATACACTGTACAGCACATTCGCTAAACTTAGCTGTACAAGATAGTTTGCGAAATCTGAGTGTTATTAGGGACATAATGAATCTGGTTAATGAACTGATTACCATGATTCGAGCGTCACCAAAAAGACTCCACATATTTCAGAACGTGAATGATGATGAAAAAACAGGTGCAAGAAATCTACGCCCACTTTGTCCAACAAGGTGGACTATGCGATCAAGTAGCATTCGCCGAATAATAAAGCACTATGAACAAATTTTGCTATTTTTGGAAAAGTTTTCCCACGAAAATTCAGATGCTGCTTCAAAATGCTCTGGTTTTCTAGACAATATGCTGCACTTCAAAACCTTTTTCTTCGTTTCACTATTTTGCCAAGTGATGGATCCTGTGGAGGAAGTGAACACAACTATTCAATGTCCCAGGATTGGTGCTACGGAGGTGGAATCTAAGTTAGAGTGCCTACTTGAAATCCTAGAAGAAAAGCGTGCTGAGTTTGAGCAGTTCTGGGATGACTGCTTAAGGAAAAAGCCTAACGGTGTTGAAGAGCCAAAATTACCTCGCCAGAGGTTCGTGCCAAAGAAGTTTGAAGAAATCAATGCTACCAAAACTCACGAATTCAAAAGTCCCGTGGAATATTTCCGCAGAATATATATCGAAGTGATTGAAACTGTGAAAGCATGTGTAACTGAAAGATTTGAATCTACTGGACTTAACAAAGTACTCATGATCGAGAAGGAGTGTGTCTCAGCTGTCAACGGCAGTAGTGTAAGTTCTGTAAAAATGGAGAAAGCACAGGAGTTCTTCGCAAATGACTTAAATTATGACAGACTGCAGCTTCATCTGTCAATGTTAGGAGACATCGCTAGGCAGAGCAACATTCCCTTAACCACAATGAGAGAAATTAGAAAGATGTTAGTGGATGATAAGACCATTCGAGAGCTTCTCCCAGAAGCTTACACAGGTGTGAAGCTTCTCCGTGTTGTGCCTGTGACGACTGCATCTGCCGAGAGATCGTTTAGCGCACTACGTCGGCTCAAAACGTACCTGCAATCGACAATGGGCCAGAAGAGATTGAACAATATTGCCATACTGAATGCTCATCAAGCTGTATTGGACAATTTAGATCTAAGACCAATCGTGAACGACTTTGTACAAGCTAATCCAGTACGACGTACAACATTTGCATTATTTTAGCACTAATGAAATTAAAAGGTGTATAATTTGTGAAATCGTTTTTTTAGCAAAATCATTGAATCTTTAATAATATTAAAAATCCACAGTAAAACCGATATAGGAAAGCCTCAATCTGTGTATATCATAATAATGGGAAACTTTATAACTATAATCATTCAAAATATATTGAAATTACAGCTATCGATAAAATAAAAAATAAATGTATTTTAATAACAAAAAACAAGTTACTGTGGGCATGAATGTATTGTTAAATACATATTTGATCAATATCAAAACGCACCAAAAAGTCTCAAAATGCACTTTTGGCAACATTTTTTTCTAAATTTTCTGGGGGAGCTCCAAGGTGAGCCCCCCCAAAAGTTTTGCTAAGTCGGCGCCTATAAGTATAAATGCCTTTTCCTAAGGAAGTTTTCAAGCATATGCAACACGTAAACAAACGATCCACAATTCTTCCGCGCCTGTACGCCACCACCACTACAACAATACTGCACGTTGAACATGATTCCCGCGCGGATTACATTTATTATGCATCCTAAAAACATTGGCTCTTACGAAATCGACGCGAATTATCGATTCAACAACTTTTTGTCCGATTCTCCCCACTGCCCGATTCACCCCGATTGACGGTAACTTCTTTTAACGTAAATAGTTTGATTAAGTAATTTTAATAGGCAATATAAATAACTTATCATAACTGTATTTTAATATGTTAGTAATTAGTTGCAGTGTACCTCTTTGTTTATTTTACCATTACCATAGTGATGAGTTAATTACGAGAATATATGTAATTGTCAGAAATAAAATAATAATTATAAAGTTATGTGTTAAGATTATAAAGTGAAATACATAACAAATTTGGCGACGGGCTACGGTCGTCTCAAAAATCGTATAAAGTCGAGTCTGAAAAATAAGAAGTCTAAATAAAGTCTGTAGTCGCAAGTACTTACCGCAAAAATATGTCGTTTACTGGAAGTATTGAGGCGTTTAATCCACAAGAGTCTGATGCAGAGGGCTACATTGAAAGGTTAGAACAACTGTTTAAGGTGAATTCAATAACCGCTGATGAAAAGAAAATACCTCTTTTTTTAACCTTAATTGGCGGTGAAACATGTAAATATCTAAAACATTTGTTAGCACCAAGTACTTTACTTAGTAAGTCATATGAGGAACTTACAGAAGCTTTAGAAGGTCAATTTGGGACTAAACGTTTAGTCGTTGCAGAACGTTGCAAATCCTGGTCTGCTGAGCAGAAAACTGGTGAAGATCTAAGAAAATTTTCTATTAGATTACGAAACCTAGCCAAGCATTGCAACTTTGGATCTTTCTTATCAGATACACATCGAGATAAATTAGTTTGTGGTGTCAAGTCAAGCTGAATTTGAAGGAAGTTGTTAACTATAGATCCTTTACCATCATTTGATAATGTGCTTAAAGCTACAATGGCTATAGAGCTCACTGATAATAATCTACTACAATTATTTGGAAGTGATGCAACACAGTCGGTCAATAAGCTGAGATATCAGAAGTATAACCAGTCCAACACTAAGTCGGTCTTATGTAAAAACAGAGTCCATAATGTAGTAGATGATGATGGTGAACTTAACGATGAGTCAGAAGATGATTTGTTAGAATTAGGTTGGTTGAGTCTAAAGTCTATATCCAAGGAAAATGAAAGTTTACAGGTAAAATTGGTTACTGACAAACAATAGCTCAAAATGGAAGTTGATTCTGGAACTTGTAGGTCTGTGATGCATGTAGACGATTATAATGATTTGTTCACACATGTAGAGTTAACTTCTGTAGATTTTAAATTAAAAGTAGTCACCGGTCAATAATAAGTCAGATAGGTGTTACTGTTGAGTATGAAAATAATGTTTTTAAGTTACCTTTCATTATAGTAGATAGCATAATAAACCTTTGTTAGGTCGCAACTGGCTAAATGTCATAAATCCAACTTGGAAAAATGTCTTAGTGAAGTCACATTCAGTCAAATTGAGTCAAACGTAATGAATGAAATTTAAAGTAAGTCGAATAAAAATCAAAATATTTGTATTGTCGCTAGTACATCTATATCTGTTAAAATTCGTGATTTAATTTCGGAACTCAAAATTCGTATGCATGTAATTTTCAAAGTGATACTAATAATCGAAAATAAAAAAAATTCAAAGCAGAGATAAACGTAAAAGATAATGTCAGGCCGATCTTTCATCGAGCTTATGAGATGCCATACTCTTTGAAATCTAAAGTTGGAGAGGAATTGTCAAAAATGGTAATATCTGGAATTTTAATTAAAATAAGTGGTAGTAAATGGGCGAGTCATATTGTCGTCGTTCCTAAAAGAACTCAAATGACATTAGGATCTGTGTAGATTTAAAAAAACTGTAAATAAAGTCATTAACAGTGAACCATTGCCGGATGATATATTTGCAAGACTAAGTGGCAGTAGATTTTTACTGTTTTAGATCTAACAGGGGCATTTCAACAACTCGAAATTAGTGAGTCTTCAAGGAACTATTCACAATAAACACTCATTTGGGACTTTTCGTTATAACACATTAACTTATGGGATAAGTTCAGCACTAGGAATTTTCCAATCTGTTATGGAAACTATTTTATCTGGTTTGTCAAACGTTAAATGCTATTTAGATGACATATTAGTTTATAGTTCTTCTTTAGCAGAATGTCTGTTAACGCTGTCATACAATGGTTAAAAGAGTACAATGTAAAAATCAATAAAAAAAGTGTGTCTAGAATTTCTCGGACACAAAATTGATGAACTTTGTATTCATCCAACAAAATATAAAATTGAGTGTATTGAAAATGCACCTTCACCAGCAAATTTAACACAACTTAAATCATATTTGGGTCTATTAAATTACTATGGTAAATTTATACTGATGTTGACAAGCAAACTTAGACCATTATATGATCAATGCAAGTATGGTGTTGAATTTGATTGGACAGACGAATGTGAAAACGTATTTCAATTGAGTAAAAACTTAATTACATCCGAAGGTGTCCTCACACATTTTAATCCATCCTTATCTAAGTGAAAAGTGCCCAAGAGTACGCACATAACTTTCAATCAACTGTAGTTCACAAATTGGGTATTAGATTTCAAATAAAGCAATACAATGCGACAAAGAACTATATATTTATGGAAAAGAACATGAAACTAAATCTTTTTCTTCAAAATGGTAGGAGAAAATTAACAAAATTGTATTTTTTGTTTATGCGCACTCTTAGGATACCAATGAACTAAGAGGATGCATGGTACTATTCTAAGAGCGCGCATATATTCTAAGAGTACGCATTGCTTAATTTATCCGGTTTTCGTTACAGAAGTCGCACAAAAATGTTCCTAGCCCTTCGTAAGATGTGCAGATTTCATGAAACCATCGTAAACATGTTGAACATTGAACCAAGTCAACCTCTGGTGGATCCGAGTGTGTCTCAGTACAAGCTGGACATTCCCCAGAAACATTATTTTCAACCTTTTTAACTAACACCTTTTTCTTAGACACTTTTCCATCAGTTCCACCTTTTGTGGCAGATTTTCTTCCTATTTGCTTTTTAACTTTATTTTTTGCTTTATTCTCTTTTGCCTCTTTTTCTGCATCTTTAGCAGCAAGTTCCTCCTTGAAGGGGGTGCTGGTTAAAACTTCAGACTTCTTACCCACTGTCTTTCGCTTAGTTGCATTCATAACTTTTTTTGGCACAGGACAAATATTTTCTAGAATTTCTTTTTTATTGGTTTTCTTGGTATTTTCTTGTGATATTAAATTTGTGGGTGCATCACCATCATTTGTATCTTCAAAAATTATATATTACGTAAGAAATACAACTTACCTAATTAATTTTGTTTCTTACCTGAGTCTGGTGTAAAATAAAGATCATTGGTTTCACCTTGACTAGACCTTGGTAAAGAAAATTCTGGCTTAATTGGAATTCTTAATTGTGGCATTTCCTTGGATATCTCATCATCGTTGCCTGCAAAAGTCAAAAGATGAAAGTGCAATCTAATAACCTCATCACACTTCTTACCGGAATTTACAGGAGTCTCCATTAAACAAATATGTGCAATTTCATCTGGATTAGAGGAGGGTCCAGGTTTGGTCGAAAGGTCTGGTGTTTTGTCTTGATTAGAGAAACATCTAGGTTTAGGCGAAGAGAAATGCGCAGTTTCATCTAAATTAGAAGAACATCCAGGTATGGGCGAATTCGATGATGGTTTTTGTTTGATTTCTGCCATGGAAGCAATATTTATGAGTTCTAAAAGTTCTGGATCATTTATTTCAATCTCAATATTGTTGTCGACAGCATATTCGATTTCTGGAGCTGGTGTATCATTGATACCGGATGGTTTAAAGTCTTCTTCTGGAAATATATCTGGATCGCAAGGCCAGATGCCCGTTGAAGAGAATGCCTTTTCAGCCTTCTGAATTGATGCAAGCTTTGAATAAGCTTTCCCAAACAATACCGCAACTTCAAATTGACCTATTGTTTTTCCTGGATTTGTAACTATCCATTTGTCAGCTTCTTGAGAGTAATCTGCCTTCAAAGGCCCAAAGAAGACAACATCCAGGGGTTGCAACTTATGGCTAGTATGAGGTGGCAAACTCAACAGATGAATTCCGCTTTCGCGGCAAAATTCTACTGATTCAGTACTTATATGGGATGCATAATTATCTAAAATGAGAAGTATAGGTTCTTCTTTACTTGGTTTTGCATGCGTTTTAAAATGTTGCAGCCACTTCATAAATAATTCTGTATTTATAAAGCCACTTTCGGAAAGGAGCATAATAGTGTCAGCTGGGGCCCCATGAAGCAACTCTTTCTTTTCTCTTTTTCTGGGAGAAATAAGTGCTGGTGATATATAATGCCCAGAAGCACTAACACAGCAAACAGCAGTTACTAGCTTCCCTCTTTCTGCGGATACTACTTTCCCTACAGCTTTTTTCCCTTTTATTGAAATAACTTTTAGAGTTTTATTTGGAACAGTTAACATTCCTGTTTCATCCATATTATATATGGATTTTGCAGAGAATCCATACTTTTCTATACATATTTTTAAGTTTTCAAAAAATCGTGATACCTGAAGTTTATTGAAGCCAATTACTCGTGCGAGACTAATTTGTTCGGGTTGCCTTATAGCCAATTTATGCCTTTTGCAAAACTGTGAAATCCATTTTTTTCCAGCTAATTGTTTGATTTTATTAAAAGGATGTTGAAGCTTACATGCCTCAGCATATTTATACGTTATGTCTTGCGCACTTTTCATAGTTAACCCATAAAATAGTGCGTCTAATTCTCGTATTTTATCAGCTAAAGTGTTCTCTAATTCCGGGGTAAAAACTGGTTTAAAACAACCTAGTGACGTTGGTATAGTACCAAGTTTAAGGCGCTTTCTTAAAGTAGACCCGTTCATACCGTATGCTTTTGCTATGGACCTCTTAGATTGGCCATTTTCAATTTTTTGCTTTATCGCCAATAGCATCTCTTTATTAAACCGCAACTGGCGATTAGATTTTCTTTGGTAAGGGGCCATTTTTTCTAAAATAAAAAAAGAGATTTTAATGTAAAATCCCCCGACTGTTTTCATGTAAAATCCCCTGGAATCTAAGAATACGCACTGCGTGCTCTTGGGGCAATTACGAATGCGCACTCTTGGTTTTCGGTTGATAATCAAAATAAAATGTAATATTACTTATATGCTTGGCCTTAAGGACTGTATTTGCATAAACAATTAATACTATATAAATAAATTTGCCGCTAAGTTAAGACACTTAGCGTTTTCCACTGGGAAATCTGGTGCGCACTGAGTGCAATTTTTGATTTCCACTGACAAAACTCAAAATCTGTTTTATGTCTCACTGCTTGAAACTCGCACCAATAAAGTGAACTGAGTGCATATATTTGGCACGAGCTACGTGAGGTGGTGGAGAGTGTCGAGTGCAATTATTTTTTGAGGTTAGAAACTAAAATAGTAGAATTTTGAATGTTTACATTTACAATGGATGATAAGAGAAAATTGCAAATAATTTCCGAGTTATCATCTTCAAGCAGCGACGAAGACGAAGAAGAAATTGCAATACTGTGTAGTATTAGAAAAAGAGTTCCAAAAATAAAAGGTTTTGTACAGGAAGTTGTACATAAGTGGTCTGAAGAAGAGGTAATTCATTTCAGTATTTAGTAGTCTTCTGACTAAAATTATATTTTTCAGTTTAAAAAAAATTTTCGAATGAAAATTACCACTTCATCATTTAGTTAATATGTTTACCAACTCCAATTTTTTTTCAAAGGACAGTTCTCATGGCGGGAGCCCTCCAATTAATCCTGAAACACAAATTTTATCTTTTTTATGGTATGTGTGCTTACTTTCTTAAATAACTAAGTAGGTACTTAATACCTTATATCACTAGTACAGTACACAAATATATATTCTCGTATTGTGGTTCCAAGTAAATATAATGAACATGTTTTTAAGGTTTGCTGGAAATAAATGTTGTCTCCGAGATGTCGCACAAAGATTTGATATAGGAGTATCTACTTTACATAGACAAATTAACAAAATTTGCGCTTTCTTGTTAAGTATCGCTCCAAATATAATCAAGTTTCCATCTGACGACATTGAAAAAAATGTGAATGCGACAGAATTTGCAAAGGTGACTATAAATTGCACTCTAGCTATTGTAGTTACTTATTTATTACTTTAGATTTCAAGTTTTCCTGGACTTTTGGGTTGCATAGATGGGACTTCAATTAATATTCGTACTCCAGCTCAGAAAGTTAAACCTACGTATGTGAATAGACATGATCAGCCGTCACTGATGTTGCAAGGGATTTGTGATTACAAAAGAAGATTTATCGATGTATTTACATGAGCTCCAGGGAAAATCCATGACGCAAGAGTGCTTAGGTTATGAGATATCAATCAGAAACTAAAAGCAATTTGTGGCAAAACTTTCCATATTTTGGGTGATGGTGCATATCCATTAAGATTACATTATGTAACAATTTTCAGTTGTCTTGAAAATGAGAATAAACCTTCTCGAAAGCTCGACACATATCAAAGAGTCTGCTTAACCCTGGCCTAATTAAACCTACATAAATTGACCGCCTCCTCAACAAACTGCTTTGAATATATATATATATATATATATATGTGTGTGTTTCTATGTAGATTTCCACAAGTATTCATGTTAAATAAGACAATTTTTCTTTAAAACTTGTGTAAATAAACGTAAAATTAATTCAACGTTTCGGGAACGTGCTTTGTTCCCTTTGTCAAGAATTTATTTGACAATTACAGAAATTGAAATAAGGTAACTATTT
Source organism: Vesta saturnalis (assembly GCA_036346205.1). Taxonomy (NCBI): domain Eukaryota; kingdom Metazoa; phylum Arthropoda; class Insecta; order Coleoptera; family Lampyridae; genus Vesta; species Vesta saturnalis. The sequence continues at coordinate 124,345 of JARFJB010001981.1, forward strand.
TTAACAAGTACAAAATATGAAACAAGGTAACTAATTTAATTTTAATCTGGACGAGTGTGTTTGACTTCGGGTAGTTGGTCTAGTATGTGATGTAGAAGGTGCAGAAGTGGGGACGCCAGGAATAGTTGCAGCATAAGTGTTTGAAATTTCTGGAAGATTTGGAGTTGGTTGAAATGTAGAATCAACTTGTTTAATGATATTCTTCCAAATTTGTGGCATTCTAGAAGTGTCATCTCGTTTATTGAGGGCGTTTGGTCTTCTTTCAATTTCAACTGCTTCTCTAATAATTCTTGCTTGTAAGGTATATAGAGGTGCAATTAAACGGATATTGTTGGTATTAATTTGGTGTCCTGTATCTAAATGATGTGTAGCTAAAGACGATGAAGGATTGTGCTGTTTAATTGCTAGTTGGTGTTCATCGGCTCTGGCATACAATATTCTGTTAGTTTGTCCTATATAAGTTCTTCGACAGTTGTTGCACGGTATCTCATACACTCCTTGGCTTTCATTAGGAATTTTGTCTTTGGGGTTTCTTAAAAGTTGGGACAAAGTTGAATGTGGTTTGAATACCGGTCTGAAGTCGTTTTTGGGAAATTTCTTTGCTATTCTGTCTGTAATTCCCTTTATATAAGGTAGAATAACAGGAATCTTTCGTTCATTGTTTGACAAGTTATTATTTCTTGGTCTTCTTATTTCGTTGGTAATTTTCAATATTTCTTGATCTTTGTATCCATTTTGAACTAGTATTTTATTAATTGTCTTCATCTCTTCCGTTCTAGAATTTTGGTCTGATAAGTGGTAAGAGCGGTATATCAAGGATTTCATAACGCTACGTAATTGACCAGGATGGTGATGCGAGAGAGAGTTCAAGTATCTATTCGTATGTGTTGGTTTTCGATAAACTTTGTGTGTAAATTTACCATTAGGAAGTCTTATTAGGGTGTCCAAAAAAGGGAGTGAATTATTTTCTTCAACTTCCATAGTAAATTTGATGTTGTCGTGAATGTTGTTAATATGTCCTAGAAAATGGTTCAAGTTTCCTTTTCTTTGTCTACAAAATTAATGAAGCCCTATCCATTTCGTAACTTAAACCACGATTGTAAAATTTTTAATTATAGACTTTCTAGGGTACGTCGAATCATTGAAAATTCATTTGGGATTTTGGCCAATAGGTTCAGAATACTATTGAATCCCATTAACTTATCCCCCGAAAAAGTTGAATTAATAACACTGACTTACGTACTATTACACAATTTTCTTATAACGGAAAATAATAATTATTTTGAAACACCTATTAATGAAACTAGTAGCAGCATACGTTCGACAGAGTTGCTTAAAATTGGTAAACAAAGCTTGATAAAATCAACAACGACGGCTCAGAAAGTTCGGGATGAATTTAAACATTTTTTCACATCTAACGAAGGAAAAGTCACATGGCAGGAGAAGCAATACTGAAACACAATATGTAATTAATTATTTTAATTTTGTAAAAGCTGTAATTGTTAGTCGGAGTTATCTAATATGTATGCATTGTTAACAGCATTTTGAATTTGTAATTCTAAATCGTCACAAATTTGTTGATTTTTAATTTTTCTTTCTCCTTGTTGATTCTTGATGACATACAATTGGCCATTTTTGAAATAGCAGCAGAAGCTGTTTCCATCGCTACATCCTGCGATGTGTTTTGCTTTTGCTTACGTTTTCTATTGTTGAGCATTTCAACAGTAGGGAATGCGTTGCTACTTGTTGAAGGGGTGATCGGTGTTGCTGCCCTTGTCGATTCATCAGGAATTATTTCACTATCGATATCGTCATCTTCATTAACAGTCTTTAAATAAAAAATAAAGAATCTATTACTTTTTATTCCTTTAAGATGACAATAAAATTTTAAAGGAAGTTAAAAATATAATTATGTATTACGTACTTCGTTTAAAAGTGCTTGGGATTGTTCGATTTCATCATCTAGATCCATGGAATCGGTCGCTGTACGCGGTTGAATTCCACTTCCCAATAAAAATTGTAAATTTGTGAAATGACATAAATTGGGTATGTATATCTAAACATGATGTAGCTTAATAAAAGTTTAAGATTAATAACTCACTTACATCATCTTTTGTCCACGACATCGTATTACCTATTCCTATTACAAAGCAATCCAATACTAATGAAATAGTTTACAGTGGTTTAAACCATGAACTGAAGTTTAAACTTAACCTCACTGTGCAAAAAGAACAGGGAAGTAACAACATAACACAAAATGTTCTACTACGCCGAAAAATTGCGCACATGCATCTGTGCTATATTTTTGTACAAGAAATTGTACAAACGTGTGTGACACTATGAAAACTCAATCTGTATAAGAAACTGTACGAAAACTTGTACAAGAACTTGTGTAGTGTCGTACAGGCTTTAGGTTGTTCTGTCTAGGGTATACAGGACGTTGATGAAAATGATTTTCGTATACAATTGACCATAACTTTTCAAATACCCTGTATAACGTAATGAAATTACGTTGGAAGAATGGGGGGGGGGGGGTGAGCTTAATCTAAATTTGAAATAATATATAGGGTGTGCCATTTTAAAAAAAGTATGTTTGGTTCACCCTGGTAATATGTAACATCCTGTAAATACGAAAATAATTTTATAATGTGAAGTTTGAAGTTACCTATAATTTTTGTAAATAACTTTTTTGATATCTCCTTTAATAACGGATTTATCGTACTTCGACGCACTTATGCCGCACCCTGTATAATTATATATATATATATATATATATATATATATATATATAAGTTATTAATATAAAGTTATTTGACGAATATTTAATAAAAAATTTTTTTTTCTCTTTCTCTTTCTTCACTATGGTACGTGTGTCAATAAAAACGAACTACAAACTTCAACATTTTCCGTATATTTCGAATACGGTTGTATTCATCGTCAGTGGAATTTAATTTATTGTTAAATTCCACTGACGATGAATACAACCGTATTCAAATATAGGAAAATGTTGAAGTTTGTAGTTCGTTTTATTGACATACCATAGTGAAAAAGAGAAAAATTTTTATATATATATATATATATATATATATATATATATATATATATAAAGAACAATACCTGAAAACTGATGACAAAAAGCGCTGGTTTTTGTATTTAGCCCGCTGTTTGTTTAAGGTATTAATCGAGAACTGTAAATATATCCAACGATTATTAACAAAATCATTAAATTGTGGGAAAGAAAGGTGGAATTGTTTTATCCCGCAACAAAGCTCAAAAGAAGATATTGAGAGAACAAAGGAAGCCAGGCGCCTGAAGTCGGCAGAGTAACGTGCGGCCCAGCCACGCTGTAATCATATCATCAACTTTCACGAAATGACGGACAAGTAAGATTTCTTAACTGTGCAATAAAAACGATATCTTTTGTGTTTTATTTCTCTTTTAGCTATTCTTTTTCGTAACAATGTGTCCCTGACTTAAGTATCTCTCACATGTTTAAATTTGTCCTATTTTTAGTTTAAAAAACTACCTCACCTTCACTCAATTTAGCTAATAGAAGTACCATTTGACCTTGGTCTACAACAACCTATTATTCTTTCCACGAACTGATTCTATTTTTATATTTTTGAGAAATGTAATGTGATAACCCTGCAGGTCAATAATCTTTGACCTTGAAAACGATTTTTAGATTTCTAAGAATTGTAATATGATAATGATGATGACCTTGCAGTTTCTATTTTAGTTTTAGATTTTGACCTTGACATTTCGACCTTGAATAGCTCCAAAAATTGAAATTTACCGCCAAAAGGTTGATCTTGAAGAGCTCCAAAAACTTCCATTTCTCACCACCAAAAGTCGAGTGACCTTGATGTGGTCCAAAACCGACTATATATCAGTACTAATAGTTTATAAATGGTTTAAATAACAGTTTTAACGTCAAAGTGGAAAAGCACGGTTGTTCTAATGATATTGCCCTCGTGACACGCGGTTGAGGCAGGTTTGATTCCCGGTTCATGCAATTTTTTTTCTGTTAGGTTATGGTAGTTTTCTTTATCTAATGTTAGGTTACTGTAGTTTTGTGTATCTAATCTATTTCTGTTAGGTTACATTAGTTTTGTTTATGTTTTTTTTTTCTATTATCCCGCAGATTTTAGATTTTTATACGTAACCACGAACTTGTAAAACAAGGAAACGCGTGATTGGTCCGCATATATCGAGATTTAACCGCAAGTTTTTATTCCACTTACCTGTTGTGTTTAATTCCCTAGCAATCGATTTCCATACTTAATCTTTATGATTAGCATCGCTGTACGTACTTATCTCTTTCAAAACTATATAGTTCAGGATCTTGCCTCACAAATACTAGTAATATTACATTATTTATTTTAACAGAATTTTAAAATTTTAATTAAGAGAATGAACGTATGGAACGCCTCTTCAATTCACACTAGCCGTACCGTTTCCGACACGTTTCAGCCTATCCCCCAAAAAGACGTATCGGAGTAATATGGATATGGAAGGGAGGCAGGCCGGTACATGAACGGATCGGAAAATGTGTATACGCACGCCTTACGCGAAGGAGAGTTTTCAATTTCAGTAATTCAGTGAATGGTTACGGACGGGATATGGAACGGAAACGGAAAGTGCCATGTGAGGTTATACGGTAAGGTATTTACCTACGTGACAGTTTATGCACACATTTTTAAGATTTAACATTTATGATTTATGAAAAGTTAGTTTAACTTTAACTTTTTAAATCTTAAAAGTTACCTACGCAATCGCAGTAATTAGTCAGTCCCTTTTTATTTGGGGTTCCTTCTTTAAATATTGAATATTGCATAAACCGCGCACTAAATTTTTAAATCATAAATGTTAAATATTAAATTTTAAATCTTAAATGATGCACAAACCAGCCTTAAGAAGGAGATTGCATAATTAACCTAAATAAGTTATTATTATTAAAATTATTTCATTTATTTTAATTTCCACTTGGTAGGTTGGAAGGTCGTGAGTTGTTCCACACCAGATATTTTATTTTCTGCATCTGAGCAATGTAACGTTTGGATTACAAAAAACAAAGCTATCGCTATTCTAAAGGTTCCAGTGTTCCTATTCTAAAGGTTATTAACGTAAGTCAAATGGGAAAATCGCCAGCCTTCTCTAAAACAGAAAAGACTGCTCTTGTTGTATTTTTCATAAGGCTTCGTGTATTCTTTTGGATAACTAGATTAAAATATTCTTTACGATACTACATTGGTTATTTATTTATTTATATCGTTTTATTAGTGTGGCTAATCTTTGTTGTTCCTAGACAACAATTGTATTGTATTGACCTATATCTTACAAGATTTCGTACGTTGCCATATTTCGTTTAAACATTGTACACTCGTAACTCATACATTGTAGTTGGTCAATATTGAATGTAATTTTAAGCGAAGCTCAGGTCGAAACTAATGGAGCAATATTTGTGCTCTAGTAGAGTGTGAATATTTTTAATAAATTAAGGTTTACTGGTTCACTTCAATTTGTTCACAACACTATAAAATCTTGAAGGGGTCTATGCCACAACCTCCACTCATCACAACGCCCACTGCTTTTAAAAATTCTACTTTTATATTTGATCATAACCTCTACTGTGAACTGTGATCACAACGTTCACTGTAGCTTTAGTCACAACTTCTACTCTAGCCGCAACATCCAGCAGTATCATCACAACTCTACCTTGATCACGACCTCTACCAACGCCTACTAATCATTTCGCCCACCGAAATTGATTGTACTGCTACTTTTATTTTACTGATCACAACACCCACCTTGAAAGTAGGTGACACAACTTCCACCGATGTCTACTGGTCGCATGCCTCACTGCTGTTAATCATTACCTCCACTATTTGGCCGCAACGTCTACTTTTAGAACCGGTCAGAAACTCTAACTTAGTGGCTACATCCAACAGCGTTCTCGTAACATAACGACCACCGATTCATTTGCTTGTGATTTTACATTCATCACACATTACTATAAACACGAGTTACAATGTAATTCAACAATTTATTGTTTAACAACACAAGCAGTAGCAGTAGTGGAACTACGAAAAATACCAACCATCAAATTAATAACCAATTACTAAATCAACTTTTTTTTCATATATTGACATTTTTCTTTAAATATTTAAGTTTCAGTTTCAATAAACTAAATAAACCTAAACAGTTAGCGATATATATATATATATATATATATATATATATATATATATATATATATATATATATATATATATATATATATATATATACATATACAGGGTGACCCAAACTCGATGGCCAGAACGAAAACAGCTGATTCCTCTGGTCAAAAGGTACAAAAAATTGTTAATACAGGGTGTGTCTATTGTTAATGGTTTCCAAGATGTTAACTTTTTTTAATTTTTTTCTATTTCGTGGACTTATTTTTTAAATCACGCTGTATCTTCCAAACTAGAAGAGTTACAAGAAAACACATTAGGAGAAATTTGTAGAAGATGAAATTGTCTTGAAGAGTATTGAATTCATTCGAGACAAACTTATCATTCCACATTTTTAATGACATAATGAATTCAGAAATGATTTTTTTTCAAATCCCAAGACAAATTTCCAAGAGGAATATTTTTCCAATAGAGATGGATTTGATACATGGCCGATAAAGGAAAAACTTCCTTTTTTCATAAGCTTCACAACGATATGAAAAAAACTTATGGTTGACGTACTAATTACTGAATTGTTACAGGAATACACCTCAGGAAAAACTTTTAGAGCATAAAATTACCTTCAAAAATATGGTAGAGTAGATGAGAATTGACGATTTGTGCCTCACTTTTCAATCAATCTGTACATTTTCGGCAAGAAATACGTCTCCTTTACTGATATCTTTTCATCACCGTAGCAACGACTTGACATTAGTAAGTTAGTTGTCAAAATTTGTTTGCTATTACAGTTTTGCTGATTTCAATACGAGTTCTTTCTGTTGTAGTGATATTGTAATTTAGTTTTTGAGACGTTCTTGTTCTTGTTATTATTATTGTTCTTGTTCGTGTTCGTGTTTTCCTTCCTGAGTCATGTTTTCAAATGTAGAATATGCCGATATTCATTATTATTATGGTGTTGCCAAACGAAATGCGAGTGAGGCTGCTAGACTGTATGCAGCTGCTTTCCCAAGAAGAATTCATCCAGAAAGGAGAGTTTCCTCTAGAGTACACACTGCTCTAAGAGAGAGAGGATCTCTTAGGATCCTAAGAGATCAAGAGGAATTTCATAATGTTGAGAGGATTGACGACGTAATCCAGCATTTCGAAGCAAATCCTGAGACTAGCTTGCGGCGGTCATCCAATGTATTGCAGATGCCACGAGAAACAATACGGAGAACTGTTAAGGCTGACGGAAGACGTGCGTATCACGTGACGGGAGTTCAAGAACTTTTAGATGGAGATCTAGATCGGCGGATTGAGTTTTGCCAATGGTATCTTAATTCAGTTAGGAATGATCGAGATTTCCAAAAAGCAATCTTGTGGACGGATGAGACCACCTTTACAAGGTCAGGCATTTTCAATATCCATAACACGCACGTCTGGGCACATGAGAACCCACATACTATGACACCAAATAGCTTTCAATTAAATTGAACTGTTCATCAACCAATATCTCGAAAACGGTTGATCTGAGAGGCATCGATCAAGTATATCTTTTTTGCTTAGAACTGAAAAGGGAACAAACTAATTCAAACGGAACGTCAATATACCGGGTGGTAAAAAAGTTAAGGCCAATTAACTTTTAGCATACCAGGCAGCATCAAAATCAATAAAATATTTAAGTTTCTCGACCACAAAAACCCCTGTGCTCCAAATTTTAGGACCATATTCAAATTTGTTCGCAAAATATCGCCATAAAACCGAGGGAAATAAAATTTTTTCACACCCTGTAGGTCCTAAACGAAGCGTTTCCGGACCTGGGTTTATATGAACTTTTTTTCTTATTTTTGGGCCTAGAATCACTACGCAAAGTTTGTCCGTAGAATTTCTGGACACCCCGTACATATATATATATATATATATATATATATATATATATATATATATATATATATATATATATACAATTAATAGAAGCAGGCAGTGGAAACAGATACCTAAACAAAACATGCATAATCCTCAAATTGTCAATAGTTGTCAATACTTTCGCGTTACTTTAAGCAATTCTTGTGCTTTCAAAATGCGTTTTACAAATAATGAAGCTGTTGATATACTTGCGGTTTATTTTGAATGTCTTCAGAATGCCGCAGTAGCTAAAAGAGTTTACGCGGCTCGATATCCAAATCGGCGTCCTTGCGATGTAAGAGTTTTTCCCCGATTAGTGGCGAGCTTACGAGCCAATGGTAGTTTTTGGCCTACGTTTCAACGGAAAAGAATTGGAAGAACACAAGAAAATATTAACCGTGTACTAGGCTACATTGAAGGAAATCCTCATGTTAGCGCCAAGAGCATTATCCACTTAGTTGGGAATATCACGGACAACGGTTCAAAATATTTTGAAGGACCATAGGTAAGTTCTAATGGCCATCAAAATATATAGGTATTCGATTAAATTTTTTTTAATTACTCTAAGAATGCGCCCATATCATGTCGTTTTGCATCAGGCCTTGAAAGAGGAAGATTTTGATCGAAGGTTAGACTATTGCCATTGGATGTTAGGCATGATACGCGAAAATAGAGAATTTTTATTTCAAATTCTTTGGACCGATGAAGCCACCTTCAGTAGTGACGGGAGAGTCAATCTGCACAATATGCATTATTGGTCTGCAGAAAATCCCCGTTGGTTGCGTGAAGTTCAGCGCCAAGGACGTTGTAGTTTAAATGTATGGTGTGGCATACTGGGAGGCAGAATTATTGGGCCATATTTTTCCGAGCAACCCCTAAATGGCAATGTATTTCTTGACTTTTTGACCAATCAATTACCGTTGTTGTTGGAAGATGTGCCTCTAGAAACAAGGCAAAAATTGTTTTTGCAGTTGGATGATTACCCAGCACATTTTGCTATTAATGTGCGAGAGCATATTAATGCAGTATTTCAACAGCGGTGGATTGGAAGAGGAAGTCTGTTTCCATGGCCTGTGCGATCGCCAGACTTAACTTGCCTCGATTTTTATTTATGGGGGCGCTTAAAGGACATTGTGTTTCGGACTCAACCTACTACTAAAGAAGATATGAAAAACCAGATTCGTAACGCAATACGTAATATACCGAGAGCCGAAATTGAAGCTGCAGTTTTGTCTAGTCATGAGAGGCTACAGCAATGCATAGAGCGTGATGGTCAGCATTTCGAGAATTTACGGGGGCATTAAAAACCTTCTTCCTTTAAATCGGTCCTTTTTAGGGCCACAACTCATTATTCATTCATTATCCCTCTATCCATCCTCCTAAGTGTTCCTGAGTGCTCTAGCACGATAGGTCTAATTTAACCTGTTCAGGTCCACAATCATAAAAAAAAAACTTACATAATAGAAACAATTCCAGAAAAATATGGTTAAAAAAAATTAAAATTTAAGGGATTTTCGTATAAAGCTTTCTTTGGCCGATATTTTAGGTTAGGAACAAGATATCGAGATGCGGTTTTCGCGAGCTTGTTTAGGCATCATTTATCCACTTGTTCATGAGAAAAAAAGTCATACCAATGCATTTAATTTTTTTGCGTTTCTATCGAAATGTCAAACAAAGCCCTCTAGCGACGATATGTGAAACTAACAAAACTTCAAATATTATAATGTAGCCCAAGAACAGTTGATTTCAACGCGCCCAACTTTGTTAAAATCGGCTTAGCCGTTTCGAAGATACAGGGGGTTATTTAAGGAAACCTTTGAATACCCCCCACCAGTTTATTTTTAGACATACTGTAACAACTCTTTTTGGTGTTGTATAAAATATACCTCAATTTAGGATCTTTCCTTCATTTAGTTCTAAATACAAGAAAATTTTGATTATTTTACAATATTGGTATGAGGTAGGCAACTTAATTTGCATATCTTCATAGTGCATACTTTCGTAATGATTTATATTCCCATAAACTGTTTTCTAGTCATTTGAGTTGCGCAACGCATCGTGACTTAATTCAATGCGCAAAGGCATTGGGCGCATGACCTCTTCATCCACTTCGAAAGCCTCCATTTTTTTCACTTCCTGTTTAATGTCGAAGCAAGAAGCTGCTTCTTTTTGATTTTTACCTAAATTTATGTGAAAGTGCCATCAAATTGGTGGTAAGATATATTTTTAATACATTTACATCAAATTAAAGCATTTGTTCTCTTTAGGCGCTTTCATTACTTATTTTTTCTACCAATTTTTACTTTAATTACACTTTTATCATTACTTCAATTTACAACGTAATTACATCTTAAGTACGCATTTGATTTTATAGTTGCGTACATTTTTCGTTTTATGATTTCAATGTTTTGAATGGAAAACTTCCAAATAATGCAATAAGACGTGGATTTAAAAGTTTTAAGAAGAAATTTATACGGATTTTATGAAGATAATTTCAGTTTGGGGTGCGGCTGATAACATTATGTCAAGATTGCACAATGATGACGTAAGAATGATTTCATGCAGGTTAACCGCTTCGTAATCATATTTAGATACCAGAGGTTGTCAAAAAGGAAAGTTTGTGTACAAAAATTTCTGAGGTATTTATGTAGTGTTTTATTTAGTACTTTAAGCATAATTTTAAGACATTCATTATTTCATCATTACATTTAATATTCAATAAACATAGTCTGTATATTGTTATTTTTTTACATTTTTTTAAACTCGGTTTAATTGTTCCGACATTTACAACCAAAAACAATTTGGCGCCCGAGAACTTTTTTATTGTTAATACATTGCATATTTTATTTATTATTTAGGACGAGTGAAAATAATCAAGCAGCAATTCAGGTAATCGAACAAGTTTAATTTTAATGAACCCACCCAATTTAATCTACCGACATGAGCCAAACGCACAACCATAAGTGGTGTAAGGTTTGTATCTATATTATTAATACGATGTGTATTTTAGGAGAACTTTACCTAATTTTATTATTTCATTACTTTTTAAAATCATGTATACAACACCTACGTTGCACACGTTTTTATTACAATACGTCAAAAAGTGTCAAACAAAAAAAGTTCACATTATCCTCGACTTTAAAGATCAGTAATTTTTTTATTAGGTTAATACAGAAGAATTCACAGAAACATCACTTTCTTAGATTCAAGATTTCAGTTACGCCCCCTAGCGGCCATTTTAGAAACTTGAAAATATTTTCCAGGTTTTTGTATTGACCGTTTTAGTAATAACTTTTTTTGTGCAAGCCTCTACGATGGATAGTTTCCCAGATACAGTACCTCGCATTCTTAGTTGGCCACCCTGTACAAACACGATAGAAGGAAGTGTCCTACATATGGTAAAGTATGTAACAATTACACCAACCTAAATCATTTTGCTAGCGTATGTAAAAACAATGTAAATAATATTGATTTTAGGGTTTTAGATTTGGATGATAATAGGAGTGAATCATTATTTATAGGCTCCATTTCAAACGATAATAAAATTGTTAGTAAAACCCGGAGTACAGGAGTTTTAATTATTGTAAGTTACTTAAGTTAGATGAAAATAATTTAATGCCAACAGAGATTACTTTAGCGGCATATACAGGCAATAAGCTTACGTAGAATTGTTAGAAAATATTTAGCGTACTTGATGCCACAAATTGGTTTTATCACATTAAATTAGATGATGAAAGTTCAAAACTGTGTGCATTTGGCACACCCTTAGGAAGGTATAAATTTAAAAGATTGCCATATGGGTAGTATGCGCTCCTGAAGTTTTTCATGATAGGTTTGGTAAAATATTTAAAAATGAGGGAATCATAACGTATGTAGATGATGTATTAATCTGGGGGGAAATAAAAAAGAGCAAGACGATAGGTTAAAAGCGGTATTAGAAGCAGATAGGGAACAAGGTGTTAAATTTAATATTAAGAAAAGTAGAATAGGACAGGATGAAATAGTTTACATGGGACATGTAATTAGTAAAGATGGGGTAGCACCTCACAGTGATAAGGTTAAGGCTATAATAGAAAAAACCGGTTCCAAACAACAAAACTGAGGTTCAAACAATATTGAGTATTCTAACATATGTAGGGGAAAGGATGGTAAGACGGCGAGCCTGGTAAGACGACGAATTGTTTAATTTGGGAGACGGTTAATAGATAGCGTCAAATCCTTAACATACACTACGTTTCAAATGAAATGCACCACTTAGAAATAATAATGCTATGATCTTGATAGTATGGTAAAATAATGCTTTGTTAACATGTATAAGTTGAAATTTAAGATGATGAAATTTTGAAGGCAAAATATTAACAGTTACCAAGAAAATGTTAATAGTGTGTAGCATCGCCACGCACAGCCATGGAGGCGTTCACTCTCCGAGGCATAGTTTCTATGAGATGGTCTATATCCTCCTGAGGCATTTCATCCCAGGCTAACTAGAGATGATCACGTCTTATAGGTACGTGTTCAATAGGCGAAAGATCTGGCGAACGCGGAGGCCACGGCAATACTGGTAGCTGTACGTGATCCAGAAACCTTCTTGTAACATGTGCGGTATGTGGTCTAGCATTATCTTGTTGCAAAATACCATCTGGCAACGGTACTACCACTGGCTCCAAAACACTATCAATGTAACGCTGAGCACTTAATGTGCCTAGAATAAACACAAGAGGAGATCTTCCACCAACACGTATGGCGCCGCAAACCATGACTCCAGGTGTTAAGCCTGAGGGGTCGTCTTTCAATAAACTCTAAATTTCGACATTCTCCTCGAAACCGCCGCACCTTCTGACGACCATCGTTTCGTCACAAACAAAAACTCGATTCGTCGTAGAAGGCGATGTTATTCCACTGAAGGCCCCAGTCCCGCCGCTCTTGACACCATGCCAATCTAGCAGTCTTATGCTCTCGGGTTAACTGGGGTCGTCGGTACGGACGATACGAATGTAAGCCAAAAAACTTAATTCTCCTGTAGATTGTTGACAATGATAGGTGACGACCAATAGCTCCTGTCCAATTCACCGCAACGGACCTTGTTGACTGAAACTTATCTCTTGTGGCCATCCGCCTAAGAATTCGTTCTTCACGATCATTGGTGCTGCGTGGTGGTCTTCCACTGGGACGAGGTTGTTGAATGCCTTCTTCAGACCATGAAAACCAAATGCGGGCCACCGTGGTGTGGTCTCGATTAAGTCATCTGCCGATTCCTCGAAATAACAAACCTGCTTCTTTCACGTCGATAATTCTACACCTGTCAAAATCTGAAACTTGGGCAAAGTTTCGTCGTTGTCTTACTGGGGGCATTTTTTCAGAATAAATGTGTCAGTTAAACAACAAAAAAATGACACTAAGCGACTAGATTTCTTAAAATGTATAAATAAAAATTGTTGATAATTGATGTTAACAGTGATGCAAACTACATAATGACTTGTTCTTTTTCATTGAAACTTCCATCGTTTTCTGTATGATACTGAAGCATTATTTTGCCAAAATTTCAAAATCATAGCACTATTATTTCTAAGTGGTGCATTTCATTTGAAACGTAGTGTATATTGTGTATCCACATTGCTTCTTTCATTGCAGTCTATGTTCAGTGAAATCCCTCGTGTTTCTATGGCGTGATGACGCCATTTATGTTTTGACCACATGTGCTTGTAAGATTCGTGAACGACAACATAAGCTTTAGATCATTTGTGTCAAGTGTTTTAGTTTGGAGGTAAGTATTTTCCTTAAGGTTATATTGTTGTGCGCCCACAACTTATAAGAGTTGTATTAAAATACATATCCATTTTTGTGTGTTGTAAAATGTATTTAAAAGTAGTCGTGTCGGGTAAGTTGGCGAATTGCCACGCGGTTAAGATAGCCAGTGCGTCATCTCACCCTACCTGTTTATAATTATTGTAAAGTAAAGTTTTATGATTAATTTGCAGTGAATAATTACAAAAGACTAACCGCTAGAGTTGGTCAAAGGAGTCGATGGCCGCGGCTGTGGGGGAGGTGAAGGATGGGGCGTCGGTTATTACCACGGCAAGAAAATTCCACCAAGAAATATTCTGAGGAGGTAACTAGCCATTTTTCTGAACATAAGCTAACCTATGTTATAACGCAGTGAATATTTATTAGATGCTATAGAATATAGGGGTTTAGACCACAAATTGTATTTTTTTTTAGACTATGCTTATTAGTACCGGAAGATTCTGGTGCATATTTACCAATGAGCAACTGGAAAACCTAAGATAATATGTGACAGATCTAAATAAAAGGGCATTTGACGTAACACGAGAACAGTTTTCGAAAATTGTTTATGATTACACCGAAACGTTGAAGATTCCTCGCCGCTTTAATGAAGATAAGAAAAATATGGGAAAAGATTTTATCCAAAGTTTTATGGTGACATTTAAGTTTTCGTTGAGAAAGCCAGAAGTTACTTCGGCGGCGAGATTGGCAGTCTTTAACAGAACTAAGGTGGAATCATTTTTTGTTCTATATCAGGAAGTTTTAGCCAAAACTAATTTCGCCCATCATCAAATCTGCAATATAGATGAGACTGGTTGTCCCACGGTGCCTACCTACTAAGACTCCGAACATGCTAAGTCCAACAGGAACCCGTAGAGTTATCGAAGTATCTTCTGCGGAAAAGGGTACAAATGTCACGGTGGTGTGCTGTTTTAGTGCTGTGGGCCATTATGTTCCTCCATTCTTCATCTTCCCAACACTCAGAATGCAACAGCATTTCTTAAACGATGCACCACCTGGAACTTGGAGCGTGTGTAATGAGTCAGGGTGGATGAACGCAGATACCTTTCTCGAATGGTTACAACATTTTATAAAAAAATGTCAGACCGTGTACGGAACCCCCCATTTTGCTTTTTATGGACAACCATTCGTCTCACGTGATTCTACAGGCAGTTAACGTATGTCGAGAAAACTATAGTGCTGGGTTTTCCTCCGCACACAAGCCATCGTATGCAGCCGTTGGACGTCGCTTTTTACGGACCTTTTAAAACCGCTTATATCCGAGCATACAACGATTACTTGATGCAATACCCAGGAAAAGTAATTACCATTAAAGATGTGGCTGGAATATTCAGTGTGGATTATGGAAAGGTTCTATATTAAAAAATGCAGTGCAAGGCTTTAAGTCAACCGGCATAGTTACACTGAATTGTTAAATATTCGAGGATTGTGACTTTAAGCCATCAATGACAACAGATAAACCTTTCGAAGCTCGTTTAGCGAGTGTGAACACTGATGCAACCGGATCGTCATCTCAAAATACTTGATGTTGCGGTAGCTGGGCCGTCTAATGTAAAATCATCTGGTCTACCTTCTTTGCCTCGTGCTGCTTGCAAAGAAAAAAACAAAGGAAGAGGCTATCGTCACTACACATAACTAGTACTCCTGTTAAGAATGCCTTACAAAATAAAGCAGCGGAGAACAAAACCAAAGGAGAGAAGAAAAGAAAATCAATCGTAAGAGAAGGGAAGAAATCCAAAAGGAAAAGGCTGAAAAGCCAAAAAAAGGAAGGGGGTCCAAAAGAGTCGAAAACCGAAACATGAGACAAGTGAAGTTCGATGATGACACTTTAATAATACAATTTAAGCCTAATATAATCAAAAAAACTATAAATTTGTGAAAAAACATAAAATTTAAAACATAACCAAACTTAATTCTAAAATTACAAATAACTTACTTTTAAAAACGTTTATGTAACTCAAAATGTTATCCTAATGACTTGTAATAACTGTCTTTATTGTATTTAATGTTCATTTCACTTGCATTGTATAAATTAATGTTACATTAAGAAGTCATATCGT
Source organism: Vesta saturnalis (assembly GCA_036346205.1). Lineage (NCBI taxonomy): Eukaryota > Metazoa > Arthropoda > Insecta > Coleoptera > Lampyridae > Vesta > Vesta saturnalis. The sequence continues at coordinate 140,273 of JARFJB010001981.1, forward strand.
TTAACACACTTTCTTGAAATTCCACTATAAAAATGTATCTACATGTAAATGTCTTTGTGTGAATATGTTCTATGCACTGTTCTTAATATTTAAATTGTATCACTAAGTTTGTCACACAATCGCTTCCAAAAATATTAAGTTCATATTATAACCCTTTCCTAAATTTTACCAAATTTCCTGCATTCTCAACTACTTATACAATATCCCTAATATAAATCTATCTTTACACTTTGTGTTAAACACCTGTAAAATATTCACGTGCCAAAATATTTTCGAAAAATTGAAATTTATTGAAACAAACTAAAATACTGAATTGAATTTACGGAAATAAGTTTATTTAACATTCCTGACATTTTTGTTGGTAGCACAATGCTTTTTATGATTAAATCAAATTGTATAAATGTTATTCAGATTGTTTTACCCAAAACAAATCCATTTTCAACCCATCGTGAACCAAATTATGTCAAATAAATGTCTCGCACATGTATCATGCTTGAAATCACCCTTTTTTTTAAAGAAATTACTAGTTAAACTGTCCGATCCTTGTCTTACTCCTATCTAAACATCTCAATATATATACACACACACACACACACACACACACACACACATATATATATATATATATATATATATATATATATATATATATATATATATATTGACAAACTGTAAACTGAGATTTTTAAAATCGGTTACATTATTCACTAATAATAAATCTCATTTTTAACATCCAATACAGGGTATTTATTTATGACAAAATATTTTCGAAAAATTGAAATTTATTGAAACAAACTAAAATACTGAATTGAATTTACGGAAATAAGTTTATTTAACATTCCTGACATTTTTGTTGGTAGCACAATGCTTTTATGATTAAATCAAATTGTATAAATGTTATTCAAATTGTTTTACCCAAAACAAATCCACTTTCAACCCATCGTGAACCAAATTATATCAAATAAATGTCTCGCACATGTATCATGCTTGAAATCATCCTTTTTTTTTAAAGAAATTACTAGTTATACTGTCCGATCCTTGTCTTACTCCTATCTAAACATCTCAATATATACACACACACACAACAATATATATATATATATATATATATATATATATATATATATATATTGACAATTTGAGATTTTTAAAATCGGTTACATTATTCACTAATAATAAATCTCATTTTTAACATCCAATGCAGGGTATTTATTTATGACAAAATCAGTTATTTACAAGTGGTTTCGATAACCAAATTACAGTGATTCTTTTGACCCAGTGAGATCTGTCGGCTAAAAACGATCCTCCGTAATTAACCAAACTTTTCGCACTTCATTCGGGCACTGCCTACTGCTTGCTGATTCGTTTTTATTGAAAATTATTGATATAATTAATTTGCAAAACAGACCCAAAACGAAATTTTGTTGACCCGGTCTCGGTTCTGATAATCGTTTAGTTGTACAATATATTTTTATCATATGGTTGCCCACACTCAGTGGACTTTACATGCCAGAATAAGTGCGAACAGACCTTAAACGAAATTCGACTTTATTTATACGAGTGGATGGGGATTTTTAAGACTTAGGATGCTAAATTCCGAGATATTCGAACAAAAATTTTATTTAAATTTGACAGCGCGGCTTAAATTTGAAAATAACCTAGAAACATTAACGATGTTTTGTTGTTATTCAAAATTACTGACTGTATGAACCAATAACGACGTACGTTTTTAAAATCGTAAACCATGCTTTACTAAAAGATAAGACACCTCTTTCCGGCCCATCTATATGCATTTCATTATATCACATAAACAAAACTACAGTAACCTAACAGAAAAAAAAGTGAATGGGTCGGGAATGGAACCTACCTCAACTACTGTACCAATGCACCACAAGACCACAAAATAAATACCTCCGTAGGTATTTATTCTGTTACAAGACCAACAGCGCTTCCCCTAATTTGACGTTGAAACTGTTATATAAAATTATCCGCCTATACATTCAAAGCTATTTCCTGTTGGTCCCCATTTTTCGAGAAGTAGCCGCAAATGAAAGCAGACGTTTGTCTCATCGCAGAAAATTTAGGAAGCGGTAAACAAAGGAACATAGGAAGAGACAGGAATGTACCGCCACTACTGTTACCTAACTTAATTAGATAAGATAAACAAAACTACTGTAACCTAACAAAAGTAAATTAGATAAACAAAGCCACAGAAAAAAAAATTGCATGGGCCGGGATTCGAACCCGCCCCAACAGCGTGGAGGACGAATCTGGATAAATGCGGACCAATAGTAAATAGCTTTGAATGTATAGTTAGATGCGTTCCAATAACTGGTTTTAAAAACAGTTTCAACGTCAAAATGAAAAAACACTGTTGGACCATAGATATCTTAATAACTAGATAAACAATCCTTGAAGCGATGTATGCTCCGAATTGAAACTGCGCATGGGGGCGGTAGAACTTGCGCACTAGTGAATACTGTACTGTGTAAACATAAGACGCCGTGTGTGCAAGAAAGCAAATAGTTGTAAGTGTATGATTATTTGTGACCTCACTTGAAAAATTGATTTTCTTTCAATTTTTTACTGTCATTTTGACAAAAAAAGCACTATGCAGCTTCTCATATTTGATTTTACTTCTACTAATAGTTTGGTACGAACACAGTCAATGTATGTATTATTAGAATACAAACACAAGAAACACCAAAAGACACTCACTAAAACTCGAAAAGCGCGAAAAACCGAGGTTAAAGAAACGCTTATTGACCATTACTGTTGATATCAAAAATCGAATTTGATAATTCTAATGATACGACTGTGCATTTCCGAATACCCGCAAGCAGTAAATTTTCGACCATATTGAAATGTTCAATTTGTCTCGTATTTTAACCGCGCAGCTCATACGCTCTGGCTATCTAGTTATTAAGTAAGATATCTATGGGTTGGACTAGTAGTACATTGTTCACCTGACACGTGGTTCGAATCCCCACTCATGCAATTTTTTTCTTTTTGTTAGGTTACCGTAGTTTTGTTTATCTAATCTACTTTTGTTAGGTTATTGTAGTTTTGTGTATCTAATCTATGTTCATCACAAACAACGTTTTCAATCAATCAAAAATAAGTTTTCATATTCAATATAATTTAGCTTTTCGTTTTCGTTTTAAGCAAGTGTATGTTAGTAGTACCGGGGCACCTTGGCCGCCATCTTGGATTTTGACGTCACTTCCGGTTTTACACGCCCACGTGGGAGAGCGCATTTTCCACCCTTATTTTTACTCGGTTACGTGTAGGACGTATTTTTTCACCCCTATTTTTACACATCCACGTGTGAGACCGTGTTTTCAACCCTTATTTTTTTTATACGCTTACGTATGAGACCGTATTCTTTACCCTTATTTTGAGATGGTGATCTTTTAATTATTTTTATTAATATAAGATGATGATCATTAATTATTTTTATTAATTAATTATCCTAGGGAAATTCTCAATCTGATAGTTTATGAGATGATGATGATCTTTAATTATTTGTATTAATTAATTAATTTTATCCTAGGGAAATTCTTAATCTGATAGCTTTTAAGATGATGATGATCTTTAATTATTTTATTAATTAATTATTTTTAACCTGAGGAAAATTCTTAATCTGATAGCTTTAAGATGATGATGATCTTTATTTATTTTTTATTAATTAATTATTTTTACTCGCTTACGTATAGGACGTGTACTTTCACCCCTATTTTTTACACACCCACGTGTAGGGCGTGTTTTTTCACCCCTATTTTATGACAGCTCACGTATAGGATGCGTATTTTCAACCCTCATGGTTTCTTTTCGAGGTAAACCCTAATTAGAGCCTTTTTTGCACATGCTCACGTGAGGGACTGGTTTTGGTGCTGGGGGGCTGGATCTGGACCTAGGTCTTGGACTTGGAGCTGTTCTTAGGGTTATTTTTGATGGTATTAAGGTCCTTCTGACTATATTAATAGCAGTACCCCTGGAGGTTAGGCAAATGCACACACATACAATGTTGGAAATTGCATAATTAATAAGATATTATTATTAAAATAATCGGTCCTATTGCTTTAAAATGGCCAAATGCTATTGGATGATCTTTTACCTAAACGTTGTATTTCTAATAAGGAGGTTCTTGTGCGACACGGGTAGGGCTTCGCAACCTTATAAGATAAGTGTAGAGCTTAGCCCCTATCGTGGCCCCCTTGCTGCAATTGTATGTTGTTCTAACTTAAGCTTACAGCTATAGGCCTTCGATCCGTCATACAAAATTGTATTATAATAAGGAAGTCTTGTAAGGCAGGGTCTGCACCCTGGCCCCTTTGAGTAAAAATTGATTTTAGCGCCATCTAGGGGGCGTATAGGGCGTATAAACAAAACTACTGTAACCTAACAAAAGTAGATTAGATAAACAAATACGCATCCTATACGTGAGCTGTCATAAAATAGGGGTGAAAAAACACGCCCTACACGTGAGTGTGTAAAAAATAGGGCTGAAAATACACGTCCTATACGTAAGCGAGTAAAAATAATTAATTAATAAAAAATAAATAAAGATCATCGTCATCTTAAAGCTATCAGATTAAGAATTTCCCTCAGGTTAAAAATAATTAATTAATAAAATAATTAAAGATCATCATCATCTTAAAAGCTATCAGATTAAGAATTTCCCTAGGATAAAATTAATTAATTAATACAAATAATTAAAGATCATCATCATCTTATAAACTATCAGATTGAGAATTTCCTAGGATAATTAATTAATAAAAATAATTAAAGATCATCATCTTATATTAATAAAAATAATTAAAAGATCACCATCTCAAAATAAGGGTTGAAAACACGGTCTCACACGTGGATGTGTAAAAATAGGGGTGAGAAAATACGTCCTACACGTAACCGAGTAAAAATAAGGGTGGAAAATGCGCTCTCCCACGTGGGCGTGTAAAACCGGAAGTGACGTCAAAATCCAAGATGGCGGCCAAGGTGCCCCGGTACTACTTATGTTTATTTAAATTGATTGCAGTTTTACTTATAGACGAATGGGGCGGGGGGCGGGGAGGATTCCCTGCTGCTTGCATGTTTTTTAAAACAATGAAACAGAAAAGTGGAGTAGTAAATCCAAAAAACGTTTATGACAGATATAACCGTTTTCTATAGTGCATGGTGTGAGATTATGGGGCCAGTTCAACACATCTTTTGCACGTGGCATGTAGACCGTGTCTGGAAGTCAAATTTAAACAAAATTATAAATAAAGACAAAAGAGAAAATGTGTATCAAGCTTTAAAAATATTACAGAGATGGACGAAACAAGTTTTTTAAAGCAATTAACCAAGTTTATTGATACGTTACAAGAATATCCAGAAACTGTAAATTTTGGAATGTAGATACTTATGCCAGTATATATCATCAGTGGGCATATGTGTATAGAAAATCTGCAGGAGTGAATACGAATATGCAATTAGAGTCCATGCAGCAGAAACCCTTAGACAAGGACTAAGCAGAAATCCATCAGGTATTTGCATTTAATGGAAGCATTGTACAGAGGTTAGATAAACGGCTTCATGCTGGTAATAGTTATATACGTAAAAAATGGTAAAAATGTGAGATAAAACTAATTAAAGGAAAAAATACTTCGGAATTTGTGATGTAGAACAAGAAAATAGAAAATGGCGGGTAAAGCATGAAGACAAAGTATATATTGTTTCAAAAAGCGACGAACTTAAGAATTGCTTGTATTCATGCGTATTGCTGCACATGTGTGGATTATTTTGTTAATGCTATCATGCGTGAGCATATACATTAGGTACGTGATTTTATTAAATGATGAGACTTTAGCAATAGAGAAATTTGAAATTGCGTGCATTTTTTTATTTATAAGTAAATTGCTACACAGAGATAACAGTTCTTTTCGTTCAAGTCTTCAAAATATTTTGGTACCCAATAGTTTTTTTTATTAATCGTGGAACAACTGGTTCAATATGCGATCTACCATGTTTAATGCGGTCTGCACAATATGCAGAGGTGAAGTGTTGTGGTTCATTCAGATAGTCTGTGGTAGACCGCATACGCTTATTGAACCACAATACTTCACCTACGTAACCCTGTATTTTATGAAGACCGCATTAAACATGGTAGACCACATATTGAACTAGCTACTCTATGATAGACCGTAAGTAGGAGGGGTCTTGAGGACACAATGGAGTGGTGGAAGCCACGCTCACGTGGCCATTTCCCACCCCTACGTTGGCGGCTTCTTTTGAGGTGGGTTTTTAACCCCTTGATTGAATTTTCATTCCCATGACGGTAATTTCACCCCTAATTAAGATCTTTTTGGCAGTATTCAGGAGCCACGACCCTGGCCCGGATAGGGAAAAGGGGGTGTGGGGTTCAGGTTAGGAGTGGGGTCGGCTGCTTTTTTTCAACCCCTCGATGGAATTTTCAACCCATGAGGATGTTTTTTCCTTAATTAGAACCTTTTTGGCTGTATTAAGAGTCGTTTTGTCAGTTCAGCCCTAGAGGATAAGCAAAAGTGAGCGCAAGAGTTCGGGTGGGGGTTGTTCCCCTAAGGCCCTTATGGCTTCATTAAGACGTGGCCGCGCCCATTCCTTTTACCTGATTGGTTGTACGTGTATTAAGTCGGGGTTGAGACTAGACCACACCCATTCCTTTTACCTGATTACCTGGGTTTTGATTGGTCCAAATTCCACCACCTAGTTTCCGTGCTCTCTGCATTCAGATTGGTTGTGGTGGAAAATGTGAATCTAATTAGGTGATAATGATGTATTGTAAGACAGGTGCCCACCTTGTAGTGATCGACACTTGTTCGTGGACCTTCATGCATTGTCGTAATCACCTTAATTTGAATTTGTATTTAGGCCTCAGCATTCTGCTTGGTTATGGCGGGAAATTTGAATTTGTATTCTAATAAGGGGCCCTAATGCTAACTTGTACATGTGTAGGGTTGTACAACTTGTTCTCGGGACTTCGACGCTTGACCAAAAATTTGAATTTCTTTGAATATTTTTAAAAGTACTTACAGGGCACTGTAATGGTTATGGTGGGAAATTTGAAATAAGGGCCTCACACTAACTTTTAAGATATTTTTGGTTTTAATTGTCACAGTCTATCTCAATCATTTTGTTTTAATGATGAGCCATAATTAAATCTCGCTGTCGTTCAAGTCAATCACAATCAAATTAATCTCATGCACAAACGAAACAAGAATTTTATTAAAACCAATAACACATAACAAAGTAATTTTATAATACCATTTTTTACCTGAATATTAAATTTGTTGTTTTCCCTGCTGATCCTAAAGAACATAATGAAATGTCTTTAATCTTCAGCTGCTCATTAAATTGGTTTATGCGCTGGTCCTCGGCCTTGAAAAACTTGTAGAAACGCTCAGGTAGTGTGCATTTAAACTCGACCACTTCAACAGTAACCCTTTCACCATATTTTGTTGATACGAGGCCAAGATGGAGTATTTTGTATTCAACACCAATCTCCAGGTCCTTAATATTTTTAAAAGGTTTAAAACATGTTGTTGCGTTTAGGTTAGTTAAATCCATATCAGCGATTATAACACAACATTAAAAACTGCACTAGTGAATAAAATAAATAAAGTAAAAGCTAAAGCCAAAAATAATAACTCACCAGTATTGTATTAAAGAAACGGGCTGTTGACACACGAAGCATAAAACCGCAAGTGAAGCTACAGAATGATTCATTCGTTTTTATACCACCAATCTAATTACCCCAAGGTCGTTACGCAACAGGAAAAGGACAAGTAGCGTAAACAATGTTTCCCTTAATTAGCGAACTTTCTTAAAATAAATATAGAATTTATGGATAACAACGTATTGTAAAGTCGGCCATGTTAGTATTCAAATTTTGATAAAACAATAACAAACCTTCACTATACATCTACGATTCTAACGTCTGTGAAAAACCAGTAATTCTCTAATTAATTAAAGGCGTACAAGTCATCATTATTTCCAAATTTTGTTAAAGTAATAACAAACTTTCACTGGGCGATTAAAACTGTTAATTAGCTAGTTACGTAAAGAAAAATAATTATAGTTAACCATGCATTGTAAAGACAAGCATGTCGTCATTCATTCTCATTTTTAATAAAACAATAACAAACTTGCACTATTCAATTTCGTGTATAACGTCTGGGGAAAACCCATAATTGTATAGTTAGATAAAGACGTGTAAGTCGTCATTCGCTCTCAATTTCGCTGAACTTTCACAACGAAATTAAAAACCTGCTAATTAACTAGTTTTATGATTATATTCTAGAAAACAAAAAGCCGTTTTTATATTAAAAGGTGAGAATGATAAAAGTAAATTATACCGGTGCCTACAGATTCTTGAGTATTTAAGAGGGTCTGCTGACAGAATACCCTTTAGTACCGTTTTGACTTTCAAGATGGAGGGTCAGTTTAAGCATCCTTTTTCAGCAGTAGTTGCAGGCCCCTCGGGTTGTGGAAACTCATATATTATCGTAAAATTTCTAAAAAAATATCAAAACTGTCTGCGATACATTTGAAAAAATTATCTGGTTCTATGGCGAATGGCAGCCTTTATTCAAAGACATCGCAGTGGAATTTCAGAAGGGTTTACCTGATATGGAACAGTTTGATGTCGAAAAACCGGTCTTAATAATAATTGACGATCTAATGCGAGAAACTAACGGGCCGGTGGCGGATATTTCACAAAAGGTTTTCATCATAGAAACCTAAGCGTTTTTCTTTTTCTTGGACACAATACCCCCAAAAAGTTAATGTGTGGGCAGGAATTTTAGGCAATTACATAATTGGTCCATTTTTTATCAACGGAAACTTGAATGCGGACAAATATTTAGAACTGTTGGGAAACCAGATAGTTCCAGCTGTTCAACGACTCAATATAAATTTTGATGCCATTGGTATCAAGAAGATGGCTGTTCTGCTCATACTGCAATAAGAGTTCAACAGTTTTTGGAAACTACGGTCCCTAACCGTATTATTAGTGGAAACGGTACTATTAAATATCCTCCTCGCTCACCTGAGATCGCGCCGAACGACTTGTTTGTTTGGGGATACGTATCCCAGCAAATTTATGGGTACAGACATGAACGTGCTAACAATTTGGACGAACTTCTTGTCAAAATTACAGACTTTTTAAACAGCATCATCCAAGAACTGTTACAAACACCCGAACTGAATTTTATCACAGATTGGATCACTGCCTTGCTCAAGGTGGAGGTCTTTTCGAAAATCTTATAAAGTAGAGTTTTGATAAAAACTGTTAGATGCATTATCATTTAATGTTTAAGTGTAAAGTATTTACTTAATAGTTTCAAAGGACTCGTGACTTTTCAACATCATCTTAATTGCTTTGGTTTCGTTAGAAATGTTGAAGCTAGATTTAAGGAGACTTAAGTAATTCATATTTTGTGCCACATACAAATGTGTACAAGTGGCAACATCGGTAAGGTTATGTCTCTCTCACACTTATATAATGCTTATTGGGTTTCTTTCTAGCTTATTATAAGTCAGTGTCAGACCCGCAGTAATGTTTTTCCATACCTGTATATGATGGCTGACGTTTTAACCAAAAACACCGATATACTCAACGAATTAACCAGATTAAGTAAGAAATCAACGTGACGCTTTATTGAAATGCCTGAATCGTAAGCAGGTTGAATGTATCTGCGAGTGTGCATACAACATTTTAAATGGTCGTGTACCACTGTCAGCTGATCAGAAGCATCAACTCTCTCAACATAAGCACACTTGGCATAGAGGTGAATCTATAAAAACGAAGAAACAGTTTTTTGTACAGAAGGCCGGCGCATTTCTACCACTCTTGCTAGGACCATTACGAGGACGTATTCTGGGTAATCTGTTTCAATAACAACCATGGACTACAACCTGAAGAATATGGTTATTTTACCATTGGACTTTATACAAAGTTTGCAGACTCCAGATGTCACACAAAACAACACTTTAACGCAGCTGGGCAACGATATGGATGAAGTTTTAAAAACCAAAATAACTGACCACAACAAATGGCAGCAGTACAACCAAGTCTTTCAAAGATATCTACACTTTTCCAATCAACTACGTCAACCTGCTAGTATAACCATCAGCGGTGATGTTGATGATTTACCGAAACGCAAGGGACTTGCAGACGACGAAAAAGTATCAACACTACCGACTTCATATAGGAAGAAAGGTGAGGCCTTCTTACGTATACTGAATACGAACGGTGCTGTATTTTGGGATAAAAGGGGTACTGTCACAATAAAAGACGAGATCATCCTTCATTCCAACATTATCGAACTGGTTCACGAAACGCTAAGATAACGAAAAACTACAAACCCACACGGTTGGCGACAGTTTGAGACGTACATTAAAGAAATAAATATACCACGAGAGTTTATCGGAAATACGCAAAGACGTGATGCTGCTGATGTATCACCTAACCTTGAACGGACCCTTACGACTATAGGTGAGAATTACGATGCTGATAGTGAATCGAGGGAAGAACCGAGAAGATCCTCTCGAAGAAGAAGACACTAGATTGGGATAGTTGGCGAACATAACATGGATGCTGTAGACTACGATTCCGAGCTCTTAAAACGAAGACTGCCACATCAGTAATTGAAGCATTTGCCGATATTTTTAAGGAGTGTGACAATATACCGGCAAATCCACAGACAGATAAAGGCAAGAGTTTGTGGCGGGCAGTGTACAAAACTTTTTCAAGAAACAAAATATCAATTTCTATGTAACAAATAACCCTGACGTAAAAGCATCTGATTTAATAAAACATTGAAAACAAAGATGTGGCGTTATTTTACCTACAAAAATTCCTACAGGTATGTTGGCGGACTCCAAAAACTTGTGACTGCTTACAACAAAAGTCCTCATTCAAGTATAGAGATGGCCCCTGCGGCTGTAAACGATGAAAACATTTTGGATGTGTGGAATAACCTGTACGCGAAAGGCTTAGGCACATCACGCCATCCTAAATATAAAGCCGGTGAACATGTTAGAATCGCCAGAACTAAGTACACTTTTGAGAAGGGATATGAAACAAATTGACCACCAGTTTACCGCATAATCGATCCTAATAAAGATCCTGTTGAGGATATCTTTTACGAGGAGAAATTGCAAGTTGTTACGGTTGATAGAGGCACCTTATTCAAAGTCGATAAGGTTTTTGCAGAGATGGGTCGTGGACGACATAAATAATACCTGGTCACGTGGTGCGGATACAGTGACAGATTTAATAATTGGGTGTTAGCTTCGCAGCTGAGAGATATTTAAAATGGGGTTTTATCTTACCTTATTGAGTAAGAGTTCTATGATGTATTTTCCTGATAATATGACCTCAAGTTTTATTATACAGTTGCCAAAGCGAATAAGGTTCACGGGTTCTTGGGTTGTAAGCATATCGGAAATTCAATACCCTTGCTCTTTTGCCACTGTAAGTGCGACAGACAATTTATTATAGAACCGAGCCGCCTGCAGGGGACGAGGAGGTGCTAGAGGCTATATTAAAAAAGGCTGTATCACATTTTCAGCACTACAGCGAGAAAATCAGTTATATTGAGGACGGTTGGTATGTGCTACGTTTCGCTTCGGGGAATTATGCCAACATAGAAGACATTGCCAGCGAGGTAAATAACCACGAGATAATAAGTAAACTGTTAACAATCGAATACCATAAGTTGAGTAAGCCCGTCACTACGAAATTGAAAACCTCACTCTCGTTATTCGGCTTCCCACGTTTAGCCTTACAGTTGGGTTATCGCCCGTATCAGAACATAGCTATGGAAGCAATACACCCGCACCTCGCTAGTATATGAGTAGAATTACCAACGTAGATGTTTGTTTATTGGGACATCGTTGAACCGCAAATTGTGGGTGATGTTTTATCTCCGCTTATGCGTATAATAAACGTTACTTCAGAAAACTACGTTTACGGGAGTCATAAAGATTGATTTTTTCGCCTGCACACTATATACCGGTGATGACGCGGGAATTTGAAAACATCGAGATAAATATAAAAACAGATACGGGTGCATCAACGCCATTTGACTTTGAGACGTCGTATCTGAAGCTACACTTTAAGAAAGTGCAATAATGGTTTGTCCTTAACAACAATATTATATGAATCAGGCCGGTAACGGGTCCATTTATAGAGGTGCGCCATATCAGCGTGGGCATGGTATAGGAAGCTGGTTAGGAGGCATATTTGGAAGTATAATACCGTTATTTAAGTCTGGTGCAAAGGCCATTGGAAAAGAAGCTCTAAGGGTGGGCACCAATATTCTCAATGATGTCATAGCGGATCGACTTATTAAATGCACGATCTGCGTATTTATATGAAACACTTGAATTTTTTTTGCTATGTATTTATTTCTTTTAAGTATTTTACAACCTATTGTTATACAGTTTGTTTATTAAAAAAATTTTTGTAAACAATTTTTTTTTCCACCAGGAATGGAGATGATGTGCCCTTAACCAACCTGTAGTAATAAAATAAGTAGGTAACATACATTTAAAAGATATAAAGGAGTGTTAGTTACTTAAGTAAAAGAAGTTAGTCATTATTAATCATAATACATCAAGCTAAATATAATGTAAGTATTAACTAGTAAACGTTAGTTCTTTATTAATTATTTAACTCATTATACAACTACCAAGTGCAACCCTACAGGACCAAGGCTTTGCACAAGTGGTTTGTTTAATAACGTAGGAACTAAATGTGCTAGTTAACTAATTTCAAAGATAGGCCTATAACAGATACATCAAACTTTGAAGTTACATTACAAATATCTAAAATATTTCTAAAAAATAATTCCTTAATTTTAACTTTTATTAATAAAACAGTGTTTACATAACATAATTATAACACAAGAATGAATAACTTTATAATAACCCGATTACTTCCAAAAAAACTGTTGACAATCTAGCAAATTATTGATTGAAAAAGTGTAATAAACTTCCTTTTAGTGGTGGGTTAGCCCTGTAATATTCTGAAGGAATGCCACTTTTATTTACTCATTATTTTATGAAGTTGTATTTGTTTTTAATAAGTATTACTCAACGCATTTGTAACTTAACAATTATCTAATGTAATGTTTGGAGTTAATTCTTATCCGTTCCTCTCTCACTTAACATCGAAAACATTCTTATATAAGGTAAAACTACTAAACGTTGACAGTGTGCTAAAGCTTGACACTTCAAATAAAATTCATTCAGAATAAACCCATTTCAGTTTCGATTAGATGGCTGTCGCTTTAAAAAGTTCTCTTCTGCCACCTATGATTACTAGTTTGAAACATATCTAGACAGCCTTTTAATATTACAAATGGTGGAAAGTAAAAGTCGGCGTGTGCACGTGTTCGCAAATTTTGCAAGTTTTCTTAACAAAAGTGTTAAGCATATAAATTTCCTTGAAGTCAAATATATAAGGTAAGCTTTTAAATATGCCAGTGTTGAAATATTCTCCTGAAAATATGGCAGCTGCTTTGGAAGACTGCGACCGATGTATGCCGGTAGCAACGTCGGCAAAAAAACATGGAGTCCCTAGAATAACACTTCTGTATAAATTTCGTGGAGACTCCTAGGCAATGTCAAATGGGATTGCAATCCTACTTGTTACCACAAGAAGAGGATATTGTAGGCTCCTGGATTTTTAAATCTGCCAAAGCTGGATTTCCCATAACAAAAAACCAATTATTAGATAGTGTGCAGCAGTTGACACTTGAATTAAAACGAAAAAATCCATTCAAGAATAACCAACCTGGAGAATCTTGGTATAAACTTTTTATGAAGAGGCATCCTCAAGTTGCTATCAGAACTGCTCAGAATCTGACAAGTACACGAGCAGCAGTCACAAAAAACCATTTGGATGGTTGGTTTCAAGAGGTTCTAGAAACTCTCAAAGAAAATCAGTATGAAGGTATCCTTGAGCATCCAGAAAGAGTCTTCAATGCTGATGAAGCAGCCTTCTTCCTGAACCCCAAAGGTGATCGTGTCCTAGCAAGGCGGGGAGAAAAGAATATACATCAAGTTGTTAACAGTGATGAAAAAGAATGCCTGACTGTGCTGGTGACGGGAAATGCATGTGTTACCAATTTCGGTTATATTTAAATATGAACGAATTCCTAGAGACCTTGCGCTTGGCGTTCCTGAATCCTGGGGTATAGGAAAATCTGAGTCAGGATGGATGACCGGCGAGTTATTTTATGAATTTTTAACAAACATCTTCTATCCCTGGCTCGTTGAAAAACGCATACCATTACCAGTAATTTTTTTTGTAGATGGTCACACCTCCCATCTGACATTACATAGTAGTAGGTTTTGCGAAAGAAACGGTATAATACTTATTGCATTATATCCTAATGCAACTCACAAAATACAACCCATGGATGTTGCTGTTTTTCGAACACTCAAGGCAGGCTGGAAAGAAAATGTTCACCAATGGCGACTTAATCACACCGAAAATCCGATCATTAAGAAAACGGACTTTTGCGCTTTATTAACCCATTTAAAGCCTGTAAACCTGTAAATCTTTGTTACGGTTTGTTAAATGAGATGTCACTGCATTGCAGGTTAATCATTATTCATCTACACCACGTGTGACAGCTGTGAACGCCGGTTTTAAAACTTTTTCTGGTTGTGCAGTGTTGATGTTAGTGAGAATTTGTTAACAAATCCATCATGGACAATTGGAGGTAAGTAATACAGTTTTTCTGTTAAAAAGTAACAATGCCAGTTATATTATCTTTTGAATATTAGAATGTTTGTGAGTAAACAACATGCTTACATTTGAAAACTCAATTAGATGTTTTGTAAATAACCGCCGAATCCAGCGTCCTTTATAAAGGACCCTGGCAAAATAACTAGCTATGGCTACACATTTTTATAGTTTTTCACTTTTTTTAGTTATTATAAGCGCCCCTTGAAACTCCATGAACTATTGTATGAAATCGAGAATCTAGAAGAGATGCCCCTGATGACATTGTAATGGTACCACCGGAAAATACAACTCAAGACATGACCGATGAAGATTCGGGTAATGAAGAGGAGGTAACGCTTCATAACCTTCCAGGAAGTCAACTTCGCGAAAGAGTTGAGATTGTTATTCATCAGGATCTTGAAGATGACGAATATGACGCAGAAGACCTCCTTCCCTTATCTAGACTTGCAAAACAACATTCAAATCCACCTAAAAGAATAAAAAGGTATTCTTGGAAAAAAGTCGATATTCAGTCGCAACACGCCGATTTCCTACAAATTTGCAACCCAAAAAATAATAGGTCCCCTACAGATTATTTCAGCTTATTTTTTAGTAATGAACTAATAGACCTTATCCTAAGATACACTAATTTATATGCGAGTCAACATGGACGTAAAGCCGATATAACGTCGAATGAAATAATGTGCTTTTTAGGAGTTATAATACTGAGTGGTTACAATGTTATGTCAAGAAGAGCAATGTACTGGGAAAATAGTCCGGACTGCGGAAATGAATTGGTATACAATGCAATATCAAGGAATAGGTTTTCGTATATAATGCAAAATCTACATTGCAATGATAATTTACAATTGGATGTAAATGACAAGTTTACCAAACTGAGACCCCTTTTTCAATACCTAAACAAAAAATTCATTGAATATGCACCAACTGAAGAACATCATGCGGTTGATGAGTCCATGGTTCCATATTTTGGACATCACGGGTCCAAGCAATTTATCAGGGGTAAACCCATCAGATGGGGTTACAAGCTCTGGACAGGAGCTACTAGAAAGGGTTACATTGAATGGTTCGAACCATATCAAGGTTCAACAACTCCTCTCGATGAAAAATATAAAACTTTTGGCCTAGGGGCTAGCGTTGTTTTACAATTCTGTGACGTGTTGGTATCAGAACAAGGCAATCTAAATTTTCACATTCTGTTTGACAACTTTTTTACATAAATCCCTCTAATAGTTGAACTCAACACTAGAGGGCTGAAAGCAACGGGTACTGTCCGACAATTGTTCCATACCATCCAATAAAGCTATAAAGAAACAAAACAGAGGACATCTTGAATATGCTCTTATCGAAAGTGAAAACATTATAGTATGCAAGTGGCATCATAATAGCATCGTAGGAGTTGTTTCAAATCATGCGAGTGTCTTTCCAACTGTAAAAGTGGAAAGGTATTCACGGAAAGATAAAAAGAAAATTTTAATCGACCAACCGAAAGCCATTGAAATATATAATAGAAATATGGGAGGGGTTGACCGTGCCGATGAAAATATAGCCTTATACCGGTCCTCAATTCGAGGGAAAAAGTGGTACTTTCCATTATTTTGTCATTGTATAGACATGGCTATTCAGAATGCGTGGCTCCTTCATAAACTGGACGACGGAAAACAGGATCGCCTGGCATTCAGAAGATCGATAGCTACAGGTCTTCTGGAAACATATCAAAAAACAACAAAAAGGGGCCCTGTACGTGTAAGTTCACATCTACATGAACATTCTAGGTATGACAACCTGAATCATCTTATTACCTATCAAGACAATCAACCAAAGTGCGGTGTGTGCCACAAAAAATGCAACTTCAGTTGCCATAAGTGCAATGTAGGCTTACATCCCACAGAGTGTTTCTTCTTTTATCATACTAAGTGATCTGCAAAATTAAGTTATTGTGTTCTGAATGTTTGTAATCAATATTATATGTTCTGTAGTAAATACTTTGATACTTGGCCGTAAATAATATGTTTTACACCTATAGTAGCACAACTTACCAGGGTCCTTTATAAAGGACGGCCATTTTTTCGAAAACCACCAAAATTTTTTTCAAAATTCGTAAGGAAAGCTTATTCTTGGTCTAATTCTAGTACATAAACGGAGTTATAATTTATTTTTCCAAAAAAAAAAGTTTTGGGCATAAAAGGGTTAAAAAAGACGGTTGAAGAAAGATTACATCCTATAATATTACAAAATGGTTTCCGTAAATGCGGCTTAGTTCCGTGG
Organism: Vesta saturnalis; assembly: GCA_036346205.1. Lineage (NCBI taxonomy): Eukaryota > Metazoa > Arthropoda > Insecta > Coleoptera > Lampyridae > Vesta > Vesta saturnalis. The sequence goes on from JARFJB010001981.1 coordinate 157,323, forward strand.
AATCCAGACGCGGTTGAAATACAAAGTGCACCAAAATCCCAAGAACCAATATTGGAAAAAAGTAAGAAATTAAAAGAACTAGAAAATGGAAAATACTTTTAGAAAATATATATCAAAAGAAAATAGATATGTATAAGGCAACTGACGTATGGAATGGAGACATATAAGACGTATCCCTTTTCAAATTTTACAAAAAAATAGTCAAAGATGCACTACAACTTAGAGATGAATTACTAGAAGCAAACGTTGCACAACTTAAAATGCAGGAAACGGAACCAATAGAGGCAAATGAACTAGTGCTGCAAGAAAGTGTGAATACTACACGTGAAGAAAACCTAACTATGCCACCTAATGAGCAAGAAAATGAGGGATCATTTATTAAAGACAAGGAAGATCTTCCAGAAACTGAAATTCAAAAAGATCGATTTGAACTGGATCAGCAGGGTAACATTGAAAATAGAGCCACAAGTGGTTTTGGTGAAAAGACACCAGTGAAGACGTACAGTGTGCCTGGATGTAGCGGTTCAAAGTCTCAACAACAAGATAAAGAAAATGTACCAACACCATTTAAAAAAGCGTTAATTTGGCCAGGTGAAAGACAAACAAAGAAGAAAAGAGTGCCGAAGGAGAGAACACCTGCCATGATTAGTTCCAAGCCTTGGCAGTTATATTATGAAAGGAAAGAGGCAAAAAAAATGGAAGAAGCAGAAAAGAAAAAAGAAAGAGCGACAGCAAGACAACAGAAAAAAGAAGCTAAAGACAAACTAGTACAGGAGAAAAAAAGTGCAGCCAACCGAAATAAAAAAAGATTACAAAGGAAAAGGGATATTTCACCGGACTCAGACACATCTACCGAATGGCAATGCTCCGCCTCCAGTGGCGATGAAATACTTGAAAAAGAGCAAGAATTGGAATTGACCCAACTGAAACATAAGGAAAATGATTATATTTATGTTTCTTTTCCGGGACCAAAACGACTACACAAATATGTCTGCGTAATTCAGGAAGTAATTTTCGATAACGAGGCTGAAGTTGTTGCTATGAAAAAATGCGAAGATGGCTCTAGTTTTCAACTAAATGAAAATGATGTGAGCGTTATACAGTTTACCCAAATAATTAAAAAACTAAACTTTCCCAAAATTATCTCTTCCGGGGACCGACTAAAATATTTTTTTGATGAAGAACTAATCGTGGATGGTTAATTATTTATTGTGTGTGGTCTTCTATTTTTGTTTTGCCGTTTTCTATAAGTTATATATGTTTGTATGCAGTTTTGTTAATAATTTACATATATTTGTATTCGTGTCAATCTTTAGATCAAACTCTGTCAACTTTTAGCAATATTGTATTGTATTTAAAAAGTTTATGATAAAAATATTTAATGATACTCTTACCACTTATTTCTGTAAATCTTATTTACTTAAAGATACAAGTATCATGTTCAAATAAGTATATTTTACCTATATTCGAAATTTTACAAATTACAAAACGTGTCAACTTTTAGATAAAAAAGGTGTCAACCTTTAGAATTTTCATTATTTTTGAGTGTCAACTTTTAGCATATTTACACATTCTCATTTTTCTAAAATTATATTTCAACATATTGTAGGAAATGGCTTATTTCTTGTTGGAAACTACACCAAAAGGGTAGTACTAACATTTGTATATTTGTAAAAGGCTTAAAATTCAAAATTTATAATGATTATGAACAAAATATTGCACAGCTGTCCTTAATGTGTCAACCTTTAGTTGTGTAACATTAAAACAGTATAAACACTAAAACTGGGCCAACTTATAATGTTAAAACAAAAGCGATGATGTAATAAATTGACCAAATAATTTTAATTAATAAAAATAATTACCAAATGATTATCGCTACTGCCGTCGGCTCATCGGTTGATTAAGATGGGAGGGTTCAATTAACGCACCTGAAATACTGCATGCTTTTCATCAGCTTAATTATTTTCACTTATCCTTAATTCAAAACAAATGTTATCTAAAAATTATGAAAAAATGATAAATTCTCGAGCGCCATGTTGTCTTTTTTTTTATATATCTATCTAGGAACAACAAAACCTAGTTATTTAATACTATAAACAAATTAACACAAATGAAAATAAAATAACAAGTTATACATAAGTTTATTTAATATATGTTTGAAAACGAAAAAAAATTCAGAAGTCGTAAACTATACTAAATTATAAAAAAACTTTACCTTTTAACGGTTCTGTACATACACTGTGACAAGTACTATGAAGCAGAATGGTTCATATGGTGAGGTCAATGTCTTGCTTAGTTATCCTTAAAATATGGAATTTCCTTGAAGTTTAATTTGCCAAATTTATTTGTAAAAGTATGTAGAACTTGCGTTGTAAAGGTAACTCAAGTAAAACTTGCCATTTAAAATAATAGTATAGTAAAATATTGACTTATACGTGCCATTAAAGATTATAAGTGCAATCTAAGTGTACAAATTAAGTATACAAATTAAGTGATTAAAAGGTAATTAAAAATGCGTACTTAAAAAGTAAGTACTTAAAAAGTGCCTAAAAAAAGCAAAGGCTTTAGTTTTAAATATAATGAGAAAAAAATAACTTACCACCAAAATTCTGATGGCACCAAAATATAAAAAATTAAGTAAAAATCATGCTTATTGCTGTTAACATTCAGCATTAAGTGAATTAAAAAAAAGCTTTCAGAATATCTCAAGTGTATTTCCCCTAAAAGTCTTCATGCTTGCGCGGGTACAATAATATAAATGTAATTTTTTTTAAGAAAGGGAACTAAAACTATTTATGTAATATTACACCCAAAAGATTTGTTCTAGGAAGTGCCAATTAAATTGCCATTCTCAATTCTACATATTAATAATTAAAAACTTTTCTAATATTACGCCAAATAAATGAACGATTCTTAAATTAATGTACTTTTTAATACAACCACAAAAAAAGGTTGTTACAGTTGTTTTACTTTACGCTATTGACATCAACAACCTCCTTACAATCTTCTTTATCCCTATCTAGTATCAGTATGTACTACTCAGTCTTGCATTTTTGCGGTTAATTCATTGACACGAGGTAGGTTTACAAAATTATTTACTCTTACATAAGCTACAACTGGTCAAAATACAACCACACACATAAAAATTCAAATAACAGCATTGTGATACATAACTAGACCAATAGTTATATTTTGTTCTAATCCGAATTACACAATGCCAATTTTTTTTCAGAAGCTTTAATCAACGCAACTAAATTTTTGAACTCTCCAAAAAATGGATAGTATCAAAAAGATTTCTTCTGCTCTTGTACTTTATCAACGTTCGTTGGTGCTAAGGGTATTTGGACAATTTCTCAAAATTAACAAAATACATGTACAAAAAAACAAACGAATGGCTGTAGATGCGTAGTTAATTTCAAAATTCTGTACAACATTGTTATGGTGCAGACATGCCTGCTATGAATCGAATTTCATTTTGGTGTGGGTTACAGAAACTTTGTTGAGGGGACAGTTTATGACATATACATGGTCTTTAAAAATGGGGAATATAATATAGTGTGTTTGATAAAGGCCATATAATTTTGACATTTGTAAAAACAAAATTCGGTTTCTATGGACACCTTAAATTAAGTTCTAAATAAAGGTGACAAAAAATACAATAAACAAATATCGTCGTTGATCTACGAAAACCTCGTAAGCGACATGAATGCCTAAATTAGGTTTAAGTGTTAGTTCGATCAAAAATCTGTCTCGGCGTGTACTGCGAAAACCTCGTAAGGTGCTTACCAATAGAATCCATGTATTCAATCATGTGAGCTAACGACGTAACCGTCACTTGCACTATACTGGGCAATGTAAACTCGTAAGCGACATTAAACGCTCTTATCGGTTATTTGTACGCACTTCGTTCAATGGAGAGTCAGTGTGAGTAGACATTATATTTATTTTTGTAATAACGTTAATGCTCGCCTTGCCCGAACATTTTTCTGGTGTATAAACAAAAAAAATCTGTTTTAACCTTCTCAGAAAGATTTTAATGGTTCTACACTTAATTTTAATCCTTATTCAAATGTTCATTTTTTTGTAGTCGTTACCGTCAAACGGGGTGACTTCGGACGGTGGAGGTGACTTCGGATAGTCATTCGTTCGCTACTCATTATGCGTATTTTACCGAATGCATGCATTTTAGCGCCAATATTGTAATGCAAGGTCATAGTAGCCAGTATTCATTAGATCATAGTGCGTGTAGGTCGCTCTGAAAGCGAAACTTCGCCGCGTGCTACGTTTTTAATAAAAAATTGAATTTCGTGAATATAAAAATAGTGAAAAAGTAAGTATTCTACACTGAACTACTTAACACCTGCGACATTTCTGAATATTTTGCTTATTAGTACAACTATTTAACAATCATTTGAGAACAAAATTAATTTTTTTCCTAGAATAATTTTTTTTATACAGGCCCGTAACAAAAAAATTGTCTTTTAGGGGGTGACTTCGGACAATGCCACGAATGTATAGAAAAGTGTTAGGAGGCCGTAGTTATCAGAATTACAATCACGAAAACCTTAAAAAAACTATAAAAGATGTTAAAAACGGAACCAAGTCGTTAAGAACAGCGTCAGAAATTTATGGTGTTCCAAGATCGACCATAAGCAACGGAGTCAATGAAAAACATCCAAAAAAAGCAGGAGGTCAAAGTGTTCTTAGTGTTGCCGAAGAAAATCGTCTGGTTTTGTTAATACAAAGTGCCTGTGACTGGGGATTTCCACTAACTGATATCAGAGTAATAATAAAACAATACTTGAATAGGAAAGGTGTTAATATTGAAAAATTCCGTGACAATATGCCCGGACGCGATTGGACAAAATGTTTTCTGTCTCGTCATAATGAATTAACTGTAAGATTCAGCCAAAATATAAAACGGCTTCGTGCACAAGTTTCTGTCCAAACTATAACTGAATATTTTAGGGAACTAAAAAAAGCATTAGAAAAATTGATCCAGGAAATCTTGTGAATTATGACGAGACGAACTTTAGTGACGATCCTGGCAAAGCCAAGGTCGTATGTAAACGTGGTGTAAAACACTGCGACAGAATTATGGATTCCACAAAGACAAGCATAAGTGTGATGATGTCTGCATCTGCAAATGGAAAACTTTTACCACCATTTGTTGTTTACAAGGCGAAGCATCGATATCAAGAATGGGAGGAAAACGGTCCTCCTGGATGTGAATATAGCATGAGCAAGTCGGGATGGTTCGAGGCAGCAACGTTTTACGAGTGGTTTAGTAAATTATTATTGCCATATTTTCGAAATAAGGAAGGAACCAAGCTACTGATTGGAGATAACCTTTTCAGCCATTTAACCATAAAAGTTATAGAGGAATGTAATAACAATGATATAAAATTAGGCTTTCGATTTATGATGCGGGAAACAAAAGAATAATTAATGTCAATAGTTATTATCGTTGACAGTTCTGTGTATATTTTCGTAACGTTTCACTAGTTTTTCAAGGTCTATTATTAAAGTTATTATCGTTGACAGTTCTGTGTGTATTTTCGTAACGTTTCACTAATTTTTCAAAGTATATTTTCGTTTTTTTAACACTAAATTACATTAATATGCGGCTTACTGAGACACAGCGCATAGAAATCTTGATGATGATTGGCTACGGTAATCGAGTTAGAACGCAGCAGGAAGTTTGTGAGTTATTTAATCAAAAATACCCCAATCGTCCGCCAATATCGCAATCGACAGTTAGCAAGATTGAACAGAAGTTTAGTCAATTCGGTCATGTAAAAGATTAGGCTATTGTCAGTTGACTAACGGAGGACATTTCGAACATTTGCTGAAATAAAATGATTTTTAAGTTTACGAATCTTTGTTTTCGATATAATAAAACGTTATAAAAATTATTTTATTTTTCGTTTTCTTCATGACCTTTTTTCAATTTTTAAATTTTGAATGCGAATAACTCCAAAACGCTTGGACTTAGGTATAGCACATGCTGCACGACAAATGTTTAGAATTGTAAGGGCAATCCAAAAATGCAATAAAAAAATTGGGTTGCAATTTGAAAAAAAAAATTTTTTTTAGAAAATCTTTTTTGAGACACCCTGTATAAAATTTTTTTTTCGCAAAATATGCCCCGAAAAAATATAAAAGCGACGGCTCCGAGCGATTTTTGAAAAAAAATTGTGCTTTACGAGATATTGAATTTATTCCTTACATTACGACCACCCGGTATATATACACACAATGCTCACAAACTTTTTCAAAAAGTAACTTCTTCTAAAATAAAACTGATAAATTATTATAAGTTTTTTATGAATGAATAAGTTCAAAGGTAAATATGTAATTAAAAATTATTATTAATTTTATTAAATAAATAAATAAAAAACTAGTCAAGTTGCTTTGGTGTGTGTGAATCCTTGCGATATTGCAGGCTTACATTCCAGTAATATAAGTAAGTTGATTTCAATCTCATTATATTTAGAATTTACATCAATTCTACATTAACATACATAAAGACAAAATTTACATCGACTGGGGCTTGAACCTTGATGGCGCAGTTGGTTAGCGCGGTACTCTAGCAAAGTACAAGTCGTAGGTTCAAATCCTATACGAGGTAAACTTTTTATTTATGTATTTAATAAAATTAATAATAATTTTTAAAACTGATAAAGTTCAGAGAAGAATTCGTCATCACGTTGATTGGAGAAGAGATTCAACCAGTTTCGAAGAAAATTAGATTGCAAGAGCTCCATTATTTAGAGAGTCTACCACCTACCGAAAAAACACAAAGAAACACGTTATTTCTGTCCAGCCTGTAAAGAGAAGCCAGCCCTTTGTGTGGAAGATTGTTTTAAGAAGTTCCACAAACAATAAAATATTATTTTTTTTCTTGAATTTGAATTAATTTTTATAATATTATATTTTTTGTTCATTTTTTAATAAATTTTCTGTTTATGTAAGCCAGCATTGATTTTTTGTTGTTTTCCGAGAAGCCATCTATCGACATTAGCACTGATATACTAGAAAGTAAACACAGGACGCAATTACGAGTTATCTCGTAGTTGGCAGTCAACGTGTTAAGATGAATTTTAAAATAGTCTTTGTCCTTTGTTGCATAATCACATTGGTCATATTTGAATTTATACCATGAAGTGTTTTTTAAAATGAGTTTTTAAAGCACATTTATGATGTGTTGCATACTTACATTGGTCACATTTGAATTCATAACTTGAAGAATGTTTCTTAAGATGGTTTGTTAAACTAGATTTGTGATGTGTTGCATAATCACATTGGTCGCATTTGAATTCATAACTTGAAGAATGTTTCTTAAGATGAATTGTTAATACTGATTTGTGATGTGTTGCGTAATCACATTGATTGCATTTGAATTGATAACTTGAAGAGTGTGTTTTAAGATGAATTTTAAAATTTGCTTTGTAATTTGTTCCATAATCACATTGGTCGCATTTGAATTCATAACTTGAAAAGTGCTTTTTACGATGACTTTCAAAATTAGCTTTGCGATTTGTTCTATAATTACATTGGCCGCATTTGAATTCATAACTTGAAGAGTGGTCTTTAAGATGAACTGCTAATTCACTTTTGCGGTGTGTTGCATAATCACATAGGTCACATTTGAATTCATAACTTGAAGAATGTTTCTTAAGATGGATTGTTAAACTAGATTTGTGATGTGTTGCATAATCACATTGGTCGCATTTGAATTCATAACTTGAAGAGTGCTTTTTCAGATGCATTTTTAAAGCACCTTTATGATGTGTTGCATAATTACATTGGTCGCATTTGAATTCATAATTTGAAGAATGTTTCTTAAGATGGTTTGTTAAACTAGATTTGTGATGTGTTGCATAATCACATTGGTCGCATTTGAATTCATAACTTGAAGAAGAGTGCTTTTTCAGATGAATTTTTAAAGCACCTTTATGATGTGTTGCATAATTACATTGGTCGCATTTGAATTCATAATTTGAAGAATGTTTCTTAAGATGAATTGTTAATACTGATTTGTGATGTGTTGCGTAATCACATTGGTCGCATTTGAATTCATAACTTGAAAAGTGCTTTTTACGATGACTTTCAAAATTAGTTTTGCGATTTGTTCTATAATTACATTGGCCGCATTTGAATTCATAACTTGAAGAGTGGTCTTTAAGATGAACTGCTAATTCACTTTTGCGGTGTGTTGCATAATCACATAGGTCACATTTGAATTCATAACTTGAAGAATGTTTCTTAAGATGGTTTGTTAAACTAGATTTGTGATGTGTTGCATAATCACATTGGTCGCATTTGAATTCATAACTTGAAGAGTGCTTTTTCAGATGCATTTTTAAAGCACCTTTATGATGTGTTGCATAATTACATTGGTTGCATTTGAATTCATAATTTGAAGAATGTTTGTTAAGATGAATTGTTAACGCTGATTTGTGATGTGTTGCGTAATCACATTGATTGCATTTGAATTGATAACTTGAAGAGTGTGTTTTAAGATGAATTTTAAAATTTGCTTTGTAATTTGTTCCATAATCACATTGATCGCATTTGAATTCATAACTTGAAAAGTGCTTTTTAAGATGTTTTTTAAAATCAGATTTGCGATTTGTTCCATAATTACATTGGCCGCATTTAAATTCATAACTTGAAGAGTGGTTTTTAAGGTGAATCGCTAATTCATTTTTGTAGTTTGTTGCATAATCACATAGGTCACATTTGAATTCATAACTTGAAGAATGTTTCTTAAGATGAATTATCAAACTAGATTTGTAATATGTTGCGTAATCACACTGATCACATTTGAATTGATAACTTGAAGAGTGTGTTTTAAGATGTTTTTTAAAATTTCCTTTGTAATTTGTTCCATAATCACATTGGTCACATTTGAATTCATAAATAGAAAAGTGCTTTTTAAGATGAATTTTAAAATCAGCTTTACGATTTGTTCCATAATTACATTGACCGCATATGAATTCATAACTTGAAGAGTGGTTTTTAACATGAACTGCTAATACATTTTTGTAGTGTGTTGCATAATCACATAGTTCACATTTAAATTCATAACTTGAAGAATGTTTCTTAAGATGAATTTTCAAACAAGATTTGCGATATGTTGCGTAATCACACTGATCACATTTGAATTGATAACTTGAAGAGTGCTTTTTAAAATGAATTTTAAAAGTAGCTTTACGATTTGTTCCATAATTACATTGGCCGCATTTGAATTCATAAGTTGAAGAGTGGTCTTTAATATGAACTGCTAATTCACTTTTGCGGTGTGTTGCATAATCACATAGGTTACATCTGAATTCATAACTTGAGTGTTTTAAAAGATGAAGTTTCAAAGATGCTTTGTATTGTGTTATTTGATTGAAATGGTCACATTTATATTTCACTTTTGAATCATATTTTAAATTGTTACGTTTTAAATTTTCTTGCACCATTGTTGAACTATTAAATGTATTACATTCATACGGTACGTTTGTGATGTGCATGACACTAATTTCCTTTGTACGGTCCGCTTCAGTTAAGCTAACATCTCTTATTGGAGAAGAGGTGTCTTCTTTCTTAATATTCACATTATCTGAAAAAATAGTGTCAAATTGTGTACTACTTGAATGCAATTAATGTCACCTTTTATTAGATCACTATTTACAAAAAAATGTGTTGGAAGTATATCTATTCCTTCTTCCTCTTTTGGTTCGACTTTAATATGTTTCATATCAATCTCATACGACATTTCGAAGAATACGTGTTAAATAATAACACAATTTATACAAATAAATAAGATTTAATAATACTAATATGGCCGCCTGCGATTAATAACGTAGGTTATAAGTCAGACAAGAATCTTCAATGTGCGCATGTGCATGTTGCATTGTTGCCATTTGAGTCTTGTCTGTTTTGTATGTATAAATTTAGGTTACAGCTGTACTCAGCAAACAAGAGAGTTGGAGAGCGGATACCGGCGCTATAGTAGCTTTTAGAGTTGAAATACTTTCAGAACAACACAGTGCGCACAAACCAATATTGGTCACAATTCGACAATTTGCCGTCGCGTGCGCAATTCATAGGCGTAGAAATTTGAAGTAGTTTATTTACATTTTGGTGCACGCTTGAGTTATAGGTTATATTTCTGACTTTTATATTTTCTTTTAATAAACAGTTCTTTTCAGTGCTCTTTTTGATCCTTCGTGTATATTTAGGTAAGTTTGCAATATCTGTGCTTTAAGCGTTATTTACAAGTATGTTTTTTGTCTTTTTATAGCCACAAAACAATGGCAAACAAATCGAAACAGATCGGCGTTCGTGGAAAGATTCTGCATAGTCAAGGCCCGAGAAATTGTTGCAAACGTCACAGAATTCATGACAAAAGAACCCAAGGAGGGAGTGACAATCCCTTTGTCAAACTTTAAGGAGAGAATTTTAGCTGCTACGAAGATAGGTGAATTCACTTATCGTAAAGTTATATCAGATATGAAGGAAATTTCCCAAGGCAAAGCAACAAAGTTTTCTTCACCTAGAAAAAAATAAAAACAGACCAAACACTAAAAGTAATTTGTATCAGGGGGAATTGGAGCAGATAAAATCCATTATACATAATTTTTATATTATTGAAAAGAGAGTGCCTACGTTAAAAGGTAATGAAACAATTTTTACATGGTAAACATAATTACATTTAAATTAACAGGTATCCACAATAAAATTCTGCAAAGGGGTATTGATTTTAAAGGTGGACTTTCGACTTTGGGAAAGATTATTAAAAAATTGGGTTTTCGGTACGTCATATAACTGTTTGTGACATTCACTCATATTAACTTATTGCATAAATTTGTAGATGGTGCAACACTGTCGATACAAGGAAGGTTCTGATGGAATCATATGACATACGCTTAAAGCGTATCCAATATTTACGTCAACTGCAGCAATGCATTCAAGATAAGAGACCAATTATTTTTACAGATGATTCCTATATCAACAGTTGTCATACAAACCCAAAAAATTGGACAGATAATTCTACTCTGGGTTTTAAAAAACCTATTGGCAAAGGTCCACCTGTTATCATGGTACATGCTGGTGGATCTGAAGGTTTTGTTAATAATGCACTACTTATGTTCAAATCAGGTACGAGATCATTATCATAATTGTAGTCTAAAACTAAATCTTATTAATTATAGGAAGTACATCAGGAGATTACCACAACGATATGAACCATTCAAATTTTATGCAGTGGGTACAGAAGCAGCTGTTGCCGAATATACCAAAGCGAGCTGCACTTGTCATCGATAATGCATCATATCACAATATGGTAATAAATAAAGATCCAACATCCATGACCAAAAAGGACGATATGATTATGTGGCTACGTCAACATTCAATTATGCATGATCCTCTTTCAACAAAACCTGTGTTGTATGCAATAATCAAGGAGCATAAGTCAAGTGCAAATAGTATATTTTAGATACTGAATTAGCAAAACATGACCATATAGTGCTTAGACTTCCTCCGTATCATCCAGAACTAAACCCAATTGAGAAAATATGGGCTGCAGTGAAGCAGTACATTGCATCTAGAAATACTACCTTTAAATTAAAGGATGTAATAAAATTAGCTGAAGAAAAATTTGCCACGATATTGGGCAAACATATGTACACATGTTGATAAAGTACTTGAAGAATACAAGTACAAAGAACACATGTTTGACAAATCATATGATGATTTTAGATTTGTTGTGAATACAGGCGATTCAAATGAATCTACTGAAGAATCTTCCGATGATGAAGATGAGGGGGATCTTGGAATTTCTCTATTGCCTGACTCTGACTTACAACAAGCAGGACCGAGCACAGAATAAAATAATTTATTAGGAAATATTTACAATTTACACACATTATAGGTACTTTGCAACTTGTTCAGTTCCCACAATGAAACGCACCTTATATCGTGATCTATTTAATGTTTTGTGAATTTTATAAAACTAAGATGAATGTGTAGTTTCAACCAAAATGAAGTGTGTTGATTCAATTGTTTAAACCCTAAAACAAAATCTATCATTTCTTAATTGTTTTTGTAGGTATTTATGATAACCTATTTACCAGAATTTTACATTAGGTATACTAAAAATAAACTTTAGTAATTGTAATTTCCTATGATTAGATTTTTGTCATAAGTTGTTTTGTGGCATAATTTTAGTGAAAGATTTAATTATAATTCTCAATTCATTTTTGTGAGTTAGCTTTTATATTTCTGTAAATATTTACGTGTTCATTTTATATTCTGTTTGTGAATAAATAAATTTAAAAAAAATTTTAAAATAATTTACTCCTAAACCAAAGTAATAAGTAATCGCATTCAAACTAATAAGAATCTGGTGCGGTTACTCCTTGTTCCTTTACTACTTGTGTTATTTGAAAGCTTTTGTTATACACATCAACGTTTTAATTAATGTCAATTCGTTTACATAGTTTTCTAAAATACAATATGCTTTTTTGGGGGCGTTTCAAATAGTATATTTAGTTTATTATGTTTCAACACATTCGACATACTATTAAACTGTCCCTCAAAGAGCCGGATACTAAGGTTTTCTTTTATGCTTTGCGGGTACATGTATCATTTTACAGTAGTTTAGGATAAATTATAAGATCGTACTTTTGCATAGATCATTTTGTTATTCTGTAAATAAAGTTATTCAGCAGACATTGTTGATGACAAGTATTCAAGGAGCTCCAAAACAAAACTGCGCCTATTTGTAATCGTGTAAACTAAGCTATAATTGCTAAATTTCACAAAACACAGTCTTACATAAATTATCGCTTGGTTTGACTTCAATTTGTAACATTTCTGTTTAACCCCATAACCCATTTATGAAATTTTTGTGCAACGCCACTGGCAAACCAGCTGATTTTCGCGCAGCTTTTCAAAAATATTTGGGCGCTTAATTTAAATGTGTATCGTTGGATACACATAAATGTATTGTGTGCTGCATAACCAGTGTCACTAATATTTCCTTGACAAAATCACAAAACGGTGAACCAAGAATTTGAGGTTAGGATAGGTGTTTTGCTGATTTTTTAAAGAAATATTTAACTTCGAAAAATTGGGAAGTAAGTGTTTAATGTGATCATAAATAAAGATGTTTACTTTTTAATTTTGTATAAAAATGCAAGTCTGGAAGAAAATACAAATGGTAATTAAGCATTCCTTAAAAATTTATTAAATTACAATTGTTTATCAAGCCCTTCTTATTTATTAAATTAATTACTTATTGTGTAGGATATTATTGGATAGTGGTTAATAATTTCTTTTGTAATGTATTCTAGATACATCAAGTGAAGTATTACAAATCGGGTGGTGCTACTCTTCTGTAAAACTCTTAATATCGGGTGGTGCAACTCTTCTGTACAACTCTTAATATCGTTGTATGAAGAATTCAGACCAAAGGTAGGAAAAACAGTAAAATTAAAGACCAAAAAGAAAATGTGGGAAGCTATAGAAATGGAAATGAAAAATCAAGGATATTGTTTTAGTACATTACAAATTGAGAATAAATGGAACACTTTAGAAAGAGCTTTCAAGGAGAAAGCAGAAAGTAACAATAAAACCAGCAGAGCACGTGCAATATGTCCTAGCCCCACAATTGGTGGAAAACAATTCTTTGAATAGTGATACAACATTAAATACCAGAAGAAAGAACTAAGGAATTATAAAACATTCATAATGAACTACATATTTCATGTCTTAAATGCTTTCCATCTTAATAATATAATTGTGTAAATCTGTGCTTTAACAGCCCAAATGAGTGAGTTCAGTTTCTACTCAGCATGAACTCAAAGCAATATTAAAATTTTTTTGTTTTCTACTCAAATGTCCATTGTCTTTATATGGAACAATAAGCCATTTTAGGCAAGTATACTGAATACACTACACTGCACTGTATTTAAGATCTACAATTCATTTTGATTAAAATGTAATTACATTTTTATAGATTATTGAATGAACTGATGAGTTATTTGTTTGGCAAAGTTTACCAACACAATTTAATTGTTAAGTTATAATCAAAATAAACTGAATACATATTTAAACAATCAGAACGAAATCATATAAAAATCAAAATGTTTAAAATATCAAGGCAAAATTAGTTTGTTATTTTCTTAATCTGATTCAAGTACAGAACTTGTGTCATCTTCCGACAAACCAGTATTCACTACAAATTCCAAACTTTCCACTACTTCGTCAAATAATCCATCTTTCTCCCACATTTCTTCAGCCAATCGATCTACATGCTTGCAATGTTTTTGCCAATCTAATGCTGTGATTTCAGCAAAAGCGTTTCTCACTAACACTTTGATTTCCTTGGCGCTTTGTTGTACGTTGTTCATTGCGACCTTATGTTTTACCAAACTCCATATGAACTCAATTGGATTAAGATCGCAATGATATGGAGGCAAACGTAACACTGTATGCCCATTCACCAGCAGCTTTTTGTCTATCAAAGAACTGTATAACATCTTTGACAATGTTTCGAGCCTCAGAATGTATAGTTTTCTTCGTAGTTCCAACCATAATAGGGATAACCTTAAAACATAAAAATTATATTTTTATAAAAATTCTTGTACATACCTTTATTTCACAAATAAAACAACCAAAGTCTTCAAAAAAACTGATTTTAACAAACAAGAGTAACACAATAAAACGATTAAGTAATAAAACGCACGCGGAAAATGTCAGCTGTAAACTGTAATAATTTACTTTTAACTGTGAATGTAAAGTGCATTTCAGGAATAATTAGACCTCTATAATATGGCTGCCATTCCACTATGAACAACATCAAATTATAAAATAACTAAAATGCTATAAGTGTAACATTGTAATGAAAGGGATATTTCAGTTGGCTACTCTGAACCGCATTTTCCATCCTTTCCTACAACGTTATAATAGCAAAAGAAAAATATAATAACAAATACGAGCTTCAAACGTCTTAAAATATTATTTGCCAACTCAGTAGCGTATCACGCGGAGAGGTAACTTAGGTTAGTAAAATTGAAAATTTTTCAATTAAATTAATTATTGTAAGAAATAAACATCGTTAAAATAAAAGAATGCTCCAAACAAATATTATTGTTAAGAATTTCTGAAAATTTAAAATTACTAATTCGTAATTAATATTGAAACTGTAAATTACTGCATTAGCATAATGTGAATTAGAAATCATTAATGACCACTTGCTTTGCTTATAAATGTGGAATCAATTTTCCATTTTGCCATTATACTGTAAACAATAATTTGTAACGGTTGTAGTGATTGTGTAGTTTTTATACTAAAATGGAAGAAAGTTTTGTTTTAACTGAAGACGAGAACTTTATTGAAAATTTGCACAGTTATAGTGTAACTTTGGTAAGATTATACAATATTTTCTTAATTGTCATATTTTAACTGTTATTTTTACAGCGTAGATCATATATATGCGTAAAAAGTATTGAAAGTGTTTCTGATGTTCAATGGGAAAATTATACAGACCACACTAATAATAGATATTTATGTGTTAACCCCTTAACGCCCACGCCCGAGCGCAACTCGGGCAAGCGTCACCGGCCAAAATGCCCATGTCCGAGTGGGACTCGGGCAGGCGCAATATTCGGTTTACTTTATTATTCATTAACGACTGGAACTCGGGCAATGCTACAAATGTATGAATAGGAAGCTGAGACATGGGAAGATTATCTGACCTGATTGGCTGGTTGTTGCTGGGTTGGTTTATGATTCATTGCCAGATGTTTACCCACTTCAGGTAGTGCAGTGTGCAATGTTTGTTCGACAAGAGGTTGTGGTTATTACGGACGTTATTTAGGCTTGTCGTTTTACGAGTAGTTTGTTTAGTGAAATTTGAACTTCTTGCCGTTAGTCAAAATACGCTTCACATATCGTAAATTCGTATCATATGTTACTTGGCTGATTTCTAGGTAAGTGTAAATATAAAATATCATATTGTACGTTCTCACAAATATTTATCTTTGTAGAACGTGCTCTCTTATTGTCAAGAATTATAATAATATATTGAAAACATCGTAAACTAAAATGTCTGAGAATAGCAGCGATGATTTTGAATACGCTGAGTTATCTGAAATCGGTTCAGACGAGATTGATATCAGCAATATAGAATCTGATGCTAGTTCATCAGATGAAAATGATCTTAGTTCTGTAAGAAATTGGTGTAAACTTAGCGTACGTCAGCGCAATCCACCTCCTCCACTATTTCCTTTTCTGGCAATATCCGGCAGCAATTTTAGCACAAGAAATGATTGTGATGCTTTAGAATATTTACAAAAGTTTTTTGAGGATAGTTTACTAAACATTGTAATAACTGAAACTAACAGATACGCTGGGCAGCAACTCAACAAAGCAGGTTGTTCTTCAACTAACGTCTGGGTACCTGTTACGCAGAACGATATTGGAGTACTTTTGGTTATCAGCTTACTTCAAGGAGTTGTAAAAAAACCTGATGAGAAAATGTATTGGTCTGTGAACGAATTATTGTCAACCCCAATATTTTCAAAGCTAATGTCCCGAAGAAGATATATGCAGATAAAAAAGTATTTACATTTTACTAATAATGACGGCTATGATCCTCGAACCATTCCAAACCCAAAATTGAATAAAATTTGGTCTATCTACCAACATCTTTATGAAAAATGTTCAAATTTATATGTACCCGAAAGAGACATTTCGGTTGACGAGAGCCTTATGTTATATAAAGAGAGACTTGGTTGGAAGCAATATTTACCGTTGAAATGTGCACGTTTTGGAATCAAATTTTATCTTTTATGCGAAGCGAAATCCGGCTATGTTTATTCGTTTATCATTTACACCGGCAAAGGCACGATTCTAAATGATAAATACAAAAATATGTCCTTGACCTCGCAAGTAGTCCTGTCATTAGCTGATAACCTGCTAGATCAAGGTTACTGCATAACTACCGATAATTTTTACACGTCTCCCGAACTAGCCGATTATCTTATTTCACGGAAAACAGATGTTTATGGAACTATGCGTGTACACAGGAAAGAAGTACCAAGTGAACTAATAAACACGAAACTAAAAAAGGGGGAAGTAATTGCATTTCAGAGAGGTAAGGTGATGACAATGAAATGGCGCGACAAGAAAGAGATTTGCTTACTATCAACTATACACAATCCCGAGAAAGTTCGAACAGATAAAACTGATAAAGATGGAAATAATATTATGAAGCCAAAAGTAGTTGTTGATTACAATGATACGATTGGAGGCGTTGATCGTTTAGATCAACACCTTCACGATTATCCAGTATCCCGAAAAAGGGGGAAAAAATATTACAAGAAAATTTTCTTTCATCTCCTTGATGTATCTTTATATAACGCCTTCGTTTTGTATCAAAAAGATGGAGGAAGGAAAGACCACTTAGAGTTTCGGTTAACTCTTGTGGAAAATCTGATAGAGGTTTATCATTGTGAATCTCGGACAAAAAAACTTGGCCGACCAAAGAAACCTGGACCCCTAAGACTTACTGAGCGACATTTCTCAGATTTCATTCCACCAACCGAAAAAAAGGCCGGACCAACTAGATGCTGTGCTGTTTGCTGCAACCAAAGGGGCAGCAAAGGAAAAAAGAGGAGAAAAGAAACTCGCTATTACTGCCAGCCATGTAATGTCGGATTGTGTGTAGTACCCTGCTTCAAAATATATCACACAGAATTAAATTTTTAACTTCATTTCATTGTTTTGATTCCATTATAATGTCCCTGTACGCTTATGTATTGGTTTTGAATAAAAGATGATCTAATGTTCATTTTGACTATATTTTTGACTACTTTTACTATCAAAAATATTTTTTTTGCATTCACATATATGCATATATTTATTATCAACAATAAAAAAAAAAAATGGTGTTTTTTGGCCGTTTTTCGAAAAAATAACCGGGCGTTAAGGGGTTAAGGGCATAATCAGAAGATTATGGCTCGAGGGAATGTTAAAAGCCCGACGCGAAGCGGAGGGCTTTTATATTCCTGAGAGCCATAATCTACACAATTATGCCCGTGGTACATACAACGTTTTATTTTATTTTGTACCATGAAACTGGAACAAAATTTTAAAAAGATTCAGTATTTTCGGCAAGTTTTTAAATGCAAATGCAGTGAAATAAAGTCGACAGTAGGCTAACTTGTTGTTACTAAGATACTGTGATATTGCTAAATTGTTGCTAAGGTACTGTTTGTTTGTAAATAATTTGCATTCTAAAATGGAAGGTGAAAACGCAAAAACTTATTCACAAGAAATTTTAGATGAATTTTGGCTCATCTGGAGTTACAATTTCAAATCCATCCAACTGTATTTTCAATTTTTATAAAGAATAAGTTTCATTACTATTATTATTATTAATAAAGGTTGTATAGTAAGGTTGTTGTTTCAATCATTTTTTCAACTTACGTCACATATCATGTCATGGGTTAGCTGTCAATCATGCTGCTTAGCAACAGTGACATTTCCGTGCTATAAAGACCACATTACGCCCGCATTTGGAGGCGTATAACTTTATTTCACTGCATTTGCATTTAAAAACTTGCCGAAAATACTGAATCTTTTTAAAATTTTGTTCCAGTTTCATGGTACAAAATAAAATAAAACGTTGTATGTACCACGGGCATAATTGTAGATTATGGCTCTCAGGAATATAAAAAGCCCTCCGCTTCGCGTCGGGCTTTTAACATTCCCTCGAGCCATAATCTTCTGATTATGCCCTTAATACATAAATATCTATTATAATTCTGCGATTTTTAATTACGCAATAATTATTAATAAAAACATTGTTTACTACATACTTGTTCATTTTTTTTAAATTTGTGTTAAAATAGTTAAAATAGTATATAATAATACTAGGTGAGCATGGTGATGGCGAATTTATGAATAATAAATTTATTCAAATGTTTTTCACTTTTTTTTATATGACAAAAGGTATTACGCCAATGAGTGCTCCCGCGCTTATTTGGTGACAAATTGATATGGCAGCCATATTGCAGAAGTCTAATTACTCGTGAAATGCACTATACCACTTTATAATTCTCAAATATGATTGGAAAAATAATTTGCCGCGTCAAAAATTTCAAATATATTATTTTAGTTAACATATTTTTCGACTATCTTGTTTGCGGAGTGGAGCTGTATAGTCTAAGATCCGAATTAAAAACGGCCTTCACCCATCTGTTTAATGGATGAAAAGTATTTGATATCAAATTTAGTACCTATGTTAAAAAATATATCGCGAGGGGGTTGGTTACAAAAATTCTTGCCCAAACTATGATTAATTAAAAATTTAAAATTGACTTTTTATTAAACATTGCACTCATGAGTTTAACGAATAAATTTAATACCAACCGAAAGTATGAAGCCTGTAGAATATACAAACGTTGGGTTGTCTATGTTTTTCCTGGCGTAACTACTGGGTTGGCAGGTATAAACAGGTAAGTTTGTAAAGAACCAGCATCTTATACTTATATGTTTTAGAATAAATTAGGCACGGACCATCCTGTATGTAAAATTTCATAAGTTTACGCGATATTGCACAACAAATAATTTATTCATCACTGCTGACGTGTATTACTAAGAAACCGTAAGTTTCTGCACGTCAGAACGATTTTAACCAATCATGTAACGGTATTCCCCGCACGGTAGCCGCGAAGCCGCCCACCGATACCCCTTTATAAACTCGCGACGCGCATAATGAAAAGAGAATCGAAGTAGATTCCCGTTAAGCCGATATCCAGCAGCCGCCACCGTTGACCGTTCCAGAAACCAGTAGCCGCCGCCGTTCCGTCTGCTTAGAGTAAACACCGACCTGTTGTTCACCGACGAAGAGTCCTTCGCGATCGGGCAACCTAAAGCTCAATACCGCGATTGAAAGACACGTAAGTGGTAAAGTTATACATTCTGACAATTCACATTCAAACACTGCAGACCGTAAATACTTCCGGGCTAAGCACCAGGAGTTTTACAAAGCACACAAACACCTAGAGGCACGCAGGGTAGATCCCGACGTATCTCGTCACCACTTGAGGGTGAAGGGTTGTTACAGGGCTGTAAAGACCTACGACCTTTCTCTTAGTATATACAGTAAAGACAGGCCGTCGCCTTCGTTTTCTGGAAATTACTGAGACCCCGCTCGAAACTCACACACTTACTGCATACAGATAACACGTAATAACCACATATGGTGTCTTTGATTAGTAGAGGAATACCTCCATAACCTGTAGTATAAATTTGTATATAAATATAACCATCGTAAATACCTGGTGCGAGAACGTTTGTAAATAAATTAAAGAGTACGTAGATTATTCGATCTTTACGTAAACCACTTAAAGTAATATTAAATATTTCGTTCCCTAGTTTAATTATCAATAATTAACCTTAGTATAGAGTAAGTAGTATAGAGAGTAATTCATTTAGTTAGATAAATAATCTAATTGCCTACATTAAACCGGTAATAATTAAAGAAAGATTGTCCGAATACATCGAGGTCGTATACGAGCATTTCGCGTGTATTACTTCCAGGAGTAGAACATCCTTGCTGCAGCGCTTCAGAGTTACTGGCATACAAACACGATATCGATTTTCTCAAACGAATCGGGTTCAATGCGCTGGCGCTTCGAGCAACCACTGCATCGAACAACACTCGCGCTACCGTACATACAGGACCGTATCCTAAACTGTATCTTTTAGGTAAGGATTAAGTTAAAAGACTATTTGTGTTCACAGAAGCGATTACGCACCCAGTGACACCAGGACCTGGACAAGGGAGTTCGCATGTACATGTTTTGTTGAATACGTTCTTATTTTCTTTATTGTAAATATTTATTTAATATACCTGTTAAAAATGCTTTACGAATTTTATTTAAGGTTACAGTGTTAAGCCCATCCAATAATCACTACGAACCACACCCCGTTTATAAAATAAACCCGATTGAGCAAAGCCGAGGCAAAGTAAAACCGCGCTGGGTTACCAAACCAGAAGGGCGCAATACTTATATATATAAAATTGCACCTAAAAGTAAGGGAGCATTACATTTGACACCTAAACGTGGGGCTCGAAAAAACACTGAACACCTTAAATAATTTTCCGTTTACAGATTCCAAAAGGACCGCAGAAGTACCAGTAATCACATATTGTTGTTTTCCAGAGACACTAATCTGTCTGTTACAGGATGAGTATACCGAGGGATACCGACACAAGAGTGGGATGGATTTACCACCTCAAGAAGGATGAATTAGCAACCGAAGCTAGGAAATATAAACTAGAGACAGGAGGGAATGTAGATGCACTTCGTGCCAGGATAATAAAATACTTACGCACCGGAGAAGGACAAGTAACCACACTGACACCAGAAAGACTAACATTAACCGCTCCGATACCACCACCACCAGCTGGGGAACACCTAGACATTACCGGAACCAGACGCGCCGATATTTGCGATAGAATACGCAAATGGGGTGTGAAATACGACGGTATCAGCGATCCGATATCTTTCTTGGAAAGAGTAGAGGAACTACAAACCTGCTACAACATCACCGACCGTGACCTATTACTCGCCCTTCCGGAATTATTAAAGGAAAGCACCCTGTTATGGTACAGAAACCATCAACAATCCTGGACGACTTGGAAAGATTTCTTGGTCAGTTTTAAAATACAATTTTTACCACCGCGGCATCAATTTCAACTAGAGGAGGAAATCCGAAATAGATTGCAAAAACCCCGAGAAAAAGCTACGGAATACGTAACCGCCGTCCTGACGCTAATGCGACGCCATGGAAACATGTCGAGAGAAGAACAACTACAACGTATGTATGACAACCTGAGGGTGGAATATAAATATTACATCCGTCAGAGAGATTTTAAAGACCTGACCGAACTTCTCGAGTTGGCTACCCAATTCGAAATGCTACCTCCGCGGACACACTCACCGTCTCCCAGTCCAAACCGCCAGAAGGTACACTTTAGTGGTCTAACACCAGCTCCTGACCCACCAGCACACCGTCCCCGTGAAATCAACACCACTAAAACCGTTCCAACACCTATCACCACCCCGTATGATCGCTCCACCGTCTGTTGGAGATGTGGAAAAACCGGACACTTCAAAGAGAGGTGTAGAGAACCGTTTAAAGCTTTTTGCTCGAGATGCAGCAAAGAAGGTGTATTATCCCGAGACTGCCCTTGTCCGCGGTCGGAAAACTCCAGACGCCGGTAAAGGGACACCAGGAACTTTTTACTACCCCGGCTTTTACACCTGGAAACAAAACAACCGCCAGCGAGTGGACCACTTGGCTACAAACCGTAGCGCAGTTTTCACGAAGGAAACCCGATAAAAGATTAGATCGTTCCTACGATGATAGACTCTTCCTAGAGATTATGGTCTTTAACAAAACCATCAATGCTTTAATTGATACCGGAGCATCCCGAACATATATAGGCGAGAAAGTAAAGAATTTACTAATTAACAACCGTATATATCCGAGCACGCTAAAAGCTGCAACTGTACGTCTTGCCGACAGTTCCATGACTGAAACCCGCGGCTTGTACATTTTCCCCGCCAAGATAGGCAGGAAAACTCTCCAGTTACCGGGCTATTACATACCCCAACTGTCCACCGACATTGTGATTGGATTAGACGCGCTGGAACATCTTCAGGCCACTCTACACATACACCAGAAACAACTAGAAATCGCCGGAATACGTATCCCCTTGCAAAGTTCCGTACAAGGAGGATTGAGTGGAATACATGGACCAGACGTAGACCAGCTGCCCGAGTTAAATAAATTCCTGGAAACCGAGATGAGGAAATTCCCAAAGGTAACAGGAAAAGCTAAAGATGTTATACATAAGATCACGCTCATGCCCGATGCTAAACCGATCAAACAGCGATACTATCCCCGCAATCCAGCAATGCAAGAACTTATCAATCAAGAGGTTGATAATATGCTTGCCGAAGACATAATAGAACCGTCACACAGCCCGTGGAGTTCTCCCGTAGTGTTGGTTAAGAAACCAACTGGTTCATATCGATTCTGCGTCGACTTCCGAAAAGTTAACCAGGTCACCATCAAAGATGCATACCCGTTACCGTATATTCAAGGCATCTTAGACCAGCTACGAGAAGCAAGCTATATCAGTACCCTAGACCTGAAGCAAGGATACTGGCAAATTCCTTTAGAAGATGGAAGTAAATCCATCACCGCTTTCACAGTACCCGGCCGTGGATTATACCAATTCAAAGTTCTACCGTTTGGACTTCATTCCGCCCCTGCTACATTCCAGAGATTCTTAGATTCTATTATTGGTCCAGAACTGATTGGACGCGCTTTTGTATATCTAGATGATATCATAGTTCTGGGAAAGACATTTCAAGAACACCTGCATAACCTACGGGAAGTATTCAAGAGACTACGTGATAACGGACTTCAACTACAACCAGACAAATGCTACTTCTGTCAAACCCAACTCAAATATTTGGGACACGTCGTCACCGCAAAAGGAATTTTACCTGATCCAGAAAAAATCGACGCAATCATCCAAATACCCGCTCCCCGTACCGTTAAGCAACTCCGTCAATTTTTGGGACTGGCATCGTGGTACCGCAAATATGTTAGTGGCTTTGCGAAATTAAGTCAACCGCTTACCGAACTCTTGAAAAAGAACACCAGATATCAGTGGACCGACACACAAAATCACGCCTTTGAAGCCATTAAACAAGCTTTAACCGCCCCCCCTGTATTAGCCTGTCCGGATTTTAATCAACCTTTTGTACTACAAACCGACGCAAGTACCACCGGAATTGGAGCCGTGCTAACACAAGGACAAGCACCGAATGAACGAGTGATAGCATATATCAGCAGGGCACTGAACCCAGCGGAAAGGAATTACTCGACGATTGAACAAGAGTGCCTGGCCGTAGTATGGGCCATACAAAAACTAAAAAGTTACCTAGAGGGTTATAAATTCACCGTGTTGACCGATCATAGAAGTCTCAAGTGGCTTCGCACGCTAGAGAAACCGACATCCCGTCTAGCCCGCTGGATAATGGAACTACAACAGTTTGACTTCCAGGTGGAGTACCGAAAAGGGCACTGAACAACGTGGCCGACGCGCTATCTCGCTTACACGAGGACGATAGAGTAAAAGCCGACCTATCTCCATTAGAGGTGGAGGAAACCGACGAGATAACCTGTCCATGGTATCGAGGCTTAATACAACAAGTCCGAGAGCACCCTGATCACCACCCTCGATATAAAATAGAGGAAGGACAACTATTTAAATCATTCCCTGATCCGACACCCGAAAAGAGATGGGAAGCCATCCTAGTTGGAAACTTTGTATACCGCTAGAGAAACGCCGAGATATCCTGGAAGAATGTCACGATGTCCCCACCGCAGGACACCTGGGAATTGCGAAAACACTATGCCGCATATACCGTAATTACTACTGGCCCACCATAAAATCCGACGTGATAAAATACGTAAAAACGTGTATAAGTTGTCAGACTTATAAAAGTAGTACGCAAAAGCCGCAAGGAGAAATGTACTTTTCGCGACCTGGACATCCGTGGACCAACGTAAGTACCGACCTTATCGGACCGCTGCCGCGTTCCAAGAAAGGCTATAAATTCCTGTTAGTTTTCAAGACCGGTTAACTAAGTGGGTCGAACTTAAACCGCTCCGTAACGCTACCAGTCCGCCGATTACCCAAACGTTAAAAGAACAAATAATATACCGCTTTGGAACTCCCCGACACTTGATCTCCGACAACGGCCCACAGTATACCAGCAAACTATTCCGCACGTTCTTAAAGGAACATGGAATCAACCATCGTTCTACGCCACCATACTCCCCGCATGCCAACCCGGTGGAAAGAACCAATAAAGTGATCGGGACGATGATCGCACAATTTACGCGAAACAACCAGCGAGAGTGGGACGCTCACCTGCCGGAAATAGCCTTCGCTATCAATACCGTACAGCATGGATCAACTGGTTTCTCCCCTGCCTTACTTAATCTCGGGAGAGAATTAGAACCACCTAGGGCATGGTCAACCCAGAAACAACCGCCGACAACAGAAGCAACCACCGTAACCGCAGCTGATCAAGCGCAACACATGAAGTATTTAAAAGATCTACAAGAACTTGCTAGAGATTCATTAGCAAAGACCTTTGAAGTACAACGGTATCATTACAACCTGCGTCACCGAGCCTACCGCCCCCGCAAAGGAGATCTTGTATATCGTAAAACACATTACCTGTCCAGCAAAGCAAAAGAATTTTCCGCGAAATTAGCGAAAAAATATGCCGGTCCTTACCTTGTGTATAAAATAAAATCGCCCGTAATTGTCGAGCTCCGAGAACCCGGTAGTAGGAGAAGCGCGGGAGAAGCGCATGTAAAAGATTTGAGAAATGCGATTGACGTCACCGATCAGACTAGACCAACGACCAATGGGAACGTTGAAAATTTAACGGCTATGAAAAACCCGCGTGTTCAAAATCATATAAAAGCAAAGGATAAAACCAGAAATGATATCTTTCAAAAAATGGCCCCATTTAAACAATGCGTCCGCCGAAAACTCCCGGTAAGAATATCGCCCTGGCAGCCACACCACTACCGCCGACCCGGGACCGAAGACTTGGACGCCGCGTTCCTAACGCGACGAAATTCTCCGGTCCGGGAACAATCTCCGCCGCCTGCGCCACGCACACCGTCTCCAGGACCATCCGCAAGGGATACAGCATGGTATTGGTCACCACCCCGGCTACACACCGACGGGAGACCAAGGACTCCCACCACGCCGGAACATTTGCGCCGGACAACCGAGGTGACCGGAGGAATGAGGGAGCTGCATATCCGGGAAATACCCGAACCGGCCCGCCTTATGCCGCCCCCGGAATGCCTTAGCCGCCGCCAGCGACGCAATCGCCGTCGCGTTAGCATCACCATGCCTGATGGCATGAGGGTCAAGGTAAAGCGGACGGATCTTCCGCAAGAAGAGGAAAGGGTGGTATGTAAAGAACCAGCATCTTATACTTATATGTTTTAGAATAAATTAGGCACGGACCATCCTGTATGTAAAATTTCATAAGTTTACGCGATATTGCACAACAAATAATTTATTCATCACTGCTGACGTGTATTACTAAGAAACCGTAAGTTTCTGCACGTCAGAACGATTTTAACCAATCATGTAACGGTATTCCCCGCACGGTAGCCGCGAAGCCGCCCACCGATACCCCTTTATAAACTCGCGACGCGCATAATGAAAAGAGAATCGAAGTAGATTCCCGTTAAGCCGATATCCAGCAGCCGCCACCGTTGACCGTTCCAGAAACCAGTAGCCGCCGCCGTTCCGTCTGCTTAGAGTAAACACCGACCTGTTGTTCACCGACAAAGAGTCCTTCGCGATCGGGCAACCTAAAGCTCAATACCGCGATTGAAAGACACGTAAGTGGTAAAGTTATACATTCTGACAATTCACATTCAAACACTGCAGACCGTAAATACTTCCGGGCTAAGCACCAGGAGTTTTACAAAGCACACAAACACCTAGAGGCACGCAGGGTAGATCCCGACGTATCTCGACCGTAAATACTTCCGGGCTAAGCACCAGGAGTTTTACAAAGCACACAAACACCTAGAGGCACGCAGGGTAGATCCCGACGTATCTCGTCACCACTTGAGGGTGAAGGGTTGTTACAGGGCTGTAAAGACCTACGACCTTTCTCTTAGTATATACAGTAAAGACAGGCCGTCGCCTTCGTTTTCTGGAAATTACTGAGACCCCGCTCGAAACTCACACACTTACTGCATACAGATAACACGTAATAACCACATATGGTGTCTTTGATTAGTAGAGGAATACCTCCATAACCTGTAGTATAAATTTGTATATAAATATAACCATCGTAAATACCTGGTGCGAGAACGTTTGTAAATAAATTAAAGAGTACGTAGATTATTCGATCTTTACGTAAACCACTTAAAGTAATATTAAATATTTCGTTCCCTAGTTTAATTATCAATAATTAACCTTAGTATAGAGTAAGTAGTATAGAGAGTAATTCATTTAGTTAGATAAATAATCTAATTGCCTACATTAAACCGGTAATAATTAAAGAAAGATTGTCCGAATACATCGAGGTCGTATACGAGCATTTCGCGTGTATTACTTCCAGGAGTAGAACATCCTTGCTGCAGCGCTTCAGAGTTACTGGCATACAAACACGATATCGATTTTCTCAAACGAATCGGGTTCAATGCGCTGGCGCTTCGAGCAACCACTGCATCGAACAACACTCGCGCTACCGTACATACAGGACCGTATCCTAAACTGTATCTTTTAGGTAAGGATTAAGTTAAAAGACTATTTGTGTTCACAGAAGCGATTACGCACCCAGTGACACCAGGACCTGGACAAGGGAGTTCGCATGTACATGTTTTGTTGAATACGTTCTTATTTTCTTTATTGTAAATATTTATTTAATATACCTGTTAAAAATGCTTTACGAATTTTATTTAAGGTTACAGTGTTAAGCCCATCCAATAATCACTACGAACCACACCCCGTTTATAAAATAAACCCGATTGAGCAAAGCCGAGGCAAAGTAAAACCGCGCTGGGTTACCAAACCAGAAGGGCGCAATACTTATATATATAAAATTGCACCTAAAAGTAAGGGAGCATTACAAGTTGATATTAGTTATTTTCACCCAATCGTTTCATAAATAACTCATATCAAAATAAGCGCTATTTCATTGCGAACATAATGATATAGGGTTGCCTGCAAAAATCTGGTTTGAATGACGGGTGTCGAGTTTTGAAAAGTGAAATTTTGATGCGAATGGAAATATGCGACAAAGAGATCAGAGCAAAGTATCCCGTGCGATAGATGATGACGCAGCATTTATGTTATATTGTAATAACATTTTTGTACATAATGCAAGATCCTTAGTGTATGTTTTTTATTATTTTTTAATTTAAATTTTTTTACTGTTCAGGTGTTCACTTTCTTTATTTTTATTTACTCTCCCAATAGAACAAAAAAAAATTCAAGATAAGTACAGATACAAACAAATCTGAACTTAATTCTGATTGGTTGATCATATTTCTAAAATTTACAATTTATTAATTTTACAAATATCTTTGTTATACAAGAATACATCTTACAAATATTGTACGCATTAAATTCTACCTAAAATTTCCATTAAAATGATACCCCATTTGCCCTATTTCGCTTTTAAACTATTTTGCTATGATAATTATACTATTTATGCATTTTCACATACAGAAATTTACTAATATCTAACTTATTCTAATCTCTACAGGAAAACTATGGTCATATTTGGATTCTCTGACCCGAAAAACATAAAGCTACACTAACTTTAACTTCAACACAGTTAACAATGTAAAATACTATCTCACAATCTGAGTTCAAAATGTCCATAACCTATCGTCTCAACACATTTAGTTAATTTGCATCAACAATGTTAATTTATGTGGCGACACTTCCTTTTAACACAACTGTAAATTACTTTTACACTAATTGTTCAGTATTATTATTCATAATTTCATAAATTATATGAATCTTTCTAAAATTATCTTTATCGTTAACTTTAATCATACAATTTATTTCATCGACATGTTATCTAATACATACTATTTTCTTTTACTTTAGAACTGAAGCAGATTAAGCTACCAGAATAGGCTTTACCTTTTTCAAGTGGTACAATATTAAAGAAAATACATAATTTATATCTTCCTAAGGTGATCGTAAACTATTAATGTGAAATTTCTCTTGTACAACCATGATTAAGATGCAATAATTGTGAAAGTTGAATCATTTATCTCACACTGTGCTGTACAATTACAGATGTACTCAGTTATATGTTATTATCAAGCTATGTGATTTCTTACATGTATGTTTATCTGATTTCATCACACTAACTCTAATCTTTATTATGGACTGTATTTCTTTATAACCATCATATTTAACATTCAAACATCATCTCAATATATACACCGTTCTATCATTTTTGCGTCCATCAATGGCATTTGCCAACAATTTGGCTACACTTTAGAAAGTGATGTCTGTATATGGACGCCAGATTACATTCGTTAATAATTTTCTTAATATGAGTGTTAGAGAAGCACTGTTGGCAGCAGACGATTCCGAATGAACTCTATAATACTCATTCTGAGTATGGGTCCCATTCCATACTCCTACGTTGACATTTTTGAAAAACTCGTGGACGCCAAAATCGTGTAATACGTAAAATTGAATACAAATTTAGTTCATCAGTTTGCCGTCACAGTGCTATTTCTAAATATATTTTTATTGTATTTATCCCGTACATTTACAACCATTCGGACGTCTTTAAACGGCAACACTGTAAAACCAATTTCTAATATTCGTTCTTATTTCATTTGAAGTAATTTTATATTTAAGGTCTACAGCCTTCTGGCATCATTCTACCTAGATATACAATTAATGTTACTTAACATCATTATGAACTCACACCTATTTTTTAAATAATTTTTATATATATATATATATATATATATATATATATATATATATATATATATATATATATATATATATATAGGGTGGCCCCCAGTTGATGCTATTTAAATAAATTGCCTCGACTAGCATCTCAAAGGGGATAGGGTTCAATATAGTTCAGTATATAAAAAAAAACATTAAACATTTATGTACGGTTCTTTTAGAAATAAATTCAATTATGATTTTAATTAAAACTGAAATTGTATATATTTTAATTTTATTTAAAAACCTTGTATCATCTCCAAAAATATAACATGTGCGCATGCGAGTTTCATTGACTTGAATATATGTGTAAATTACATCATCAAACAATAACGTTAATATAATTTGGGTAAGTATTTTTTTCTTTTAAAATAATATTGAACCAATAAGTAGTTGTATCATTTCCAGGCTAGTATAAAATTCACTTGCATCCTTTACATAAATGCACATAAATAACTAATAATATTCAACGTAACCTCAACTAAATAAATAAGGTTCATAGACTCACATTTAATGTATTTTCTTTTAGCTGGTCCAATTTCCAATTCAGAAGTAATTCAACTTCCATTAATATTATTGATCCATGGGTGGAAGATCTACAGCACCAACATACATAGGTATGCTGCATTCAGATTGTTGGTATTCGAAAATACAATAACTTTTATCAGCATTCCAATTATTATTACTTGCACTTTTTAATTTTAATTTCAATTAAAATAATAACTCAAATGTAATCTGGTTAAAATAATTTGAATTTTAAAGAAATAATTGAAATAAGGTGGTTTACATTCACTTGTATACCGACAATACATCACCCGGAATTACATTTAAGTTAACCTTATTTTATTTACAAATTTTAAATTTCAATTGTTCAATAATCTAAAATTTTTAAGGTTATACGAACCACATCTTAAATTTTTAATCATATATTCATCGAGTGACATGTTCACACTTTGATAATTTACAAGAGAGTTATAAAATGTTTGCGACTTCCTTATATAGCTTCTGAATAAACACCAATCACCTTAGTAAATTTTGTCAATACAAATATAAGACTGCTTAATTTTCAATAATTTACAAATTATATTTTTACACATAACTTTCTTATAAGTGGACAGATCTTAAAAACATAATTATTTTTGAATTCTATGCAAAATTTCTTTTCCGTAGGTACCTCACATGGCATGTTTTCTTTTAAAATTCCTAATCTATGTAAATTCTAACAAAAATTCAAATTTTCATACACAAATTTACTTATATCTAACTTATTCTAATTCCTACAGGAAAACTACAAACAGAAATTAATTCTATGACCCAAAATGCATTAGGATGGGCCAGTTTCTAACACTTTTATGGTTGTGTTCCAAGTTCTATGAATCTTATTAAATCTGTTCTGATTCACAATCTTTAACATGTCCTTTACTCATCTTACCTTGATTGATACAATTTAATTTCTTTTTGTTTTAGAATGGCAGCATATTATGGTACTAGACTAGAATATTCTCATACAAAATGGATTACATGTATTTTATAAATGAAAATACATATTTTTACTATTCCGATGATGCTCGGAAACTATTATAATGAAAAAATGTATTGTCCAGCTATGATTACACTTTTATATTTATGAAATTTGATTTAAATAGCTAACATCAT
Source organism: Vesta saturnalis (assembly GCA_036346205.1). Lineage (NCBI taxonomy): Eukaryota > Metazoa > Arthropoda > Insecta > Coleoptera > Lampyridae > Vesta > Vesta saturnalis. The sequence continues at coordinate 188,611 of JARFJB010001981.1, forward strand.
GTCCTATAATCACATTTGTACTTAGTTTTATGTTAATCTGCTTTTATGCTATTTGCTATATGCTTAGTTAATTCCAACGCAGTTAATTTATGTTTAATGTATCTTTTAATCTGAGCTTACGACGATATTTAGCTTAAAAAAAATCTTCTCAGTATGAGAAATATATAAATCATGTTATTAAAAATGACTGTGGTTATGTATTTTATTTTAAATTGACATTTGATGCTTAACTGACGTAATCAAGTTTTAAACTAGTTTGATAATTACGGCAATTACGTTTCAAAACAATTAAATTAAAGTATGTATGGCGTAAACATCTGAATTAGTTTCATGAACATAAATTGGAATGCACAAAAATTTTGCTACTTTGACATGTTACAGTTACAATCCTAATATATTATGTTATCTAATTAAATATAAAAATCAAATTGTTCAAAATTAGTATTCGTATGCATCTTTTATGAATAAACTGTAAGAAAGCTCTCTTCACTTCTTCCTTTAAAGTGAATAATTTTAGAGTTATTCATATACAAGGCACTTGAGCGCCTTCTATAAAGTATCGTTGACTATGAACCGATTTTAACAAAACTTGGAAGAAGAGAGATATTTCACCAGTAACTGTAAATGTAAAATCCGTTGCGTTAAATTATCCTGGGCACAGGCGCACGCGCACGTGCAGACGTGCAGCCGCACATTTTAGACAAATTTCATTGAGAAAGCTCAACCTTGAATTACCGAAATCAAATAATAAGTTTCCGATTTTACAAAACGGCTTTTAAATATTCAGAATCAGATTCATTCAATAGAAAAACTATCACTATATGCTAATAATATAACTGGTTTCTAAACGGTACTAATTTAACGTGGTAGCACTAAAACAATAAATGAATTAACTAAAGAACACTTTTAATTAATAAACGGTTTCATCGTAACCAGTTACTAAGTAGTTCAAAATTAAGACACTTGTTTCTTAATCTACAGTACGTTAGGTTTACTAAGGGTGATTATAAAACTTTCGGTTAAACTATCTACCTCTAAGAATTGAAACAAATACTAACTCGGAATTTAATCTATGAAGGGTCGATTAAAACTATGAATTTGGTGTAGAAAGTTACTCAATTAATTTTTAACCGGATTTTTTATATTCGTACATGCACAAATATCTAGATCATTCTTAAAACGTGTAACACCGTCGAAAATTCGATATCGACTTTTCACGAAAATAGAACTTTTCTTGTATCCTTCGCGAATAATGAAGTAAAATATGTCTTATACATATTTGTAAATCACATACTTTTAACCGTTGAATATTCGTAAACTACATTTATTCATTTCGAACACGTTAGAACAGAACGGGGTATGTTGTTGTCTAACCTTAACCTCTGATAAGCGAACCCGAAATGCGATTTAAAAAGTCACCCTTTTGAAATAAGGGTAATAATGTCATCTCAACTGTTAATAATATGTAAATTTTGCATTGAATTATGCTAACTGGTACAGTTCGAGTAAATACTGGGTGTACCAAGCAAATCTACTTATATAAAACAACCGTCATAATTGGCTACGTAAAACAAAACTGTAAAATACGTCAACCATCGAATTTTAAAAGGAAACATGCCATGTGAGGTACCTACGGAAAAGAAATTTTGCATATAATTCAAAAATAATTATGTTTTTAAGATCTTTCCACTTATAAGAAAGTTATGTGTAAAAATAATAATTTGTAAATTATTGAAAAATGGTTAACCAATGAAAATTAAGCAGTCTTATATTTGTATTGACAAAATTTACTAAGGATTGGTGTTTATTCAGAAGCTATATAAGGAAGTCGCAAAAATTTTTATAACTCTCTTGTCAATTTTCAAAGTGTGAACATGTCACTCGATGAATATATGATTAAAAATTTAAGATGTGGTTCGTATAACCTTAAACATTTTATATTATTGAACAATTGAAATTTAAAATTTGTAAATAAAATAAGGTTAACGTAAATGTAATTCCGGGTGATGTATTATCGGTATACAAGTGAATGTAAACCACTTTATTTCAATTATTTCTTTAAAATTAAAATTATTTTAACCAAATTACATTTGAGTTATTATTTTAATTGAAATTAAAATTAAAAAGTGCAAGTAATCATAATTGGAATGCTGATAAAAGTTATTGTATTTTCGAATACCAACAATCTGAATGCAGCATACCTATGTATGTTGGTGCTGTAGATCTTCCACCCATGGATCAATAATATTAATGGAAGTTGAATTACTTCTGAATTGGAAATTGGACCAGTTAAAAGAAAATACATTAAATGTGAGTCTATGAACCTTATTTATTTAGTTGAGGTTACGTTGAATATTATTAGTTATTTATGTGCATTTATGTAAAGGATGCAAGTGAATTATATACTAGCCTGGAAATAATACAACCACTTATTGGTTCTATAGTAATTCAATATTATTTTAAAAGAAAAAAATACTTACCCAAATTATATTAACGTTATTGTTTGATCATGATGTAATTTACACATATATTCAAGTCAATGTAACTCGCATGCGCATAACATATTATATGTTTGCAGATGATACAAGGTTTTTAAATAAAATTAAAATATATACAATTTCAGATTTAATTAAAATCATAATTGAATTTATTTCTAAAAGAATCGTACATAAATGTGTAATGTTTTTTTTATATATTGAACTATATTGAATCCTATCCCCTTTGAGATGCTAGTCGGGGCAATTTATTTAAATAGCATCAACTGTAATTATCATATCAAATTGATGATGACACAACGTGCTGAAGTTGTAGTAAAATACATTACAATTTACTAACACAATTAATCTCTACTGTTTCATATAATTCAAATGTGGTGATAAATTTTATACAATCATAATTCAAAGTATAAATATTTTATTAAATAAATTGCATCTCAAAAATGGTAATAATGCCGAAACGCGGGGTAAATTTTATTTAAATATAATTACATCTCAATATATTTACTTCAAATAAAAGTGAAAATGGTGGTCATTTTATTAGTATTTGATAATTTAGGCCCACATTGCATTTGGACGTTTGTTAGTCATTGAATACAAAAATTTAAAAAATGTTAATTTTGGAGAATTGAGACTTTTTAGATAACATTTGCTCATATAAAAGCAGTTTAGCAAAATTAAAAAAAAAGATTTTAGCAAAATGAATTCACAGTTTATACGTAAGCCAACGATGCAATCAAGATATGGAAAGACATACATTTCTATTTAAAAATATGTAATCTAATGACAAATTAAGTGTAATACATATATTGCTAATTTAAAAAAAGTTTACACACTGTATATTAGTTTGTAAAATTTAAAATGGCCAAATTTTTAATAAATTTCGTTACATGAATGTTGCCCTTAATTAAAATGAGATAATGGTACTGTTAAATTGATCTTAGAAAACTGATGCTATAGTATATGTTGTGTTAAAATACGAAAACTGATTTATTCAATTATAATTCAATTAATCAATTTTTATTAATTTTAATACAATCCTAACACATTTTCGATTTTCGTTTGCTGCAACATGACAGAAGTTTAATACTTTATATTATAATTCTTTGAAAATAGCGTTATAGATAAATATTTTAATTATAATATAATAGGCAATATCCATTTTCTCGTAAAGTTACCTGTCACAGTTGTTATATCGATGAAGACATGTAATTTTTGAAAATTAAATTTACATTTGTGTCATATTTACAAACCACCCTGTAGTTATATTCAGAGAGGTATAATGAAGTACGTCATCCATCTATGTTCATAACAGCCATGGCCGTAGCCAGAAATTTTGTTTGGGGTGGGGGGGTTTAAAAATAATAATGGGTAAAATTAAAATAATAATAATAATATTAATAATAACAATAAAAATATTATAATAATATAAGCAATGATGAAAATGATTATTTAAGTGATAATAAAAAAAGTTAATACCTAATATTAAAATTTATATTGTAACAGAGGTACATTTTTTTTAATAAAATTAGTTTTCGGTTGTTTGGGCAAACCGACTGACCACTTCTTCAGCATCAAGAGACACATTTCTGTGAACAGACATCAACACCAAACCATTTAAGCGGTTTTCTGTTGTGCTGTTCCGCAAATATGTCTTAAGTCTTTTAAGCGACGAAAATGTTCTTTCAGGTGTTGCGGTTGAAATAGGTAAAGTTACCAATATTTGTAGCTGTTTTTTAATATTTGGAAAGAAACTCTCGTTGCAAATTTTAAAAGTTCCAAGAGCAGTTTGAGGAACGTCGCTAGAAGTATTACGCCACTTGTTTTGCCAAATTTCAAACTTCGCACACAGCGTGGCGGGTTGAGGCAAAATATCTCGGTAAAAATGAACACAATCATCGATATTCTCAAACAAAATTGACGAACATTTTGAAGGAAGAATTTTTTGAAGGCCGGCTATTATTGTTTTATGTTTCTTAAATCTGTCAAAAAGTTGAGTGCAAATGTGTTCCAAAAATGGTAAAAACATATTAATTTTGTAGTAGTCTTCTATATTTGTGGCGGCCACATAATTATTTCGGTGGGCTTGACATCCAACTATGTGTGGCATCTCTATTACTGAGCTGTTTGTTTTTAGAATAGAAGACGCGTTTTCAAATATTGACTTAAAAACTTGGTCGCTGTCGCTCCGCATTTGCTGAAAAACGCTGCAAAGCTCTTCAACATGTTCACACGTTTCTGCCAAGTCGGTCAATTTTTTGTAAATGTTTACAGAGACCAATAGTGTAAGAAAAAAATTGTTCAATTATTAAAAGACAAAGTACAAATTTTCCGTCATTAATGCAGCTTAATAATTGGCACGATGGCACGATTTTTCAGCTGTATCCTTATTTTTTTTTTTTTTTGATTGTGGACCTGAACAGGCTAAATTTGGCTTATCGTGCTAAAGCATTCAGGAACACTTAGGAGGATGGATAGAGGGATAATGAATTGCCAATAGATGCCCATGAACAGCTACCTTAAATTTTCTCATATCATAAGTGAGAGGAAAACAGGAACTAGGGAGATCATTCCAGAGTTTAGAAGCCGTGTAGAAAAATGTGGATTGCGTCCGTTTGGTACGACGAGATTTGTACTGCATACTGATGATGTGAATGAGCGAACCGAGTGTTTCTCGCAAAGATAACCCGAGATGGTATCAAAGAATATAATTCAGCAGCACAATAGCCGTTGTAATAACGATAATACAAAGAAAGAACTGAAACCATCCTTCTATGCTCAAGAGACTGTATGTGAGAAGTTAAGGACGGATCATTTATAAGCATAATCGCTCTCTTTTGAATACGATCAACGATATCGAGAGCATATTGGGGAGCACTAACCCAGAGGTGAGAATTATATTCCAGATGAGGCCGAATTTTGGCCTTATACAGCAGAAGCAGTTGTCGAGAGGTAAAGTACTGCTTAAATCTGTACAAAAAGCCTGTTTTACGAGCAGCTGTTTTGGTAGCTGACAAAAGATGGTCAACCCATGAGAGATTTGAAGATACAGTCATACCCAACAGAGTAATAGAGTCTGAAAACTTAAGAACTGAGCCATTCATACTTACAAGAGGAAATGATCGATCCTTTTTGGCGCACACAAGGCAACACTGAGTTTTGTTAGCATTAAATTTAACTAGATTATTGCTTCCCCATTCGAGAATACGTTGAATGTCTTTGTTGATTGAATTTGCCATTTCAGCTTTAATTCCTTGGTTTGACATAGAAGGTGGATTATCACTATTAGTAGACTGAGATGAACTACAGTGAATAGTGTTATCGCCAGCAAAGCAATGGATGGGGTTAGTTGTTGTAGAAATAAGGTCATTTATGTACAGCAGAAAAAGTGTAGGCGCTATAACGGATCCCTGTGATACGCCCGCGTTAATGCTAACTTCTTTTGGAAAAAAGCCATCAACGACGACACGTATTCGTCTTTTATCAAGGAAACTAGAAACCCAGTTGATGAGCGTATCATTTAACCCAAACGAGGTGAGTTTGGCAAGTAAACACTTATGCCAAACTTGGTCAAATGCCTTTGAGATATCTAAAGCGACTACAACTGTTTCACCGGGCTGCTCTACTGTATTGCTCCAAACTTGGGTCACATATGAAAGAAGATCACCTGTTGAACGACTTTGCCTAAACCCATATTGGTGGCCACTAAGGAGTTTGTTAGTTTCAAGGAACGTGAGCAGTTGCTGATTGATGACTTTTTCCATGATTTTAGACAAAATGGAAGTGATGGAAATTGGTCGGTAGTTTGAGGAATCGGTCTTATCGCCTTTTTTGGGAATAGGTTGAACATTTGCTAACTTCCATGATGAAGGGAATTCCCCAGAAGACATAGAGATTGTATAGAGCTTAGATAGGACTGGTACTAGTTCGGGGGAACATTTATTTAAGACAATAGCTGGGATACCGTCTGGGCCAGTCGCTTTATTGAGATCAAGCCTACTAATGATCGATTCCAAGAGCTTGTACCGAAAATGAATTGGTTTCATAGCGTATGAAGAAGAGTTGACTAGGGGCACATCATTTCCAGAATCATTGAGACACGAGCTTGATGCAAACAAATCCACAAAAACATTGGCTTTGTTTACAGAATCAGCAACTACCGATCCATCAATAGATGTCAGGGGGGGAAATGAAGATGTTCCAAAGTTTTTACTAATAGCTTTAGCTAAAGGCCAAAATTTACGACTGCCTAAAGGAGATGTAGCTAATTCATTGCATTTTCGTTGTTCGAACAACTTTTTAGTTTTAGTGATGTCACTTTTGCAGATATTTCTAGCACCATCGTATTCTACATGACTGTCGACCGATTTATTAGATTTCCATTTAATGTAATATTTATTTTTTAAAGATATTGCATCAGCACCAGCTTTATTGAACCAGAGTTGGGAACGTGAATGACCTATACGGTTCTGTTTTTTGGGAATGTATAACTCCATTCCCATGAGGATGACTTCAGTTACTGAAAGAGCGATGTCCGAAGAAGAGGACGACTTAAAACAATATTCACGCCATGGAAAGGTTGCAAAGAAATCCCGTAAATGACTCCATCGAGCTGACTTAAAACACCATAAGGTTCTATCGGTTTTGCGAACAACAGTGGAATTAGGTACAGTAGAAATGATTTCTATTAGACAATGGTCGGAAAGACCTAAAGGCGAAAGAACGGAAGTTTTATAAACAAGAGGGTTTGATGTAAGAAAGAGATCCAGAAGATGTGGATTCTTGTGGGCTCAGAAATCATTTGTGTGAGATCACATGAAATAGCAAATGTTTCTGCACTATGACCAGCAGGATTTGTAGTAGATGAAAACTGAAGCCAATTAGAGTTATGAACATTAAAATCGCCTACAATTGAGATATCGCAAGATGGAAACTGAGACAGGAGATAGTCAACTTTCATACTAAGGTGATCGAAGAAGTCTTGAAAGTGACTGTCATTAGGAGACCTATAAATGCAACAGTAGAATTTCACAAAATTAGGACCAGAATGTTTAAACCAAATCACATCAAAATTTTTATTTTCTAAGGAAGAAACCCTCTTGCAAACAATTCTGTCCTTGATGTAGGCAGATACGCCTCCTTTATATCGAAAGTTAGAGTGAAGATGGTATTGAGGAAATTGTAAGTCGGGTGACTCGGAGCTTTCAGAGGAGACTTGTGTTTCAGATAGAAACAAAACATCAGGTTGTAATTGTTCAAGTGTTGGTAAATAGCATTAAGATTAGACCTGATACCGCGGATGTTGCAGTAGTGAATCAGAAAGTTGATACTTTCGATGACCGAGGTCGATTGAGCCCTGCCCTCCCGGACATCCGAATAGGGCAGAATTTTACGTCCGGAATTTATTACCCTAGAAACCACAGCCATCTTATTTTTTAATTTGGGACTTTTAATCCGATAGGAAGACAGTGAGGGCGAGAAGGAAGAATAAGGATGAGAATAGATTAAGGATGAAGGAAAAGGTAACCGGAAGCCCTTACCGAGCTCAGAAAATCGGAGACCCAATATTAAGTAGCCCATGGTAAGGGTGGTGGTACCTCCCCGGCTGGCATGCCTGCCACCTACTTTTTTTTAAAGAACTTTCCAAAACTTCTAGAGCATTTATAATAGCCGAATACATTTCTTTAAAGCGAAATATTGATTCGTGTTTGTACGCCCATCTAGTTTCACAAAATGCCACAAGAGACGCATGCTGAGATTCGGGGAGTATTACTCGAATTGAATTTTTTAAAACGTCACTACTTTGAGCAGATGATCGAAAAAAAAGCACCGATTTCACGAATAGTACCAGGCACATTCCGTATACATGATTGACCGCAAGAATTAGCAAGGGCGAGATTTAAAGAATGTGCGCCACAATGCACATATAAAGCCAGAGGATGCTCCTGTTTAACAAATTTTTGAGCACCATGTAGATGGCCACTCATAGCTGCCGCACTATCGTATCCTTGACCTATCAGGTTACTGCAATTAATACCATTTTTCTTTAGTCCGGAAAGAATAGTAGCTGCCAATCCTTTTGCTGTTAAGTCTAGTACAGGAATAAATTCTAAAAAATGTTCTCGAACACAGTTGTCATCGACATATCTAACACATAATGACATCTGCTCAATACGAGCAATGTCTGTTGTTTCGTCCGCTAAAACTGCAAATAATCCTACTTGATTAACTTTTTCAATCAATTTTTTTTTATTATATCTCCGCAAATATTTACAATCTCATTTTGAATTTGAAGGCTTGTATATTGGGATTGCCAGAACCAGTTTTTAAACGTTTTAAAAGTAAGGTATCTCCAGAGTTGGCTTTAAAGCGTAAGAGGGCACGAAAGTTGCCGTCAGTAGTTTCATTTGTCGCATCTTCGATCATTATTTTGCCACCTCTAAGAGAAATTTCTTGCCGACCGCACAAATTATAGTTTCTATAATAGACGTCAATTTTTTTCGATTTTCGTCAACCTGTTTTGCACCTTCACAATCTAACTGATTGCAAATAGATACTTGCTTATTTTCTGCAGTTCTTAAAAACTTACTGGCTACTTCGACAGCATTTTTATGGTAAGTCCTCGTGGATTGCAGTTGAAAGTTTTCTAAAGCGTTTTTCCATTTAAAAAACGGCTAAGTAACAAAAGCTTCCACGTGCTGGTGGGTTCCTTTGCCAACTTCTTTATGGGAAGCAAATAACACGCAAAATTTGCATAGAGCACCTTCTAGCATTTCTGAATACACTAACCATGAAAATCTGTTCAACCAAGACAACTGGAAGAGAAGCTTTCGTTATGTAGTAGTTGGAAAGCTGTAATTCTCTGGTGGAGTCCATACTGGATTTAAGAGAATCATTTTTTTTCATCATTGATATCTATTCCAATATACACTCCCAAATCAAGATTAGCATGTGATGTTTATGAGAAGAAATAAACGGAACAGTTACTTTACTTTTCGTTTCGGAAACAGGAAGTAATGCTGCGTCGTCAATATCAACTATTGAAGTAATGGTAGAAGTGGTTGCATTACTCGCTGATGCATTTGTCGATGGAGTCATTACTGATGTACTCGCACTACTCGCTATTGTATTCATTACTCCGCTTGTCGATGCACGCATTGAATCAAGTTGGTGTGAAATTAATTAATAAACCTTGATTAACTGCATACACTTTGTTTCATGTATTTGCTGAAACGGTATAAAGCAAATATTGATAATAAAACAAAATTTAGTAAAACATAGTTCGTTTTTTAGAACTTACACTTAATGAATCCACCCAACCATAATGGCCGATTCTATTTGTTACCTATTTTCACCATCTTCTGTTTTATTCACTATGATAAAAATCAGGATTTGTAAAATTAAAATAGGACAACTTTTTTTTAAATGTGTTAGGTATCGTACCTCTTACTTACAAGTACTCCTTTCAACAACACTGTGCAGAAATGCCGGTAGAAATGATTGTTCCATATTTCCTCGGACGATAAATTAAACACCATTCCATTGCTATTCAATAAAAATCAGTATTTGTTGAATGAATATTAAAACTTCAAAAATGAAACAGCGCACGCTGTAAACATTGTATAGAAGTTGACTCTCTCTACGCACTATCTCTTTCTAACGCGAAAAGGCTACGTATTGGGTCCGCGATCCACCACTTCGTGCGCGTACCTCTATCTACTATTCTTACAGTTTTTTGAGGTTTGTGCGGCTAATATAAAGTAAATTAGAAAAATTTATTGATAGCGCTTTAAATATATAATACCTAACCTACGTTCTGTTTTCAGATACAGTTATATTCATTATTTTGCAAAACTTGTTCATATAAAAGACACGAAAACTTACGTAAGAATGGGAGTTGCTTTAGTTAACATAATATAGGCGTCAAGCTGAATGCACATATTCCTTGAATAAAAACACCTTGACGCTCATATGCTATGATAATAACAATATGTATATTTTAAAGCAAGACGTTAAAATGATCGGCTGAAACTGATTGCACACAACCTATTAATTGCAATATATAGACGCCAATATGTTTGCAACAACATTGTGTATATTCTAATTCGAGATGCCAAAATGATTACTTTGTTACATTAAGAGGGCATACAACGCAGCAAGACGCCGTAATGATGTATATAGTAAAAATAAAAGTAGAAACATATGGAACTCTTATTTATATACTTCAACAAAATGTCAGAGAATATGTCTCCAAAATATTGCTCAGTATTTGCTAGTGTTCGCAATGAAATAGCGCTTATTTTGATTTATTTATTAAACAAATGGGTGAACATAACTAGTATCAACTTACCTGTTTATACCTCCCAACCCAGTAGTTACACCAGGAAAAAAATTGACGACCCAACGTAAGAAAAATTAGTCACGATATCTAAATAAATAAAGGTAGTTGCAGATATACATAGAAGCTCGGGTAACGTTAGGTGGTGAAGTTAAAAAAAAAGTGCAAGTTTCGGCGTCGCAAACGTTAAACCCTATCAATCGAGGGCGCCAGACCTACCTAGTAAATCATTCATTTGGTCAGGTGAACTAGTAGTTCCACCATACACATAAATAAAAGATGAGCACATTACCGAGCTGGTAGCGTAGTGGTGACACGACCTGCTTAGCATTCGGGAGGTAATGGGTTTAATTCTCGTTACCGTCTACCTTGTATGGGGTTTTTTCAGGGCGTTACATGTAGCGGCATGGTCACTGCGAATATGCACACCATGTGCGGTTATTTCTGTGTTCGATTTGACATGTCTCGTTCGCCTTGAATGGAATGTGGCATTGACCTTGACAAATTATCGCACACACACAACGCCAAAGAAACGCCAAAAAACATTAGGAAATGTCAGCAAACGTCAAGGAAATGTCAGCAAACGTCAAGGAAACGTTAAAAAGGTCAAAAACCTCTAAGAAACGCCAAAACACTCCAAGGGAACGCCAAAAAACGTTACGGAAACGTCAAAAAACCACCAAGCAAATGTCAAAAACGTGAGGAGAACGTCAAAACGTAGATACCCACAGAGCCAATAAAATAATAGTTTAACCTTGACCTACACTTATTAGTATAAACAACATCTGCCCGCGAACTGATTGTAATAGATAGACGACAATATGTCCCAACTTTAATACCACCCCTGTCCTTTGAAAATTGATTTCTCAGAATTGAGCTTGAAATGGTGGGAGTACCTGGTAAAACACGTTTGACCTTGATAATAGATTGCTAGGAATAGTAATAACTTCTAAGATTTATACGAAAGTCACTGATTGGTCATTGATTCGGAATTGATTTATAGGAATACCCTGCAGACCACCTTGAGGATTGTATTAACACCTCGACTCAGCTAAGAATAGCCTGCTTGAAAGCCATGTGACCTTGCTGTCCCCTGCACCTTGAGCATTTCCCGACACATGACCTCTACCTGAAAATAGAATCCCCACACCTACAACTTGGCAGTCTATTTAATACCTCTGATTTTGAGAATTCCAAGAATTGGCTCCTCGACTTGACCAGGAATTGCTTGATGACCTTGAAGAATATACTTTACACGGTGTACGAGAGGACCTTGAAAACTTCGTACTTGGACGCAGGCAATGAGATGACCTTGAAAAAGCATATACTTTGATACAGGTAATGTGTACAATGACTTTAACTTCGACAACCATGTACTTGGACGTGAACAATCTGTAGTACCACCTTGAGGAATATACGTGAGCAATGTGCGAAAGTTGATACCAATACGTTTTGGCAGAGTCCCCACAGCTTGAAAAGTCCACTTAATACCCCTGAGAACTGATTTATAAGAATTAACATGATTGAACATCGCCTTTGTTCTTGAAAATTGACTTCTCAGAATTGAGCCTGAAATGGTGGGGGTATCTAAATAACAATCTATTTTTAGGAATTATGACCCTAACTCAGCCAGAACAATGGATCGCCTTTGTTCTTTTCTCAGAGGTGTGACCTTGAAAATTGTAAGCATAGACTTTGAAGAGTCATTGACCTCGAAAAGGTCAATGAACTTTGGCTACTAGCATAGACAATAATCTGTAATAGAATAACCCACCAGGTGACCTTGAGAATAATTGTAATAACTAACTCCTCCTATATACCAATTGTAAACTGTGAATGCTCGTGATATTGAAGAACATCCAAGAATCCCATGCACCTACAACGAGCTTAAAAAGTCTATTTAATACCCCCAACCTGGAGATTTGTAATAAATGAATTAAAACCTCGACTCGGTCAAGAATTGCTTATGACCTTGAGCTCACATTTGGCTTACGTAAAGCTCAGACGCATGAGTAATGCAATTTGAGGGACCTACTTCAGAGGTCAATGAACCAATTTCTTGCCATGTCTTGAAATTTCCCGCCAAAAGAACAAATGACTCATCCAACTTGGTGCCCTTAAATTTCCTCTAACACATGACCTTGACTCAGTCAAATTCCAAGATTTGCCTTATGGCCTTTAATATTTCCCAACCTTGAAGACTTTGATGCAGGGAGCGTGACCTTGAAAACCGTTGACTTCGACGTAGGGAATGTGAGTCCCCATACCTTGAAGAATATACGCAGACAGCATGTACAGTGGGCCCTTTGAAAACCTTGACATAGGTAATGTGACTGTGTACGCAAGTAATGTCTACGATGACCTTGAAGAATAAGTAGGCAATATGAGCACCTTGAAAACCATGTACTTAGACGTAGAGAATGTAATGACCTTGAGAAATATATTTCGACGCAGACAATGTGTACGATGACCTTGACCTTGAAACCATTGACCTTGAAGTTTACATTTTTGCCATAAGTGGGTCAGGATCACCCTAGTATATCTACTGATGTGATTAAATAAATCACGTATTGTTGTTTATAATAATAATGTATTTTCAAACGCTAAGCTTTCCTTCAATTTTTGTTAATAAACTTGTTTTTCCCAATGGTGCTTGAACCTGCACTAACAATGCTGCAGTTAATGCCAATGGGTAACTACAATAAGTGCGGGATTGGCTTTCTTTTACACTCTGTTAGTTCAATCATACTGCTATTTTTTGAACTGAGAGCTGATTTTGTATGATTAAGTTAAATCAGTTTGGTATTTTTGAATTGTGGTTGGTTAGTTTTAGTAAAGTGTAAGTTAGTCCATTCAGTATTTTTGAGCTGTAAGCTAGTTTTCGCAGGCTGTAAGTTATGATTTGATTTGATTGAGATTGATTTGGTTGATTGATTGATTGCGATTGATTGATCTGATTGTTTGATTTGATCGAACGTGATTTGTTTGAGATTGATCTGCTTAATTGATTTGTATATTTGAGAAAAAGGCGAGGGAGAGACGAACACGATCAACCTCTATTACAGAAAACATTCATTAGTCTTTACACTACTAGATGGCACCACAAACAACCCTGATTAGTCCTAGAAATATAGCGCTAGGCGCCGCCGTCTCTATTACAGGAAACTTTCGCTAGCTTAAAAATATATCACTAGATGGTGCCACAAACGAAACCCTAATTAGGTCTAGAAATATAACGCTAGGTACTGCCACCTTTATTACAGAAAATATTCATTAGTCCATACACAACTAGATGGCTACACAAATTCCAAATTTCGCAACAAGGGGGCCACGACAGAAGGGCTCAGACCTAACAGAAGTTCGTATATTTGCCTTATAAGTTAGCATTAGGGCCCCTTATTTCCAGCCAGACGTGGGGGTCTTATAAGTTAGCACTAGCCCCCCTTATTATAACACAAGTTCAAATTTCGCCCTCATAGATGGCACCGCAAACAAATTCAAATTTTTCGTCGATGTGCGTGGGCCTGAGAGTAAGTTACTAAGCCCTACATCTGTATTACAAGTTAGCGATATACCGTATTACAAAACAAATTCATATTTCCGGCCATAACCTGCAGAGGGTTAAATACAAATTCAAATTTTCCGCTAATGGGGCCTCGACAAGGGGCAAAGCCCCGAGAGCAAGTTGCGCAACCCTACACCTGTCTTACAAGTTAGCATTAGGCCCCTTATTATAATACAGATTCAAATTTTCCGCCAAGAGTAACACGACAGTACACGAAGGCTCACGAACAAGTTGCGAAGACCCGAGAACAAGTTGCAACGCCCTACACCTCTCTTACAATCTCGGTTATGTTCGGGGAGGGTTGGATTGGGAGTCGCCGAAACAGGCTTCGCCGAAAGCCTCGCTTCGCGATGGTTTACCTTTATGAGACATGCAAATAACGGTTTCTCGAAACGTCAAGTACTTGCAGCGACCAGCAAACACATTGAGATGATTGGTTACGTGCACTAGGATTTATTTAATCAGGAAGAGTTTCTCATAAGTGGTGTTGAGTTAAAGATTAAACTTGTACGATCCTTTAGTCTAATGGCGGCGCACGGTTCAAATTACAAGACGCGAATTATGGACGCCAGTTTACTGGTGAGACGTATGCGAACCAATCCCACAATTTTAATTGCGCGGTATAAAGCCTTAGAAACAACTGCAGCAAAATACTCTGTTATAAGGACCAAAGTAAAAGTGCTAACTATACCTGTGGGCAGACATCGAAAATCTTTGGATAATGTCTTCCTGAGTCAGTTACCTAAACGATGCGTCGTAGGTTTTACCGCAAATAAAGCCTTGAGAGAGATAATGTGTAAAGGTTATTGATTTTCGCATTAACTGTAACCCGTTAGTGCGATTCTTACCTATATGAAAGCATCGCAGAGCTAAATTTTGCCTATATGATTAGATTTGATGTTTGTTAAAGAGTTACTGGACACTTTTCGCAATAAAGTCCCTTATTCGTCTGTATACTTTGAGGTATCTTTGAAAAATAACCGAAAATACATCGATTATAGAACATGTAGTTTTTAAGCTTCAGAACTCGTGTCCACGTCATCTTGCTAAATAGATCGATAACCGTCAGTATATAATTATACCAGTCATTATATTTACTTAGATTTCCCATATCGCAAAAACCCCGCCTGTCATAACAAAAGAATGTTACCCACAATGTACCTGTTTCGAGTAAATTTCTCACTACAGGTTTATGTATAGTGTGAGCTACTTGTTTCTGTAACCGCGCTCTAATATCTTCCCTAGGGGCCTGTTTATAAATCTAAGTTCCTTTTTGACAGGGGTATTTCTGCTAAGTCAGAGCTTGTATGTAATATAGACTTATGTGATGGTATGACAACCCCATTATCGGTAAAACCCAAAAAATTTAAAAATAGTACTCTAATAAGCGGTCAGCATGCATGCTTAACCTGATTATAAAATCTAAAACCGTTTTTTTTTGACAGAGGTATTTCTGATGAGACAGAACTTTTATGTATGTAAAATAATATAGAGGCGAAATCTAGCTTAAAAAAGAGGACACAGGCAATTCGCTGCATACATCACAATATTAAATAACCTGTTTGCGCAAATATATATTTGGTATTGGCTGTTTACAGTAATTTAATTTAATTATAACAGCTTCGCAATTGAATTGCATCTCTCTAACTAATCTAGCCTGTGATAGCTAAAAGCCCCGATATATACATGTACGTAAAATATGCACGGTATTTATTATAATTTGTTCACGTCCAATTGCGAAATCGTACATTCACTTTTGTATAACAAGTTAATTAACTAATTACGCGATACCCATTAACTGTTTTATTATCATTATATAGAATTTAACAGCGTATTTAAAAAAATTGTATGTTATCTTTATCTTGATTAGCTTTTTCACTATCAAAAAATAGTCCAATTGTTTATTAGCTTTACAAAATAGACCAAAACACGATTCCCACGTGGGCTTATAAAAAAAGCGCTATTGCATTAGGGTAGAAATGATTATTATTTCATCTAATATTTAATTTAGATCTTAATGTTTTTTTTTGCAGCAGCAAATTTTTAAAATATTTGTAAACACATTAATTAACGCGATGTCGACGACTGATTGCCACTTTCTATTCATAATGAAGTTGTATAACTGTTTAATATTAATAAACACATATTAAGAGGCCCGCGAACAGATTACCGTCTTACAAGACTACGGTCCCTTATTAGAATACAACCCCCAATGCATAAATAAATTAGGTCACAATCTGTAGATGGGATTAAAAAAATGTAATAATAATTGTGCAACCTCCTTTGATAAAAACGGATCCTAATTAATAACAGATTAAATCTTTTTTATTCTCAGGCGAAAAAAATACGATCCCCACGTGTGCGTGTAAAAAAGTGCTAGTTAAAGTGCCCCACAAAATCCAAGATGGCGGCGTAAGCTGCCCCTATTCTACTAAGGTCAATACCAAGATGTTGGAGAGTAGTTGTAATCACGTCGGCCAGTGGTATTTTCAATTTTAACAAAACACAAGAAGTCCTCTTTACAGATAAAAATATTATTTTATTTAATTTCATGTCTCACACAAATAAAATTCCTGCCCAGCTACGTCGGCTGTTTCGTTAACCAAAATGGAAAAAGCTCCGGCATCGTTGACATTATCTACCTCTTTTTGTATGATTTCTCCACCAATGCTGATACGTTCGTTCTGTATTGGCTATGGCTTGTTTTTAGAGCCTTTGTAAAAAAGTTTAACAGTGACGGCTGAGTCAGCTGGGTTCGACGTTTTGCCATAACTTATCTGTGTCACCCGTAATAAAACAATTGGAGTTTTTTTAAGGACTGAAATGAGATTCTTGAATTTTAGGGAATTTTTAAAATATTTAATTTTTAACCTTTAATAATAAAATTAACACTTAACTAAAACTAATAAACCTGATCGCCGCTGCTGTTTAGGTCTGAACAATAAAAAACAATGTTAGCGACTCGAAACAACACTTACCACAGTCTTGTATTTTACAACACAATGAAAGGGCAAGAGGCGAGTCAAAAGTCGATTATAAATAAATTATGATAATTCAAGGTACCAAGAAGTTATATGTTTCGGTAATAGATAATAACATTTTTTAATTACACAGCATTAAATAATTTTGCATCTTAAATTACACTAACGTTAATTTTTCGGCCCCTCCCTCTACCCCCTCAGGGTACGGCCTTGACATAAGACACAATAGGATGGCATCACAAGTTCCGCAATTTACTAGACTAATCTAGCACGTTTTGTCGATTTAAATAAATAGCGCACGAACCCGCTTATGAGGATGTATTAAGTATCAAATCTGGCGCCAAAAGAATTTGTTTATGACGGTATCATGTACGTGTGGAAAATAAATATACTGGTGTGTATAAATAAATAGCGTAAATAGTTCGTTAGTTAAGGTTAAGTGTTAATAAATATACTAAGTGACATAGAAAGAAGAACACCCAGTAATAATGAATATTTTGTAAAAAATTTTTGGGAATATGTTTGTTTATGTTAAGATAAAAACGATCAATTTTTTAGCCATATTACTCTAGCGGTTTTTGCGTTAACCTCTTTTCAAAACATTTACGATCGCGTAACCTTAAATCATTTGTAACTACAGTTGTCATTTAAGACGTGTAAAACATATTACAAAAATCTTCTTCAATTGAATCACAATGCCCCGAGTGCGAAGACGCCAAAATTTTCGACAGTTAAGCGAGTTTGATAGGGGTCGAATTATGGGCTTACGAGAGGCTGGTTTGTCTGAGATATAGCCGATAGAACGAAACGGAGTTTGAACACTATGGCAGTCTGTGTTCGGGCATGGATAAGAACCTTTGGACTCATTTCATACCGTCCCCATTTTGTGCTACCACTGACTCCTGGACACCAACGTGATCGTCTAGCGTGGTGTAGAGAACGGGCAGATTAGGACCAAGAATGGAATTCAATTGTCTTCAATGACGAGTCCAGATTTTGTTTGGGCGTGCATGACGGTCGTGCAAGGGTGAGAAGATGGCGTGGTGAAAGACAAGATCCCCAATTTTCTGTGGAAAGGCATGTGCACCAGACAGTTGGAGTTATGGTATGGGGGCTATTGCTATTGGAAGTAGGTCACCTTTGGTCTTCATTAGAGGTAACATGACAGCAGCGCGCTACCGCCAAAAACTCTAGTGGCTCTGCGCATGAGTTACAGGTAGCATGGAATGAGATACCTCAGGAGGAAATCGACACCTCATTAGAAGTATTCCCAGACGTATAAAGACATCGTGGGGCGCAACACATTAAGTTTTTTTTGAAAAAGTTAACAGTTTAATTTTTATCAAATTTTGATCGTTTACTAGTCTAACTCGAATACACTTGTATACCATAAAATGTTCAAATAAATTGATTATTACTGGGCGTTCTACTTTCTATGTCACTTAGTATAACTATTTCTAAATAAATAATCGTTATAGTGTAGTGTGTACCTAGGACGGTAGAAAATCAGAAAATGCCAAAAAAGAAAGTGTATAGAGATTTGGAAAGTGAATATCCATTTATTAAAAAGACAACCTCAGATAGTGATGTAATGTGCTTAAAATGTTGTGCACAGTTTTCACTTACACTTTGTGGAAAGGAGGATACCGTTCAACACATATCGACACTTAAGGTTAAAAAGGCAGATGTTGCTGCTTCTAGTAGTAGCAAAGTGTCATCTTTTTTTCGTAAGGACACATTTGGAAATAAAGAACCAAAAGCTACTTGGTCATACCACAACGTGATCCACAACCAATCCTTTCGTTCTGTGGATTGCACTAGTCAGCTAATAAAAAGTTGCTTCCAAAAACATTTGCATGTTCAAGATCCAAATCTGGAAGTAGTATGTGTAACATTTTGCAAAAAGAATCATTAATCTCCATACAAAATGATCTTGGAACGATCAATTTTATAACAATCTATACCGAATGTTCAAATCACGGGAGCGCAAAAATTTTTTCCATACTTGATAGATATACAGGGCGATTCGTGAGGAACCCACATATATCAGAAAATGATAGATCTAATCATTTTAACTCAGAACTTTCATATAAACGTAAGTCCAATAGTGCTTCATTTTCGAGATACAGGATGTCAAAGTTACAAAAAAAAGGTGATTTTTGAAATATCTCCAAAACAAAAAAAAAGGATTTTCTTTATTCTTGATATAATAAGTAGGGATATAAAGTACTCGTACATTGGTTTTTGCTTATTTATACGTTTTTAATATGTACAGTGGCGTAGAACGCAAGAGGCATTGCGAACTTTTAATCCCTAGTTTCTACACCATGTATCACGAAAATGAAGCACTATTGGACTATGAAAGTTTTGTGTTAAAATGATTAGATGTATCACTTCCTGAAATATGGGGGGGGGGGGGTCCTCACGAATCACCCTCTATAATGAAAGACGAGGACATTCAAGTAAAACTTCAGACATAATTTATCTGCATATATTATTAAAATGGTTGACTAGTAGGAATTAACAAAAAAAGTAATAGCAATGTGCGCTGACAACACAAATTGCAATTTTGGAAAGGCAGCAAGACATGGCCAACAGAACGTTTTCCATGAAGTTCAGCAGTTATTTAAAAGATATTTAGTTGGGGTGAACTGTGATGCTCATATCCTTCATAACTGTATTCAAACATCAGCAGAGTGGTTGCCTATTGACATCGAAGCCATTTCTACATTTTATACTGTTCGAGTTGAACAATTAAAAGAATTTTGTGTTTGTTTATGTTGAATACCAAAAACTGTTGAGATAGAGTAAAACCAGATGATTAGCGTTGTTACCTTTGATAGAAAGAGTATTAAAAAATGTTCAAACTGTTACAAAGTTACTTTCTCTCCCAAGAAGAATGTCCAACATTGATTCTTAATAATTTTAAAATCAATTTTTTTTAAGTTTGGCTAGGGTTTCTTCACGTACTTAGAAGCTTCTACATTTCATAAATTTGTGCTGCAAGTGGAATCTGAAAAATCTTCAATGGTAGAAGTACACATGGTTCTATCATATTTAAAACAATTAACAGAAGGATGCCCAATCAATTTAACATTATGCTAGTAACTTTGGCAAATGAAGAAGACCTAGCCGTAACTCAATTTAAAATGCCAGTGACAATGTTTTATAGCATATTGGTCATAAATGGACACAACACTTTGAAGATTCGACAGTTTCATTGGATATTGCTAAAAAAAGAACCTCTGTGGTAAGATGTTGCAAACTTATTAACTGTTTTTCAAAAACACCCTGATATTCATAAAGATGAAGCAGAACTTTTTGATTAAATTGTGTGCATTAAAAACAATATACAACCAGTTAAAAAATAAAAGAGCGATAATAAGTTTCTGTTTCTATTGACAAGCAATGGGTCGGACTTTTTAACCACTTCAAGAGTGAAGATATACCACACATATTAAAAATTGTGGAAATGTACATGTGTTTTCCTGGATCCAACGCCGCTACGGAAACGATTTTTTCTGATTTGAATATAATCTGGACCAGTGAAAAAACTAGCCTTACTCAGAACTTTGACAAACCATAGTTTTGACATGAATTGCTTTGAATAACTCCTGCAAAGCATTTGAAGCTATCTTAATGACTTCATCATCTTCTGTCAGTCTTCGCTTTCTATGTTTACTCATCTTCACTTTTTGTGGACCCTGCAGCTCCACCGTTGACTCAGTTGAGTTTCCATTTAAAGGTTTTGATAACTCCGAATTACTGGTGTAGTCCTCTAGAATACCTTCATTTCTCCATGACTATTAAATAATCTAGGCATTCTTTGAAAGCATCATATATAATACCTATATTAATTCTACACGCCCGTTGTATTCTCAACTGGAATCCACGACTGAACACGAATCATATTATTGCATTTGTGGAATACATTGGGCTCATATTAATCAAATCAATCACATCCCCTTAGCAATGCATCGTCTCCTAGCAATCGATAAATAAGTTCAAATTGTACGACGCCATTATTAAATTTCCGCCGTTTGTCTTTCATTTTTTTCAAAATGAATTCGGATGGCGAAAGCCGCATTAGTGAAACATGTACACCGCCTGATATACTGCAAGCGGCAAAATCCACAGTAAATAATTTGTTACCCGAAAAATCAAGGAAATAATATAAAGAAACGTATGACAAATTTATGGAATGGAGAAGTATTAATAAGGTAAATTCGTTTTCTGAGAACGTTCTATTAGCATACTTTACACAACTTTCTGAAAAATACAAATCTCCGTCCATGTGGAAAATATACGTAATGTTACGAAGTACATTAACCGTAAATAACGAAATAAATATAGAACATTATTCCAAACTGCTGAAACGTCAGTCGGAAGACTATCGCGCGAAGAAATCCAAACCATTTACTCCTAACGAGATAAATAAATTTATTAGTGAAGCACCGGATAATATATATATATATATATATATATATATATATTTTTTTTTTGAGATGTTTAGATAAGAGTAAGACAGGGATCGGAGTTTTAACTAGTAATTTCTTTAAAAAAAGGGTGATATCAAGCATGATACATGTACGAGGGATGTAATTTGGTTCACGATGACTAGAAAGTGGATTTGTTTTGGTTGAAACAGTCTCAACAAAGTTTATACATTTTGGTTTAATCATAAAAAGCATTGTGCTACTAACAAGAATGTCAGGAATGTTAAATAAACTTATTTCCGTAAATTCAATTCAGTACTTTAGTTTGTTTCAATAAATTTCAGTTTTTCGAAAATATTTTGGCATGTGAATATTTTACAGGTGTTTAACACAAAGTGTAAAGTTAGATTTATATTAGGAATTTTGTATAAGTAGTTTAGAATGCAGGAAATATGGTAAAATATAAGAAAGGGTTATAATACGAACTTAATATGATCAATACGCACATAGTTATGAAAGCGAATGTGTGAAAAACATAGTGATGCATTTTAAATGTTAAGAACAGTGTATGGAACATATTTACACAGAGATATTTACATGCAGATACATTTTATAGTAGAATTTTAGAAAAGTGTGTTCAACGATATGACTTCTTAAAGTAACAATAAATTATACAATGCAAGCGAGATGAACAATAAATACAATAAAGACAGTTATTACAAGTTAGTTGGATAACATTTTGAGTTACATGAACGTTTTCAAATGTAAATTATTTGTAATTTTAGAATTAAGTTTGGTTATGTTTTAAATTTAATGTTTTTTCACAAATTTATAGTTTTTTTGATTAAGTTCGGCTTTAATTGAATTGTTAAAGTGATTAATAGAAGGTCTTCCTCATTTTTACATAGTAATATAATGTGTACAAAGCATTTCAACGCAAAATTTTATGAAATGGGGTTGATTATATAATTTTACTAGGTAAACATAAAATTTCCTTTAAATTTAAGATTTCGGACATTTAATGTGTTTTCCTATGCAAAATTTAGTCAGGATTGCATATTTGTAGTTAATTTAAGTGTAGTTTGTAAGATTAGTTAGATATAAGCAAATTTAAATTAGAATAGGTCATTTTGCATAATTTTTAAAAGAAACATATCATGTTGGGTATCTATGTATGCACAATTTAACACAGATTTCATTTCTGTTATTAAAATTTAAATCTATAGCTGTATAAGAAAGATATTGCTAAATTTCGAATTTGGGTAAGTTTTTAAATTACTTTCGACCAATCAGAAACTTAGTTACAGTATTAGAATTGCTTGAAAAAAATTGAAGATGTAACCAACAAAAGGGTATAAAAGGAATTGCCCTTGATCTGAATCTCTCTCTATAATTTGCCAGTTGTTTGAAAAAGTTAAAATAGTGTAGTGTTTTTAGTGTATCAAGTAAGTTTATATAACCTAAATAATTATCGGGAGAATTTAATAATAAACGGAGAGACGAGAAAATCAAGTGCAATTGTTTTTAAACCGACAACCGTTTAAAAATAAAGTTAGGTTACCGATACCTGTACACATTCGTAAAGTTCATTACGAATAATTTTTCTTATTTGTGACGATTTATGTTAACGTTTTAAAGTTTCATTTGTTAAAGTTCGAATACTGGTTACGTTTTGATAAAATAAAATAGTAATCGTTGTTCGTTAATTGAGTTTTATTTCCTGCGGTGATCCTTTAAATAATTTATATTCGAGCCGGAGCCTAAAATAAAGTGACATTAACTTAAAGTCTTTACAATCACTAAATAGTATTTAAACGAGAAAATTGAAAAGCAGTAATATAACAAAATAATATCATCAATTAAACATTTGTGGTTGGGTGAAGCCGTAAAGCATAAGAGAATAGCAGTTACCGAAGAAACGTGACCAACAACCCGAGAACCAGTCTGCAGCTAGTGGATGAATGGTAGCAGTGATCTTCATATACCAGAATTTCGATCATTATTGGAAAGTACCTGCATCTATAGGAAGACATCTGTTTGCAGTTTGGAATTTTTTACATGCGAGTTATTTTTTTTTATTATAACCCTATCTATCGTGTGCTTATTTGTGTTGATTTCCTGCAATTATTATTTTTTATATGTATAGGTGTAATTGTTTATATAATACTTGTGTAAACACCTGCAAAATAAGCAGAAATTTAGTTCATTTCAAAATTTTAATTTTCAATTATCCAGCTATAATTAAAATCATAAATCAACAAATCACAATTTAGCAAATCTGACATTTTTTGACAATTGTATTCAGTAAGGTTACAACGCATGCGTTGTAGTATAAATTTTGTCCAGATACAATTTTCCATATACGATATTTTTTATAAAGTGCAATTCACATGACATATTCGAACCAGTATTAATTTCCCACTAAACCTGAACCCTATCCCCATTTTGAGATAAGAGCTAGTCCGGTGAATAAGTATTATACCTAAGTATATTATCATTATATTGATATTAACAATTTAATTAATCCTATCCTCTTTTGAAATAAATAATAATTATTCCACATCCATCATCCCAATATATATATATATATATATATATATATATATATATATATATATATATATATATATATATATATATATATATATATATATATATATATATATATATATAAATATAGTAAGTGGTAATCTTGTAATATTGTCCATTCTTCTAGTAATTTTTGTTAATGTTCTTTTCCTTTTTGATAACATAACACTTACCGTTGCTAATGTTTTTAATACGTAACTAACCATTTGTATTATGTCACATTCCATTTAGTTTTACTATTGACACACTGTCAATTAAATTTAGTTTCCTGCAAATTCCTATTGTTAGTTCTGTTTTTAACTTTATTATTTAACTCACGTTAGGTATGTTTCTTATTGTTATTTAATTTATAAATAATTTAATTATATTTATAGTAGCTTGTCTTGATAAAGGAATAAAGCATTCAGCTTGGCACATTAACAAAGGGTTTTTACTTTTGGCCTTCATAATTGACTGCATTCCCCAATAAACTTATCTTATATATATATATATATATATATATATATATATATATATATATATATATATATCTTACAACAAAGGTAATATTTATATATATAAATTTGCCATGCGTTATTTTTATATAAAATGTTTTTAAGGTTGCATTGATAATGGGCATAATGGCGCATGTCGCAGTATGGAACTCCGTTCTATGAATATTGATGCTATCCAAGATCTTGCATCAGCCTATTTAATTACGATACCAAATACGAAAACAAAAATTTACCATTACAGGCAAATTTTACGACATATGTAAAAAATATATCAATCTTCGTCCAGCTAATGCAAACAAATCTTTTCTTTTAAACTACCAACATGGAAAATGCACTGTGCAAAACATTGGCATTAATAAATTTGGATTCCACTTATTTAAATTTGCCGAGTGCTGAATTATACACCGGACATACTTTTCGTAGGACTTCAGCTACTATATTAGTAGATGCAGGGGGAGATATTATAGCCCTCAAAAGGCATGGCGGCTGGAAGAGCATATCAGTAGCTGAAGGGTACATAGAGGATTCCATGACCAATAAAATGAACACTGCGAAGAAAATACTCCAATCAATAGAAATGGAGCAAACTACTTCTTCGAATATACTATCGAATAGTGCAATGGGTGCAGTAAATATGTCATAATTCAGGTCCACCAGTTGTGAACATTACTAATTGTAGTAATATTACAATCAATATTCACAAGAATTGATGTTTTTGATTGTTTAATTATCTATTATTTCTGTTTAGTTATAAATTTTCAATGATGTAGTTCGCATAAATTGTGTATTTTTTTAATAACATATTTATTATAAAGTTTTATTATTTGTAGTCATAGAGAAAGTATAGTCTTCTACTCTCGTATAATGAGCTGTTATTCACTTGGATAACTAGGCCACTCCTCGCTTCGCAAGTGGTGGCCTGAACTTTATCCTCGTGAATAACAGCTATCATTATACGCTCGTGGAAGAATATACTATTATTTGATATACTTCAATTCTATCATTGCCATTCTGTAATAGAACTACAAATATTTTATAACAAAATATCATACATTAATTATATGTACAATGGAAAATTTGGCAGTTTCTCCTTCTCCAGCTGACATGTGATCTTGGTCAGTATTCAAATGCGATGAATTTCCTTGTTGCAAGATAACATCTAGGGAATCCACTGAACGACAATTATCATGCGCATCCAATATGAAATTTAGGTCTTTATAGTACCACAAACTAGGTTCATATATCTAAAAACATACATAAATAATACCTTGCTGAATAATACTTCAATACTAACCTCATCTTTGCCAGCTCCGCTTTTAACACTACCTTTATGTTTTTTTGTATTCTGCTAACATTGTTGTTTTCAGACCAGCCCATTTTGCTTCAATTTCGTTTATGGACGTTGTTGCTCTAATTTGTTTTAAGCTTGCTTCTATGCTAGTCAAAGCACTTAACAGGGCATGCTTGTTAGTGTATACTTTTGATTTAACAGCATACAAACAAGGATATTTTTTATATTCTTCAATTAGCATAGACACTTGCTCCCTTGACCAGGACGTCTTAATAAATTTCACAAGGCACACAATTTAGCAATTCAACGAAGATCACCAAAACGAGAGTTTGCAGTGTAAAATAACCACAAAACGTTTCTACATCAATGACACAAGTTGACCTATGAATATAACCATATTCCACATTTCCTTCCATAAAATCAGCTATTAATAACAAGGATTAAAAAAGCGCAGTAACCTATTGCGTACTTTTAGCATAAAAAATTGTAAATTTTTAGAATGTTTTAAAATATTTTCAAATTTTGTACAAAAATTTGTGCAATGACACGATACAATTTTTAATGTCAACGATTTTGTAACAAAAATTGTGCAAAATTTAACATCCTGTCAAGAGGCCTTACCAGATGAATGACTTTTATTTAAACGTAACTCGTGTAATTCAGCATATTACATTTTCCCTTTTTACATAAAACAAATTAACCTCAAGTTTATAAATAAATACGTATCTTTTTTATCACTGGAACTTTTGCGGGGTCCTGTTGATCCCAATTGATGTGAAAGTGCTGAACATACAGCAAACAAAGTGCTATATGTCTTACAGATTTTTGAAATTAACTGTATGTCAGTATAAAAAAGAATGATAACAAGGATTCTTGTATCAAAATTTGGAAAATTTCCAAAAATGTTACAAATTAATTGACCTTGGGGTACACTTTGTATCCTCCTCAGTATCGAGTTAATTAGTACAGTATACCTGGAATACAACAAATAAATACTTTATTAATCAGAACACATCCTCCTTTTTTTATTTTCAGAATTTATGCACATAAATAACCTATTTATCACTTGATCTCATTTGTATCATAACTTCGGAGTGTGGTTTCTATGAATGAATTTGTAAAGGATAAATTTTAAAATTGTGGTGTGTTGATTAATCATATTGGCCATATTTGGTGTTTTTTAAAGTAGCTTTCTGATATGTCTCATTATTAAAATTTGGTTGAATTTGTATTCATAATCTGACGTATGTTTTTTAAGATGAATTGTTAAATCCGATTTGTAATGTGTTGCATAATCACATCGGTCACATTTGAATTCATAACTTGAAGAATGTTTCATAAGATGATTTGTTAAACCAGATTTGTGATGTGTTGCATAATCACATTGATTGCATTTAAATTGATAATTTGAAGAGTGTGTTTTAAGATGAATTTTAAAATTTCCTTTGTAATTTGTTCCATAATCACATTGGTCGCATTTGAATTCATAACTTGAAAAGTGCTTTTTAAGATGACTTTTAAAATTAGCTTTGCGATTTGTTCTATAATTACATTGGCCGCATTTGAATTCATAACTTGAAGAGTGGTCTTTAAGATGAACTGCTAATTCACTTTTGCGGTGTGTTGCATAATCACATAGGTCACATTTGAATTCATAACTTGAAGAATGTTTCTTAAGATGAATTGTTAAACCAGATTTGTGACGTGTTGCATAATCACATTGATTGCATTTGAATTGATAAGTTGAAGAGTGTGTTTGAAGATGAATTTTAAAATTTACTTTGTAATTTGTTCCATAATCACATTGGTCGCATTTGAATTCATAACTTGAAGAGTGCTTTTTAAGATGAATTTTAAAAGTAGCTTTGCGATTTGTTTCATAATTACATTGGCTGCATTTGAATTCATAATTTGAAGAGTGGTTTTTAAGATGAATTGCTAATTCACTTTTGCGGTGTGTTGCATAATCACATAGGTCACATTTGAATTCATATCTTGAAGAATGCTTCTTAAGATGAATTGTTAAACCAGATTTGTGATGTGTTGCGTAATCACATTGGTCGCATTTAAATTCAGAACTTGAATGTTTTTTAAGATGAAGTTTAAAGCTATCTTTGCAATGTGTTACATAATAGCATTTGTTGCAGTTGAATTCATAACTTGAAGTGTGTTTTAAAGGATGAGGTTTCAAAGATGCTTTGTATTTTATATGATTATAATGGTCACATTTATATTTTACCTTTGAATCATATTTACATTCATACTGTACATCTGTGATGTGTTTGCCACTAATTTCCTTTATATGGTCCGCTTCAAATGGGCTAATACCTATTAATAGTGAAGAGGTGTCTTCCTTCTTAATATTCACATTATCTGTAAAAATAGTGTCAAATTGTTAACTTGAACACAATTAATGTCACCTTTTATTAGATCACTATTTACAAAAAAATGTGTTGGAAGTAAATCTATTCCTTGTTCCTCTTTTGGTTCGACTTTAATAAGTTTCAAATCAATCTCATAAGACATTTCGAAGAATACGTGTTGAATAATTATACAATTTATACAAATAAATATGGTTTAAAATTACAAATATGGCCGTCTGCGATTAATAAGGTTGTTTATATGTCAGACAATGATCTTCAATGTGCGCATGTGCGTGTTGCATTGTTGCCATTTGAGTCTTGTCTGTTTTGTATATATGAATTTAGGTTATAGTCTAAGATCCGAATTAGAAACAACCTTCACCCTTCTGTTTAATGGATGAAAAGTATTTTATATCAAATTTAGTATGTTACAAAATATATCGCATTCAAAAATGACTTTTTATTAAACATCGCACTCATGAGTTTAACCAGTTTAGGGAATACATTTAATACCAACCGAAAGTATGAAGCCTATAGAATATACAATTGTTGGGTTGTCTATCTTGTTCCTGGCGTAACTACTGGGTTGGCAGCAACGAGGTAAAGCTCGTTGGGACCGACTTTACGATTTTCTAAATAATTTTAGAATCATTTTGACCGGATTGTTGTGTAATAGCCTTCAATTGAACCGTAATAATTTCTATTTTTACAGAAACGTCTCAGGACTCAGTGAGCCAACCACTTGCAGTCGAAGGGCGTTCTTCCGGAGAGGGCGACCCAAGGGAAGTGTACATATTTTATCTTTTTTTATTTTTGATTGTTCATAGAGTTATTATTAATTTTAGGCATGATTCATTTTAGATCCTTTTTTCTTAGCATTGTAAGAATAGGAGAATATACATTTAAACCATTTTACTCTAACTATTCAAGGTGAACAGTGTTAAGCATATATACCCCGTATTTACGAACCACCCCCATTTTGTTAAAATAGACACGATTGAGCTAGTTGGAGACAAATTAAAATAAACAATTTTAATTATTGTAAGCAAAGGGGCTTACAAATTGTTATAGGGATCTGTTGCTGTATTGTATGCAAAGACAGTTTGTAATTTCTTCTGGCTTGAGTGCAATTGATCCTAAAGATAGAAGTAGGTTTTTACCAAAAAATCAATTGTATTTGGGAATGGAAATTTTCAATGAAATTAAAAAACCTGTGTTTCCTGAAAATCCTGACTTATTAGATCATTTTTATGACAGATGTCAACAGTTTTACAGTATTCTTTGTTCTGAAATTAAAAAAAAGATATGATTTTGATAATTATTTGTTATCCAATATTTTCATGAAAATGCAGTTTCACGAATTCGAGAGCAATTTCCAACTCTAGGAAACATATTACGTTATCGATTGATTGATCCCACTAACGCTCAGCTGATTGACCATGAGTAGAAACTGTTGCCTCACTATAAATTCAAAACGGGAGAAATCAGTCAAACTGGCGAAATAGATATTTTTTGGGGATAGTTACTAAAGTATAAAAATGAAATAGATCTTCCAGTTTTTAGTCATATTATCCCGTTTTGTTTTAAATATACTGTCATTACTTCATTCTAATGCGAAAGGGTGTTTAGTAAAGCCAGTGCAATCAAAACAAAATCAAGAAATAAACTTGTAACACTAACTGTTAATGGCTGTTTTCTTTCAAATCAGTGCGTTAAAAAAAGTAGTCATTGCATTGAATTCACGCATTGTCTCAAATGACTAAGCGAAGCATGTATCCAAAATTGGAAGAGAATTCTGTAGAGTCTTGCTAGAGACGATGAACTTAATATTTTATATTATCTACATGTATACAAGATAATAATAAATATCTTTTATGCAATGTATGCTGACTTCCATAAAAATTGCAACACTGCAGAGAATTTGTTGAACGATTTTATTAAAATTTTCGCCAACGATGTCTTTCATTAGAACAAACAAACGATTAAAATTTGAATAAAATCTAGCTAAAAGTTTTTTTTTTGTTTTTTCCTTTGCACTTAGTAACAATAAATTTGAAGAAATAAACCAATCAGTGTGTAATTAACTGGCAATTTTGCAAATTGTTTGTTCACAATTTCGTTCTGAACTTGGGAACAATGCCAAGAGTACATCAACATCAACATTGCATGAGAGAGGCCGGACTTTCGATAAGAGAACTTGCTCGTCGTGTAAACCGACGTTACAACGTTACAACGGTATTGAGATGTTGGTCCAAATGGTCCGAGGAAGGGGTGCAACAACGTCGCCCTGGATCTCGACGTCCCCGCAGGACTGCAGATCGCGAAGAATGTCGCTAAAGACATTTGACCACAAGAGACAGATTTTCAACAACTCGATCGATTGCAAATGATTGGATGAGAGGTGTAGGACCCAGAATGTCATCTGTTTATCGCCGGATAAGGTCTTATGGGCTGCGTTCATATCGTCCATTTTTATGTTTTCCACTTACACCACTTCACCGTCTACGTAGACTAGAATGGAGCAACGAAAGAGCGAATTAGGCGCAAGAAGTGCATCGAATTGTGTTTAGTGACGAGTCCCGATTTTGCTTGTGGGCCCACGATGGTCGTAGGAGGGTTAGACGGATGCATGGAGAACGTAAAAATCCAACATTTTTTGTGGAAGGCAACACAGCCCTCACACAAAGAGTGATGATATGGGGTGCAATATGTTACGGTAGCAGATCACCGTTGGTCTTCATTGATGGCAACTTAAACGCCGCTGGTTATATTGCCAATGTGCTAGAACCCGTTGCGCTTCCATATCTTCAGGGGCTGGAAAATCCCATTTTCCAACAGGATAATGCGCGCCCTCATACGGCAAGGGTTACAGTACGTTTTTTGGAAGAAGTTAACATTGCCGTCCTCCCACGGCCTGCTCGGTCGCCTGATTTGTCGCCCATTGAACATATATGGGATGAGGTCGGTAGGCGACTGGGTAATTTACCACACCCTCCAGATAACTTACACGATCTCCGGCTACGGATTCAAGAAGCTTGGGTTAATATACTACAGACAGCTATAGATCACTTGATTGATACCATACCTCGTCGTCTAAATGAGTGCATTACAAATCGTGGCGGAAAAAACATTTCTAGTTTTTGTTCTTTTGTTTTCAAATTTTAATCGTTTCTTTGTTCTAATGAAAGACATCGTTGACGAAAATTTCAATAAAATCGTTCAATAAATTCTAGGTGTTGCAATTTTTATTGAAGTCAGTATATTTAAATTTAATAAACAAATGTTAATGTTGTTTTTTTAACTACTATCGTTTATGTAAAATTTTCACTCATTTTTTTAATGTACGGTATTTCGTGTTAAATACGATAATTCTACCACAGCTTAAACACTCTCGGCGGCACCTTTAACCTTGCGGTCTGCGAGCAAGCGAGACAGAAGCCTTGCTTTCTCTGTCACACAGAAGGGAAAAGTCAGAACCGGTTTAAAATGATTATTTATACAAATAAAATGTCTGCCTGACAGTACCGTAGTAGGTAATTTTAAAGTTTATTGGATTATATTTTTTGAATCTAAATTAGGTTTGGATTTGGAAATATATTTAACTGATTCTGAAAAGTAATAAAATTTCGTTGTTATACGTAGTTTAATATAGGTCGCGTGACCTGATTTATAAAATTGAGGTCAGAATAATTACGACATAAGGGATGTTATCTGTAATTTTACGAAAAGAATAGTGATTGATTTATAAAAGTCGTTGATTGTGCTATTTCCTGTTAGTTGTTCAAGACGATGATTTATCTTTAACTGTTCCTCCTGAACACCAGGTTATTGTTAAGGTCCTTTCGTACCTCTACGAAATTCGGATTTTCGCATCCAAATTTTAATATTCGACAAAGTACTTACCATTTAGCATTTACGCGTGTATTTTTCCAAATTGTGAGTGTGCGAATATAAAATTCGGATTTAAAAATCTTAATTATTTTGCCTAGCTGAGAAAGGACATTAGAAATTATTGCTTTTGCCAGTCACCAATATAGTCAGTGTTTAGGGAAATGTTAAAAATGGTAATAAAATAGAGTTGTGCAGCTTAGGTTTTTAATAAATTTTATTGCCCAATAATTGAAAATTAACAATGGACAAGAAAGAAAATAAAAATATTTACTTATAATAATAATAGTAATGGTTTATTAAGGGGAATAAATATGCTACAAAATGTATTTTTCATTAACACTTTCAAAAAAGTAAACGGAACAAATTTACTTACATTTATTTACTTACCTATATTACAATAACAAATTATATTACATTTTGTACCAATAAAAATACAGGGTGTTCACATTAAAAGACCCATCCCTCTAATTTTTTAATATATTGAATTAGAAAAAAAAATATGTCAAGCCGTTATTCACACAGGTTTGGAAATTTTCAAAAAATTGAGCCTGTGCAACATAGTTTGAAAGCTGTGGTTGTGCTCCACAAAAATATTTAAAACGTAATCATTAATACTATTATTTTTGATTTGATTACTGATTTAACTAAACATAAACCCCTTAATTAACGTAAATTAGTTGGTAACGAGATGGCCCTCCCCAAAAAACAGGGGTGAATTTTTCTATAAATATTAAAAACGGTTGAATTTACAAAAAAATGAAGAATGTAAATAAATAAAAAAATAATGGTTATAAATTGTAAAAAATATATTTTTTTGGCACACGTTTGTTAACCACTGTAGAAAGTCACTCATTATCTCGAAAACTACATGAGCTCTCAAGCAATTTTTGTTTACAACTTTTTTTTCTACTTCAATATATTAAAAAGTTAGAGTGGGGCTTTTAGCATGAACACCTGACATGTTATACATTTCTCCATATTATTAGTTTATTTTTGTTGATATTTCTAAAATTACCCTTTATTTTTTTTAAAGTGTAGTATATTCTAACTCTTAAATATAATCTAACTACAAATTCTTTGGGGAAATATTTACAGGGATGGTTAAAAGATAAATGGTTACTTATATCTAAAAGTATATTGCAAATATTATTTTTAGTTGCAAATTTTTCGAAGTTTTCTTGAAATATTTATTCTATTTTACAAATTAGCAGGGACGTTCCTATGGGGGGTCAAGGGGGGGCAGCCTGACCCCCCCAAAAATATATTTTGGTCGAAAAGTTGGACTCAGCGCGCGCTCCGGATGAAAAGTTGGCCGGCCAGTCGGTCGCAGGCATGTGGGCGGGAATGTGCCTGCCGTCGCTCCCCCTCCCAACTCATAGATGCGCACTTATACGAACGCCATAACCATCAGTTGTGCAAGGGAAAGGGAGTGCTCCGCTTACTGAGAGCGCGTAGCGACAGAGACATCAGAGACACCGATAGTTATTGCGAAACTGTTGCGCTTGCCCTTTAATCTCGTTTTGGTTCATGGTATTTAACTCGACCTCAAGGTAGGATAACTATATATACTTTTATTTTATTTTGCCACCATAATGTTCTTTATACGCCTCCAAATGCGGGCGTAATGTGGTCTTTATAGCACGGAAATGTCATTGTTGCTAAGCAGCATGATTGACAGCTGACCCATGACATGATATTTCACGTAAGTTGAAAGAATTATTGAAACAACAACCTTACTATACAACCTTTATTAATTTAACAATAATAATATTAATAGCAATATCACAGTATCTTAGTAACAACAAATTAGTCTTTGCGTTTTCACCTTCCATTTTAGAATGCAAATTATTTACAAACAAACAGTACCTTAGCAACAATTTAGCAATATCACAGTACCTTAGTAACAACAAATTATCCTACTGTAGACTTTATTTCACTGCATTTGCATTTAAAAACTTGCCGAAAATACTGAATCATTTTTAAAATTTTGTTCCAATTTCATGGTGCAAAATAAAATAAAACATTGTATGTACCACGGGCATAATTGTAGATTATGGCTCTCAGGAACTGCTACTACTAACTACTAACATTCCCTCGAGACATAATCTTCTGATTATGCCCTTAATACATAAATATCTATTATGCGTAAGCTGTGCCCTACCTATGTCATAAATCTATTATTGTTGTAGAGGGTAGCCTGTTAGTAGCGATATGAGGAAGCGACTTAAAGTACAGTACACTCAGTGCAGTGCTGTTTTCAATAATGACTATAAATCAATGCATGAAGCAAAAAAACATGGTGGCAGGGTTGTGAAGGTGAACCGGCTTGAAATTCCTAAAAATCCTTTCGTGCAAGCATCCCTGGTGCAACAACATCGCGCTTCTGGTTCTGGAAATTCAACTGTCGTTGAAGGTTGGTGGGTTACTGATTGTAGCTGAACATATTCATTTGCTCAATTATTTTTGTATAATTGTTTAAAATTTTGAAATTATATAATTTAATGGAACTATTCAAGATAACTCAGGAGAT
The DNA here is from genome assembly GCA_036346205.1 of Vesta saturnalis. Classification (NCBI taxonomy): domain Eukaryota; kingdom Metazoa; phylum Arthropoda; class Insecta; order Coleoptera; family Lampyridae; genus Vesta; species Vesta saturnalis. The sequence goes on from JARFJB010001981.1 coordinate 223,584, forward strand.
GCAGTTGACCAACTGAGCGATGTAGCAATAAACCATTGCTCTAAGAGGAAAAGAACTGATCTTTCTGAAACTGAGAACAATACTCAATTAAAAGTTGAAAACATGAGTTATGAAGTTGCACATGAAAATGTATCTACAGAGAAAGCAAATAAGAGGTGTTTATGATAAATGAAAAAATAATATTGTAAACGTTGTTGTAGTTCCACAGTTATCGGATAGTACGAAGCAATTAAACCTCACGTCAAACTTGCCAGTGATAAACACACTTGCAACTAGCTCAGGTGCAAGTATTATTGCTATTGAAATTCAGCATATACTAATTTACTCAATTCTAGACTTCAATGTAATTCTTGAGTCTGATTAAGAAGAGATGACAGAAACAAGCGAGCAGGCCCACAAACTGGATGAAGAAAGTGACAAGAACCAGCAATCTTGGGCTCAGTACTATGGGCAATTCTTGTATTTGTGTGATTCATTTGACTCTACAAAGAAAATGATAAGCCATCTAAATGAAACTGATACCGTTGATAATTATATCTCGATAATGGAAATTTTCAACCTGGTCTCCAACATCAAAGATCGTTGCAGTGAAGTATTGGACAGTTGCAAACTACATATTGAAGAAGTGGAACGACAATCTGAACCAGTTCCATCATCATTCGCAACAGAGTCTTCTGATATAGTTTCTCACGATCCGGGTTTGCGAGGAAAAATTATGTACAATTCTCAGCGGAAGTATCTAGTTGAATTGGGACCACATCAACCTATGTTGCATGTGTTTCCTAAAGATCACACAGGTCATAGATTTAATGCGCAATTGTATAATCAATCATCTGGAGTACAACACGGCGAAGGATACAGCATTTTGCTTCGTATGCTGCCTATTTCCTGATGGACCCGGCAGAGATAAAGCTGAAAATTGTTGGCCATTGGATGGAGTCAAGAGTGGGGGAAAAATGAAGAGTAGTGGCACTAAGAAAAAAGGAAAACTCAGTGTACACTTTTCGTCGAAGTCCCACAAAAGTGCTCTCACTGATTATAGCAACTTCCTACACAAATCTGGACATATCGATACACTGCTCAGCAAAAATATGCGGCTACAAATAGTGGAAGAGGAACGACAGCTACGTTTTAATACGGAAATCATCAATATTCTTTTTGACATTTCAAGAACGCTTGGACGACAAGGCATCGCGTTCCGGAGAGATGACTACGAAAACTCAAATTTCAACCAGTTTGTCTACTTAATTTCTCGACACAACCCGTTATTGAAGAAGTGGCTCGATGAGAAGAAATCCAGAAAATATCAATCAACTTATCTTGGCATCAAATCACAAAACGAGTTCATCGATATTTTGGGGAATTCGGTCAGAACCAAAGTTCTGACGGAAATTGAAAAATGCAACTTTTTCACGGTTATGGCGGACCATACACCCGATGTCTCCAATAAGGAAATTTTGTCAGTAGTCGTGAGAACGGTCGATGATTGTGGTGTTCCAAGAGAGCGTTTGTTGAGTATCACACAAGCTACTGCAAAAACTGGTGCCGGGACTGCAGCAGATATCTTGGACATACTAAATAAGAATGGCATCGATACTGACAAATTAGCGTTCCAGTCTTATGATTACGCATCGGCCATGTCTGGGGATTTCAACGGTGCGCAGCAGAAAGTATCCGAGCTCCTACACCGTAAAATACCGTACATCCCGTGTCAAGCACATAGAACGAATACAGCTATAGAGCATGCGTGTGGACGGAGCAGTCTCCTACAGGAGTTTTTCAACATACTGGGAGAAATTTACGGTGAAAAGGTCAAATTCATTATCAATCAAACTAGAGGAGCTCGAGAACTATCTGACCCTCAAGAATCTCTCAAAAACTCGCTGGACAGCCAGAGCTGAGGTAAGAATATGTGTTCATCACAATTGATCAAACAGCACTAACACGTTTATTTCTAGACAATCGCCGCTATGAACATTGCGTTCGAAAAAATTGTAGAAGTTCTAGCCGACTTCTGTGAGAGCGATGAAGAAAAAAAAGTCAAAGCGAAAGTATCTGGTTTGTTGAAACGGATTCTGCATTTCGATTTCATATCGTTCCTGATGTTTTCAAAGACAGTATTCATGAAATTGAAAGTGGCGACAAAAATTCTCGAGAGTTATACTGTGAATATCTTGGACGCAATGAAGGAGATTGAAGCGGTAATCACAGTTTTCCGAACCATCAGATCAATCTCACAGAATGAAGTCAATAACTTGATAAGCAGCGCAAAATCTTTTGCCCAAAGCATGGATGTGAACCCTGATGAGGATTTCAATAGAACACATCGGAGGAGGTTGAAGCCCAGGCGATTGGATGACAATCCAGAAAATGAGGCGCGTCTGGATATTACCGAGTTCTATCGAAAAGAATTCTACGTCGTGCTGGATACGACCGTGGAATTTCTCGACAAGAATTTGAAAACAATCGGGGTTACATTACAAGCTATAACAGCTATTGTTACTTTCCCACTGTCGCCAAGTAATTTGAATGAAGAGACGGTTGAGAAACTCGTGGACTCGTTCCCCCCATATAATAGACCCGATTGCTATGCTCTCCATGCTGAGCTTGAAATTTTATTCGCAATCTGTGAAGGTGATGAAGTGAACGATTTTCAAAACCTCATGAGAATAGCTGCACAAAGGAAAGCATCGTTACCCCTCGCATTCAAGTGTATCCAGTTTATTTCAACAGCGGGATATTCGGTTTGCACAAATGAGAGGGCTTTCAGTTCTCTGAAATATGTGAAAACCGCATTACGTTCGAGAATGTCCAACGAACGTCTGGATTCATTAATGATTCTACATTTTGAAAAGGACATTGTAGACGAAATTAAAATGAAAGATATCATCAATCCGTGGGCTGCAATGAAGGAACGAAGAATAAGAGTGTGCGTTGAATAAGATATGTTTATAGATTTATATTGTTTTCGATTTAATAAATGTACATATTTTTTTGTATTTTGTTATTTATCAGTTGGTCATTTCTTCCTAAAAGTTGGCCAAATCACGACAATCCTGCCCCCCCAAAATTTTCTCTTCGGAACGTCCCTGCAAATTAGTTCCACAAATTCATCATTAGGCATTTGCAAATTTCCGAAGGTGTCCTTATTCACATTTTCATATGCTTTAAGAAAGCAGTAAAAAGATCTAATTCATAGTGGTCTTTACTATATGTATTGCAACACGTACCGTATGAAATTGTTTTGCAGCATTTCATTTTTTGAATAATCTATGCTATTTAGTACGTCTCTTTGTTCTGGTATTGTATCTTTATCCTGAGGTACAAAATCTTGTTTGCAGGCAGAAAGCCTTAAAATCATCTTATCAGAATCTGCCTCACAGTTTTCTGTACCTGAGTTAAGCAAGTTCACGCATTGCAACTTTTTAAATGGTCTCTGCAAGTGTATTGCTATTGGGTTAATGCAGTTACCGTGTTCACTTCTGATTTTACCGAAATGGTTCTCCAGGCAGTCTTGGTTTACTCTTCGTGTGAGTATATAATCAAACCCTGCATTTTCCTGAATATAATAAAATAATTGAATAATACTTTTTAGTGGAGTTGATCGGCCTATTTCCACAGTTTATGCTTTTTGAGCGCGACGTTTCGGAAGCGGACTCTGCTTCCGTCATCAGGCTTAGTCCTGAGAAGGACTGTTTTCGCACTTGAGTCGAATTTATATGTTATATATAATTTTTTCCCAAGCACTTGACTACTCTTAGATTCGAACCTGGTACCTTTCACTTACTAGTCTGACACCTTTGCCACTGAGCCACGGAGTAATCCAATATATATATTTACATTATATATATATATATATATATATATATATATATATATATATATATATATATATATATATATATATATATATATATATATATATATATATATATATATATATATATATATATATAACTTTCGTGGTTGCGCAGAAGTTTATTGCGCATGTTGCGCAGTAACTTCTTGCGCAGGTGTATTGCGCTTAAGCTCTTCGCGCATTATTGGAATCCATATGGGTTTCATTTCTACACTAGCTTGGCTTATCGGATTTTCTGCTAGTGCGATGTATGTGGCTTCTTTGAGTTTTCGACGAGTTGTGTTCTCCTCCGTTGCCACTATTTGTATGTTATCCCATTGGATGTGGTGGTCTTCATTCCAGACATGTTCGGCGATTCTTGATCTTTCTATTTCGCCCTTGCGGACGTTGGTCTTGTGTTCCTGTGTTCTCACTTTGAGTGGTCTACTGCTCTCTCCTATGTATGCTCTGCCACATTCGCATGGTAAGTTATATACACAATTCTTGTAATTCTGATTTTCATTGTATGGTTTGGTTTTGGTTAGTATTCCCCTGAGCGTTCTGGTCGATTTGAAGGCAGTGCGTATCTTGTATTTGCTGCCTATCCTTCGTATTTTGTCGGAGGTACCTTGTATATATGGTATTATCGCTGTATATTTAGGTTCTTCTTTTTCGGTTACCCTTTCCCTGTTTAGGTTAGCTGTTAGATCGGGGTAGCTATTTTCTTTAAGTGTCCTAGCGATATTTTCTTTTTCTTTGTTCAGGTCCTCTTGTTTTGAGCATATCGTTTTTGCTCTATCGTACAAGCATTTTGCCACACCTAATTTCACGTTTTTGTGGTGATTGGAGTTGTAGTGTAGGTACCTCCCTGTGTGGGTAGGTTTCCTGTATACACTTGTGGAAGTGTTGTCATTCCTGTGTACAAGTACATCCAGGAATGGCAGTTTTTGTTCCGACTCCAATTCCATTGTGAATTTTATGGAGGGTGCACGGCTATTTAGATGATCTAGGACTTCATCTAGCTTATGCTTGCCGTGTTGCCAAACTACGAAAGTATCGTCCACGTATCTAAGCCACATCCTTGGTTTCTCTGTGAATTCGGATATCGCTTGGTCTGGGAATGAATAACACTGTTGATTGAAATTATAAGGCTTTTAATAAATTTAATTTTGTTGGTAACGTTCATATTATTTTTGTCTCTAATTTCAAGTCTTTTAAAGAAGGGCAAACAATCCATTAGAAACTCTAATTGAAATGAGTTGGCTTTGAAGGCAACATTATATTTTTTTGTAGCAAAGGTTTGAGAAGAATTTAAAATATCAAATAGTTGATCTACTCTATGAACAAATTCAGCAGTTTCAGTGGCTTCCGCGGGAAGGAGACCAAATCTAATGTAAAAACTCATACCTACATGGACTGAGTAACTAAATACTTGGGTGGCAAGTTTGACCATTTTTTGGAAACTAGTCTGGTAATTATGGGAATCGGTTAATTTGTGTGCTGCTTTAACAGGATATTTTTTTATCTAACTCATAGAAGTCTTTAATATATTGCCACGAAATTTTTTTGCCATTAACATAAAAGTAATTTGTGATCAACATATTTCTCATCGCTTTTATAATATGAGACACATCAAAGATGAAAAGAACATACTGGTTTTCTAAATCAAAACTAGTATTGTTTGGAGATATCTTTAAACTGTTTGACAATTTGATATTGTTGGACTCCATATCACAAGTAACTGCACAAACATTTAACCTCACATTTTTTAATTTTTGCACAGCTTCATGTAAGTGTATGTAACAGGTCAGCAGAACAAGAAGTATGACATAAAAAATAGGCTATCGGCAGTTTCCATTTAGAATAAATTCCTCTAACCATAAATACACTGACAGTTAAGTTGGTTTGAAAATCGTGTCCCCTGTATCGCCCATTGCTAGCCCAATGATGTAATCTTGTTTTCGTTCATAAAATAAATGGGCTTTTATAGACATTTCATCAAAGCACAATAAGCAATATTTGTTTTGGAGTTGAAAACTGTCAACCTTTTTAATAAAATGAAGAACTCCGGTCCTATCTTAACTGCTCTGATTTCTTTTAGCAAAGTGTTAGGCGATGGAAGGCTATATTCAGACATTAAATATTTTTTATACACTCGGGGACCAGCAAAATATATTGATAGACATTCAATTTTAAACTCTTTGCTATAACATCTACCTTTTGGATGTTTATTCCCCTGTGATACTTGCATATTAACACTTTTTGCAGTGTCTAGATTGCAAAATTTAGATGTTAAGGACATATATTGCTCCAAAGATATATTGTCCAAGTCATTAATTTTTTGACTTTCCAGTACCTGAACCCTTTCTCGTAAATACTTGTTTTCGGCAGTTATGGACTTGATATGTTGTCTGTATTTAACCTTCCTTGGCGTATCGAAGGATAAACTGGATGACGTTTGGGTAGATGTCAAAGGAGGACTAATTGTAATTGGACTTACGGCCATCTCATGTTGAACCTCGGTTTTGAGCTCTGTTCCAACTACATTCATCTGGTCAGCTGCAAAAATACATTTTATATAACCTTTAACTAACAAGTTACTAACAAACTTGGTTACTTAAGCAAGGAACAATTTATTTGGTTAAAAATTGCGAGATTTTTTTATGCAGGTACACCAAAATAATTTAAAAGTGAACAAAACTTTGACAAATACAGATTATGATTTTTAGCTTATTTTAAAAAATTAAAAAATAAAAAGTCATTTAAAAGTGGATAAATTAAAATGAAAGTACTGTACTATTATTTTTGGTTCACACCTCGCTTCATCCTGCATACATCACATTAAGCTTTGTTTTAAATTAAGTAAAATATTATTTTTAATATCTGAATCAAATAGTGCAGGTGGCTACTAATCGTGTATGAAAGTGACTCGTGAACATCCTCTCTTCAAAATGGTTTTCACATATCGAGTAACTTTTATGTAAGTCAATTAGTTTTTCAAGCAGGTCCTCTCGATTAGCTTTCATTGACCATATTCTTGCTCTGTAAATAAAGTAATTACGAATTATTAATTTAAAATCATAAATTTTATTTTATTTTCTTATCTTCATTGTTATTAGATAAACACGTTTTAAATGCTTCCTAGGCTTCCATAATAAAATTTATGACTTTGAAATCCTATTACCTTTTAATTATTTAATCCTAAAAAATATCAGTTGTACATGGAAATCAAACATCGAAATATTAATTAATTAATAACTATATTATATTTAGACAAACCAAACAGTGCTTGTCATATTAAAAGAAGAATTGTGCAAAGAGTTTAAACCACAAATAGTTTTTTTTTTTATAAACAGTAAGTTTTGATCAACTGTGAATATTTTACGGCAACATACGAAATAATGCAAGTTTACTTTGTACCAAAATATGCAGAAAAATATGGTGTAAAGTAGGTACTTACCGGTTAGCATCCTTTGGAAAACGATAGAATTTCTTCTTCGAGTTATACCCTTTAATAAATCAGTTTCGCACTGCACAAACATCATGATATCCTGGTGGTTTTTTGCCTCTCATTTTACTAGAGTTTAAAAAACCAAACCAAAACAATGTTCGAAAAATCAAAATCGAAATACACAATTATACGCACGGTTCTGATAGCCACAGCTTAAACCAAGGTTGGCAGCTCAGTTGAAATGAAGGTAGCCAATACCTACACTAAAAGTAGCCAGATGTCGCCACTATCACTACACACACCAAAATTCAAAAATCAAAATATCTATTTCAATTATCGCCTCTGTTTCCTCCAATTTAGATAAATATATATCTGCAGAGAACCTGTGCAACATATATTCTGGGATAACAAATTTGTGGCAACACAGATTATGTGCAGACAAATGCACTTTAATTCTTAGCAATGCATCTAGCATTTCAATTTGCATTATATTACGGAATTTTGTTTTTGTTGCATTCATTATTGAGAACACTCTCTCCACTACAGCATTACTAAGAGGTATTATTAATAATGTTAAGATGTACTGTGCCAACTCTTTAAATGGTTTAGTACCATTGGTTCTTTCGAGGGAATACATCATAGGCCAAAAATCTAAAATGTTTGTGGGTACATCTTGATTTTGCCAATCAAAACATAGTATCCCCTCCACTGATTTTCTACTACAAATAATTCATTTTCATTAACTATGTTTTTAATTGGCAGACTACTGAAAGTTGGAGGTATTTGAGACAAAACAGTTTTGGGATGCAAAAGCTTAAATTTTGAAAATATTTCAATATTATCAGGAAAGGGTAAACATAACTCTTTCAATAATCTAACGAGAAAATGTTTAGACCGTTCCATTATTAGATTTTTATCTTCTATCGAAAATTTTGAATTTTCCAAATAAGTATTGAATTCAAACCCATAATCAATCGAATTGTTGTTTAACATTGCTAAAGGATTATTAAGACTTTTCAAAATATGCTGTAATTGATTTCCTAGTCAAAGCTAAAAAATTTTCTAATAGCAAGTCATACACACTTCCAACGTCCATTGAATTACTTTGAAAATGTATATTGAGCTCGTTTATTTCATGCAATATAGGTTTAAGGAAGATAAAGTAAGCTTTGTTTGAATTATCATTAAACATGTTACTTAATAATCTTGCCGTGTAACACTTTTCATTTGTAGATGCTATACGGAAAAGTGTTTACAACTCAAGCCACTGATCTAAAATTTTTTTCATTGCACTATATCGAGAAAGTCATCAAGTTGTTGACAATTTGTCTAATTTATAGATGTATTTGCTTTCGTTCACATTAATTGTATCAAAAATATCTTTGTACTGAGCTTTCCTCAACGAACTACAACTAAACCACCTATATACTTCTCTGCAAAGAAAATCTAATGAACTGGGAAGTTCTTCCGTAGCTTTTGAAGCTGCTAAATGTAAAGAATGACAAGAACATCTCATTAATTGCAGATTAGGTATTAATTGCTTCAATTTTGTAAAAAGAGAGTTATTTTTCCCACACATGTTAGATGCACCATCAGTACCGATAGCCACTAAGTTTTGGATATTTAATTTATTATTATTTAAGAATTGTAGTATTGCATTGTACAAAGCATCAGATGTAGTTTCAAACACCTCAACAATTCCCAAATAATCAGTTATAATTTTATTTTCAGTTTGATTGAAATATCGTATGCACAAACACATAAATTTATGTATCGTAACATCAGTGCACTCATCAACGATGAGCGAATCTTTCTGACTGCTTACGGCTGCTACTAATGTATTTAACAAATCTGGTGCAATGACTTTTGTAATTAATTTTGAACATTTGGTTCTGTGTAAAGTTAAATTAGCAAAAGATGTACCTTGGCCTACTTCTCCCAATGTTTCACATAAATGATCACTAGTTAGAATTGATGAATGTACCGCTATATGAATCGCTAATTTCATATCACAAATTTTCTTCGCACTTGTTACATTCGAAACGCCAAATTGAACCAATTTGTTTTTCATACAATATTTTTCCATATTTTTCTTGTGGATTTGACTATTCGCGTGTTTTTTTAAGTCCATTATGTATGCTCGTAAAGTAGACTTACAGAGTTTACAGTATGCCCCATTGATCTTACTACTTTTACTTTGGTCCGTAAACTTTTCCAACCAACCTAAAACAAATATTCCTATACTTAAACATACAAAGTTTTATAAATAATTTTAAATACCCTTTGCCCAGTCCTGCTCTTCCCATTCTTTACGATATTGTCTTAATTTTGTTTGATGTTTAGGCATTTTATTTATTTATTATGTTTTGTTGTTATGTAACACTCGTTCAGTCAACAGTATATGTTAGTGACACCCTCTCTGGTACATGATGTCTATAATCTATAATCACAGTATAACACGAACAGTAATTTCACTAGAGGAAATTTATCAATTCACACTTATTTCGCGCCAAATGCGCGTGGCACCCTGCGCTTTGAACTGTGAAAAAAAAAATGGCTAATTTTACGTGAATGTTTTATTTACTTATAGGGCTTCGATTGTTAGTACATACAATTGTACTAAATTTATTACATTTTGTAGATTTAGTACGCGTTAAAACACGTTAAAAAAATAACAACCTGTTATACACTTAGCTGTTCGCATTTATTGCATTTAATGTTAAAAAACGACATTACTTTTTGGTCCACCTGATATGTTTTTTAGTAGGTAATGTTACGTTTGTATATACTCATTTCTTTTTTATATTTTTGATTCCTATTAATAATGTAACATGTGTTAATAAAAACCTTCAAAAGTAATAACTACATTTCACTCCATTCAAACAAATTAACACCACAGTGTATATATTATACTGTGTTAACACCTTCCTCATACAAACCCTATTCGAGAAAGAACTAGTACGCCTATGAGCAATAAAATATACGCCGCCACCGTTACATACAAACGACAATTTATCATGACACTGGCACCCTGCGCAGTAGATTTAAAATATTCGTTACAGCAATATCAAAGACGCCGACAAGGAGTGAAATTACTGTTCGTGTTATACTGTGCTATAATGTATAATCCATAGAGAATTAGTTGTCTCTGGTATAATCGATCTACAGGTTAAATTCACGTGTTTGTGCCTAACATCACGCCACAAGCATAGTTCTCATTTGTTTAACCTAACATCTCTAAAAAAATTTAAATTCGCCACACAGCTTGCAAAAAGTAGCCATAATAACCACCAAAAATTCAACCTCCAAATCGGTCGCCAAAATCTATAAAAACGCGCCAGAATGGCTAAAAGTAGCCATATCTGGCAACCCTGGCTTAAACCCCGACTGCACGTCAAAGACATCTTTTCGAGGCGGAGCATAAAGCCTGTGCGAAGGGATCGACGCAAACCGGTCCCGCCATTAGAGAGTTCTAGCTGTGATTCTGTGGGCAAAATACGGTAATTTCTTCTCGTCAGGTTGGCAACACTGAATCGCACGCGGCCATATTAGTAAATTTAAACCTTATTTATTTGTATAAATTGTATAATTATTCAACACTTTTCTTGAAAATGTCTTATGAGATTGATATGAAACTTATTAAAGTCGAACCAAAAGAAGAGGAAGGAATAGATTTGCTTCCAACACATTTTATTGTAAATAGTGATGAAATAAAAGGTTAAATTAATCAAGTTCAAATTAACAATTTGACACTATTTTTACAGATAATGTGAATATTAAGAAAGAAGACACCTCTCCTCTATTAAAAGATGTTAGCTCAACTATCAAGCCCATCACAAACGTACAGAATGAATGCAATCAATTTAATAGTTCAACAATGGTGCAAGAAAATTTGTACAGTTCAAAATTTAAACATAAATGTGATGATTGTGATTATATAACAAAATACAAAACATCTTTGAATCGTCATGTATTAAAACACACTTCAAGTTATGAATTCAAATGCAACGAATGCAATTATGCAACACATCGCAAAGATAGCTTTAAAATTCATCTTAAAAAACATTCGCCAAGTTCTGAATTTAAATGCGACCAATGTGATTATACAACAAATTACAAATTTAGTTTAACAATTCATCTTAAGAAACATTCTTCAAGTAATGAATTCAAATGCGACCAATGTGATTATGCAACAAATCACAAAGGAAATTTTACAATTCACGTAAAAAAACACGTTCCAGGTTTTGAATACAATTGCCATCAATGTAATTATTCAACATATAGGAAATATCGTCTTACAATGCATCTTAAAAAACACTCTTCAAACACTGAATTTAAATGCGCCCAATGTGATTATGCAACAAATTACAAACGTAGTTTAATAATTCATCTTAAGAAACATTTTTCAAGTTATGAATTCAAATGCGACCAATGTAATTATGCAACATATCACAAAGGTAATCTTAAAAATCATCTCAAAACACACTCTTCAATTTATCATTTAAAATGCGATCAATGTGATTATGCAACAAATCGCAAAGATAGCTTTAAAATTCACATAAAAAAACACTTTCCAGGTTTTGAATACAATTGCCATCAATGTAATTATGCAACATATTGCAAACATCTTCTTACAATGCACCTTAAAAAACACTCTTCAAGTTATCAATTCAAATGTGATCAGTGTGATTACGCAACACATCACAAATCTAATTTAACAATTCATCTTAAGAAACATTCTTCCAGCTATGAATTCAAATGTGACCAATGTAATTATGCAACAAATCGCAAGTTTAATTTTAAAAATCATCTCAAAACACACTCTTCAAGTTATCAATTCAAATGCGACCAATGTGATTATGCAACACATCACAAAGCTTATTTAACAATCCATTTTAAAAAACACTCTTCGATTTATGAATTCAAATGTGACCATTGTAATTATGCAACAAATCGCAAAGGTAATATTAAAAATCATCTCAAAACACACTCTTCAAAATACCAATTCAAATGTGACCAATGTAATTATGAAACACATCATAAAAGTGATTTAAAAATTCATCTTAAAAATCACTCCTCAATCTATGAATTCAAATGTGACCAATGTGATTATGCAACAAATCGCAAAGATAATTTTAAAATGCACTTAAAAAAGCATTTTCCAGGTTTTGAATATAATTGCCATCAATGTGATTATGCAACATATTGCAAATATCTTCTTACAATGCATCTTAAAAAACACTCTTCAAGATATCAATTCAAATGTGATCAATGTGATTATGCAACACATCACAATTCTAGTTTAACAATTCATCTTAAGAAACATTCTTGCAGCTATGAATTCAAATGTGACCAATGTAATTATGCAACAAATCGCAAATTTAATTTTAAAAAGCATCTCAATACACACTCTTCAAGTTATCAATTCAAATGCGACCAATGTGATTTTGCAACACACCAGAAAGCTTATTTAACAATCCATTTTAAAAAACACTCTTCGAGTTATGAATTCAAATGTGACCAATGTAATTATGCAACAAATCGCAAATTTAATTTTAAAACTCATCTCAAAACACACTCTTCAAGTTACCAATTCAAATGTGACCAATGTAATTATGGAACACATCATAAAGTTCTTTTAAAAAATCATCTCAAAACACACTCTTCAAGTTACTAATTCAAACGCGACCAGTGTGATTTTGCAACATATCACAAAGCTCGTGTAACAATTCATCTTAAAAAACATTTGTCAGATTATGAATATACAAATTCAACCAAATTGTGTTTATGCGACATATCAGAAAGCTAGGTACTTTAAAAATTCATGTTAAAAAACACTTCAAGGTATGAGTTCAAATGTGGCCAATATAATAAATCAACGCAACACAATTTTAACATTTATCATTTACAAATTCGTTCATTGAAACCACTCTCCAAGTACAAATGAGATGTGATCAATATGTTATTTATGTGCCTATGCTTAACGTAAAAAAGCAGAATATGTTCCGATTAATAAATTATTTATTTGTTATATTTCAGGCATCTTTATACTGTGCTAATTAACTTGTCAGTACTGAGGGGGGTGCCCCAAGGTCAAATATTTTGTAATATTTTTGGAAATGTTACAAATTTTGATTTGTGTCCTTGTTATCATGCTTTTTTATACTGACATACAGTTAATTTCAAAAATCTATAATACATATTGTAATTGTTTACTATTATCTGTCAATATTATGTTTAACTCAAGAATACAAATACTATATAAATTACTACAGACTAATATAACAATCTTCTATTTGGTCAGAGTTGTTATTCTCCTCCCTTAGCAATCATAGCCTTCCTTTTCTGGCCTCGCTAAGCACCCTTGACATCCGCCTTCTTGAGTGGCAGACTTCACCATGCTCTGCTTCTGTATTTAGTGAATGTACTTTCTTCATTTTACATTTTAGCTCAAAGTGACCTTTTCTATAACACTTGCCGCATTTCTTGCCAAAAGCTGGGCATGATTTTCTACCATGTCTTGTTCCACATCTTTTGACAGTCAAAATTGTCAGTTCGTCTCTCAAGATTTATTTTTGACTTTTTGTAAAAACCTTTTTGCTTTTATTGCATTTACCTGAGGTTCTTCTTTCCCTATTTGCATTGTTATTAACTGTTTTCGAGCTTGTTCAGCTGCTCTACAGATGTTAATTGCTTTTTCAAGAGATAAATTTTCCTTAGCTAACAGTCTTTCATGAATCTCATCATTGTTGACGTCGACTACAATTCTGTCACTTATTAGACTATCTTCTAAAATTCCAAAACTACAATTTTTACATTTTTATTTTAATGCCACCAAGAAATTATCAAACGACTCTTCAGTCCTTTGTACTGTATTATTAAGTACGTTATCTTTCAAAGTAGTTTTGAAAGTTGTCTTTGATTATTGCAGGACTCCTACTATCTACCTCTGACAGATTGAATGTGTGAAAGATTTCTGTTGCATCTGACCCTATTATTGACATAAACTATTCTACCTGCACTTCTGGTGACTTTCTTTCAAGACCTGTTGCTACTTCAAACCAATGATACTGTTAATTCAATTTTCTCCATTCCAAAGCCATATTGTGATCCGTATCCTTATAAATTTGAAGGCATTTTGGTGGTCTCACAACAGTCACATGGGCTGTCATATTTATTCCGGCATCTTGATCCATGTCCTATTTAATTGTAATCAGGTTTCGGCACCATGTAATTGTTTACTATTATCTGTTAATATTATATTTAGCTCAAGAATAAATACTATAAAAATTACTACAGACTAATATAACAATCTTCTATTTGGTCAGACTTGAAATTCTCCTCCCCTAGGAACCATAGCCTTCCTTTTCTGGCCTTGCTAAGCACCCTTGACACAGATTTTTGTAATTGAAATTGATTATTAAAATTAATCAACATAAAGTCAAATTGACGTAATTTTTTATTAATGTATTAGTGTCAGTTTCAAAAATTATTTTTTAATCCGCTTAATTTTCAATTTCAAGCGATCATGCCTTTATCACAACGTAAACACCTTTAACGTTAAATTCGTTCGTAAGAGCTCGAAGTATTGGGCTAGTTGAGGACAGGGTGTCAATTGGAGCAATAGCGACAATTTTAAATATAAATAAAAAAGAAATGGGAGCAGGAAAGAAGTACTAACCACTACATCCAACTCCAAATCCTTTTGAAACAGTGAGAACTGCTGCAGCACAGACTTTCCTGGATCTCTTTCAACAGTTTTTGGTTGGATTAAAGCTTCCAACATTAGAAATTGTGGCAAAAAAAATGTTTCTTAATGCTGAACAGAAGCAGACAAAGATGTTATTTGTGCCTAAAATTATATATATATATATATATATATATATATATATATATATATATATATATATATATATATATATATATATATATATGGTGGAGGCGCCAACCAAAATGGACCACCATGCGGCGAGCATGCCAGTGACACCAATAGGTGTGCTCTAAAGAACGTCGTCTGTCTGGCGGAACAATTAAAATTGCGAGACAGACGACCTGTGATGATACCTGCGGGTATGGAAAGTGACGAAGAGGAATGGGACATGTAGAGCCTTAGCTCTCCTGACCCCAATTGTTTATTTTAACCTACCATATGGACTTAAAGGACATAAATGTTCCACGGAACTACATACAAGAAGATTATTATGCTTAATACTTAGTTCTGTATTATTTTTTTTATCATTAATCTCATTGCTTAAGTAATTTTAATAGTATTAAACTAACAATATACAAGGTTATTTGGTATATAACGCCTTTCATTTTTTAGAATGTTTATTGCCTGTGCCTACATAGTCCAATCTATCCCTGTCCAAATAAGCACCGGATCCTATTGGAAGCGACTACCCGAAGTGATTTCATATAGTGCTACCATACCTTTAATATATACAATTAAATGGCAATCTCCAAGTTTTCAAACGAAAGAACTACCGTCCATTCCATTGTGTACTACAAATCAATGCGAATTAGAAACTAGTTTAAATGATGTAAATGATCTAGTAGAAAAAGACTTAAAGAGATTAACTGAAGCCATACGACCCGAACTGTGGGAAGAAATTTCGATACAAGAACAAGAAAAATGGGACAAGCGAATGATTTCCCGATTACGAGAGAAAAGAGGCTTAGATTTTATAGGAGATTTCTTTTCGTTTTGCTGTGGAATAGCCACGGAAAGAAAAGTTGACAGCTTAAAAGCCCAGAATCAAAAAATTCACGATTTCTTGAGACGAATCGATGTAGAATTACAGACGAATTTAAAAGGAGTCACCAACAACTCTAACAAATTTAACGAGTATCATCAAGAGGTAACCAAGAATTTAGAAGAAATTAGACAAAAGATTGTTGAAATCCATAACTATGACATCCAGTTCAAGAATAAAGTAGCTACAGATCACGTAGAATTTAACCGTAGAATATTTCAAACAGGATATCAAGTTTATAAAACTATAATGAATATATTTAGGTTAGAACAAATAATTAACGACGCCGAAATTTTAGCATCCTGTAAGGAACATAGAATTCCTACCACTATAGTTCATCCTAATGTATTAGCCAATGATTTAAAAAATCTCGATACGGAATTAATGATTGATAACTACACACTAGCCATAAGTCCTAGTGAAGTGTCACGATATTATAAGTTGGCTATATGCGATTGCCAATGACGAATTGATTATCCATGTACGGATCCCTATAACTTTGCGGAACATGAATTGGGAACTATATGAATTAATTTCTACCCCTTTTGCATGGAAGAGCCACACTTGTGTATTGATGCATGAAACACTATATTTAGCTGTATCGGACCATTCTACCAATACGATATTAAAGCCTATTTCAGGAGTCGGTCTCCAACATTGTAAACCCTACACTGATAAATTATGCTTCCTTCCACGTTATAGTTCTGACACCGTCTATTGACCCCAATGCGCATTTGAAATGTTTCTGGGTTCCACGGTTCAGGAGTTAGAAGAGCATTGTTCTTTTCGATGTTATGCATCAACCGCCATGATTATTTCAGAAATTAAAGATGATACCTTCATCATTACACACCCGCTACCTATTACCGTAATAAAGTGTTTGAACCAACAAACAAAGCTACCAGCGAACGCTTATGGACAACCAGGAGCACTACAGGTAGAGCTACCTTGTCAGTGTGCATTAATAGTAAACGATAACGAAATAATTTCATCTCGATATCCGTGTTCCCAACGAGGCAAGAAGAAACCTAGGACCATCCACGTGTTACCCGCGGTTTGGTCGAATTTAAAAACTTACGTAATTAAGTCTAATGACCAAGACACCATGTTTTATAATATTACTGAATGTTTGAATAATAATTGGACGACAACCGTCCCGCATTTGAATATGACTACGACATCAACGCTGTCGAATATTGTAGAAAATTTAGAAAATGCTATTCGCACAACCTATGACGAATTTTATACTTATTAAGGAGATACAACGTATTTTGTATGGAATATAATATTAACGATTTTAGTAGTAATTTTATTTTATAAGGTATTACAACGGAATTTATCCCTAATGACGTTTATCCAGTCCACCGTAGCTGTTACGGAAAGAGAACAATTAACAATTGAACAAGGATTAATGTATACAAAATGGACATTTTTATTAGTGTTTTTTATATTTTTAATTATACTAACTTTATACTATCGATGTAAAAGGAAAAATCACAAACATATTAAGCGTACACAAAGATATGAGCTATACCCAAAACGTTGGTTATCAGTGGTTCCTGAAGAACCCAGCCAAGAAGAAGACGACATTGAAAACCGAGGAGTAAGTCTCTCTACGAACTTCGAAAGTCTTCGCAATCCCTTAGGAACGGAGCATGTGTTTGTAGTTAGTGGACAAAGAAATTCTCCCAGAAGTACCCAACTCTAAGTGAGTAAGTAAGTATACCTCTAATACGAGAGTTGTTTACAGATACAACGCCACTATTGGAATATCAAATGTTTAACAATGGAAAATAACGAATATAAGTAAGTTAAGAAGAAAAAATTTATTGGAACAATGGTATGTATATTAATTATTGATTTAAAGTGAATTATGTTTATAAAAGTTTATTGAGATTTAAGTGAATTTTGAGTAGAAAAATTGACGTCACGGAAGTCAATTGCACTTTGTTCGCAATTGCATATTATAGTTTAAGACCGTTTTACATCAAATTGTTTGAATGTGATTCGGGGAAACGAGTAGTGAATCTTCGTCTTCGAAATAGACCTTCATAAAATTTTGGAAAATCATAATTCTCCACGCTATAGCCAATTGGGAGAACAAAATTTTCAGTCAGTATAAATACCCAATCTATCTCGACGCGATTAAGTTTCATTATTTTATACCTTGAACGCCAAAAATAAATGGTGAAAACAAATTTAAACTATACGAGTAAAAGTTAATGAAATAATAAGAAATTGATAAAGAGTTAAAGTATTAAATTTTTGTGAAAGAGATAAGTAAAATATAATTGTTTATAGAGGAAGTAGTAATTGAAAATTAAAAGTTGTTATTGGATAACAGAGATAATTTGAGTAAATGAAGTTTAGTATAAAGAATCAGACATGTTTGTGATAATATTAGTGTTAATTTTAATGAATAATGTAAAAGATAGTAAAACAGATATAAAAATAACGTCAGGGATTTATATCGAAAAATTGCCAAATGTTACTTTTTACCAAACTACAAGACAGATAATTTTTAAGATAAGGCAACCACAAAATATTATAGACAATCTTAAGTGTAAAGACGTATTTTGCACAAAGTATAAGTATATTTGTCAAGCAATGACATATGATTTAAACTATTTTCAAAAGATACAAGCGAGTGTGCTTGAAATTGAACAAGGCATTCTCTTGAGTGATGGCCTACTGTTCGATTTTCAACTTATTACGCGAAATCATCTTAAAAAGATGTTCTCGAATGATTTTGAAATAAACGGTATTTTAAATTTAATTAGTGAGCGAGATCACGCAGAATTTCGTGAAGTAAATTTTCCTAGTTTCGTTAGGGAAGATTTAAATAATATTTCGTGTATAGATCCATTATTATTAAATTTAGTCTTATTGGAACTACAGATGCGTCATGAAACAAGTAAGACAATTGTAAATATGTGTCAACAAAAAAGATTACCCGTAGATCTAGTTCCAATCGCTACCTTAGAACGTATATTGCAATCTGTAAATATTGATTTAACTAAAAGAAATTATGTTTTAGCATTGGGCTCCACATCCCAACTCTATATGCTACCCTTGATCGAATGTATTATGTCCCAAAATATCACTTTAGTTGGACTACATTTACCACTATTGCCGAAACACTTGCAAGGTTTACACATGATGAATGTGATCACTCCAGCCTACGCCTGGGGAAACTATACCTGCTCAGTCGATGTACCAGTAACTAACATCACCCTTTTGGAAATAAATTCCACTTGGAAAATCTATCCCTCGCTGCGATCCTATCAAAGAGGAGATATGTTATATTAGTGACTACCATGATAAAGAAATTTTGGGTTTATCATGCATTCAACAAGTACTGAATGGAGGGTCATTTAAACAGTTCGCGACCAATTGTCCTATAATATGTCGTGAAACAGGAAATAATCTTCAGTACATCACGCCTATAAGTAGCCACAATACAATCGTTACTCATCCAAGACGATCCTTACGTTTAAAATGTAGCACCACTACCCATACCATAAAGCACTATGAAGAAATCGGAGCTATCAGCTTGAACATTCCCTGCCACTGTCAACTTGAAGACGACGACTTTACGATATATCCTAGTTATCCATGTATTGACAAATTAATGAAATATGGAGAAGAACAGCTTATACCAGCTGCATGGACAAGATATGGAGGATTATCTCTCCCAAAATGGAAAAAACCTACCTTACATTTTGAAACTCTAAATGATTGCCTTGAACCCCAGTGGATCCACAAACAATTTCCAACCAACAATGTGCCTATTACCACATATTTCCTTATTGTTTTATTCCTTTTAATATTGATTTTGTTTTCCTTTATTACCTACACTTTTTACACCTTACGAAAGCTAAAAATTTATCCTACCTTAAGTACATCCTTCCACATTTCTCCCACAACTACGTTGGTGAGCGCCCGCCCGCCAAAACAACGTCGTCAGTTACCTACACCAAGATCGAAATTACAATTTCAAGAAGTTGAAAATTAATATCTCGAACCGACATCTATTTCGTCAGCACCAGTGTCATCAACAGTGCAACGATTATCAACAACCGACACACCCACGAAGGAAGAAAGGAAAATTAACGCCCGAGAAGAATCTCACTACGTAACGATGCAACGATTACAGACATACAGTGCAAAAACTAGTTAAAACTAAAGTGTGCGCCGAAAAAACTTATTGATTTTATTTTAAAAAAGTGATTAAGTTTTATTTTTAATGCAAGTGAAAAAATTAAGTAACCGTTTACGAACACATATAAACACGTACTAAGTTAGAATTTGTGATAATAAAAACCGGGAAATACACAAATTTTGTGGTTAAAAAACTTTTGAATAGCCCTACTAAAATATGTTATCTATCTTAATTTAAGTTAACAAACTGTATAAACGTTTTTTTTATATAATGTTAGATATTTCTATTAGTAATCGCATGAACGGAAGTTTAAATTTGATTACATGTAACCTTCATTCTTTTACTACCAGAAACAATTCTTAATTTTAAGATTTTTTTTTTAATATTCAGTAGATATGTAAAACAACCTTTCTACTCGAATTTTAAATTTTTACAACAGTCCTTGAGGACAAGGACTATTTCCTGGCCGGAGAGATATGTCACCCAGAAGAAAAGCAAATATAAATTTCAATATCTTTGAAGTAAAAATTTACCTTATTTTATAAATTATTTTGTAATCATTTTTATATCAAATAGTGAATGCATAATTTCCTTAGATTATTCATATAATGCGCGCTTCCTTTTAGTAAGCTACTTAAGAAAAAGCACGTACTTTATTTTATGTAGAACAAGTAACCACAATATGGACTTTTTTCATGTCGGCCTAAATTCACACGCGCCAATATATTTCGTAATTGTAGGGTGAGGCAGGAAACAACTACGTCAATTGACAATTGGTATAAGTAGGAGTAGAAAGAGTGTTAGTGATTATTATTAATTAGTAATTAGAATTAGAATTGTGAATAGAATTTACTCCAGTGTTAATTATTGTCAGTTCAGCATTCGAACACTCACTGTACAAGATGAACCAGGAAATGTAAGAACTATTTTATTAAGTTATTGTTTATTGTGGTGACCATGTCCTAAATTCAAACCTCGCACTCCAACCCCAAAATCCCCAAGGAGACTTCTTGCAGCCAAGTTTCTGAGCTACATATAAACAACCTCCAATATCGCGAGTATTGGAACAAATGGTGGAACCCCCAATAGATTAACAAATGGCAGAGACGCCGATATTGTGACAAATGGTGGAGGCGCCAATATTGTGACTAAATATATATATATATATATATATATATATATATATATATATATATATATATATATATATATATATATATATATATATATATATTGAGATGATTTAAATTACATTCGAGTAGCTATGTAAGTCACATAGTGAATTATTTCTTTAGTTTGTACAAAATGGTACATCTCATTATATAATTCTAGATAAGAATGGTTAATAAACATTGAGATGTATGTAAACTTAAATATTTCTTAATATAATGTTAATATAAGTATAATCGACAGCACATTACATTGAAATATAGGGTATGTTTGTTATCGTTATGATTTAATTCAAGTTCATAGTTAGTTAATAAGTTTATTTAGACATAATGTTCCCTGACGACATGAGATGCATGTTGTAGTTGACAAAAATAATGTTAAAAACTAGATATAGGCTGGTATCAATGTCACAATTCAAATGTACGCAGCCAAGAATCATGAAAACATTCGTGTTAGTGCGATAAACGTATATCAGTGCTAAAATTACGAAAAACACAAGTACATTAGTGAGTAACTATAAAACATAAATTAAGCAGCAGCTCTGGAATTATTGTGTTTAATCAACATTTAATGACCTTAAACTAGTGATTTACAATAATTCGACACTAGTCGTAGAAGAACTTATGAACCTACGAAAGTGTTAAATTAAATTAAATTGAGGCATGAACATTAAGTTTAAACACTTTCACAAACAGTTATAGTGGATAAAAGTGTGAAATTTTACATTGAAAATGGTGTTAACAATATGAAGTTATGTTATTTCCTCACATAAAATTTATATAAAAACTATTTTAGATTGAGACGATTTGTGTAAAATAAATTAGTAGAGGCAAAAATAGTAAAGTAGCCTCAATTTCAAGTTACAATTCACTATATTTGTGTCCATTTTGCCAAATTTAGTTTTTAAGAGTGTTGGAAAAATTAAAATAATTTTCCTTTCAAATTGGCCGTAGGCATATAAAAGATGAATATTTATGTGTAGTAGCATCCCATATTCATGTGGAAATCATTTCCAGGCCTGTAAAGTACATAAAATTAGCGTAAAATCAATAATTCAGTGTGAAAATTAACTTGGTTAATAATTGTAGGAATTAGTTCATGTTTGGTTTCAAATTATAGAAAAAATTATGTAGATTATGAATATGTTATTAGTTTTAAGATAGGTTTAAGGGGGCAAAAGTTATGGGATTTTGAAGTTATATCGTAATGTAAAAATTGCTGTAGCCAATCAGAATTTAGGAAACATTCTTGGTAACTAATGATAACAATCGAATATTTTGGTCGTTAACCATATCCATATAAATAGAAGTGCTGAAGGTTTACAATCTCTCTTAATTTTCCTCTGTTTCAACAGCTTGCTAAAGTAAAATGTTGCCAAAATTTTTTGTGAAATTATTTTTAAACAAAATAACGTCACTTCGTTAAAAACAAAGTGCGATTTTAGTATCGGAAGTGTTAAAGAAACAAGTGATAGTTTTCTGTCGGGAAATAATTAAATTAAGGTTAGTTTACCTTTTTAAAAATCAAAATCGGATGTTGTCGATAGTTAATGAAAATATTTCCGCAGTTTCGACATTGTTTGTTTTTAAGTTTATTTTGTTTACGTTGTTATGGATATTTAATTGTGTTCTCTTCGTGTTATCATCATTATACACCTTATTTACTGGAAGTGTGTTTAATTTATAATAACCTTCAAACTATCCATGCTTTTCAAAATTTATTTTGAAATACATATAAGAAGTGTGATGATCCTAAAAATAAAGATTCATCAAAATTATAATAACATTAGTGAAACTTACGTAAACGTATAAGCTGTTTATATTGAAGAAAATTTGGATGTTCGAGGAGCAGAGTTGGAGTTCGAAGGAGCTGTTTTCTACAATCAACTTCATCAGCAGTAACCAGAAAGGGAGAACATTTTATGTGAGTGTTATGATTTTGTACTTTATTGTTGACATTGATATTTGTACTGTTGTGTTCATAATTTCAATCCTTTGTAACAATCATGATGTGCGACAACGTGTATGCATGTCCAAAGAGAATATTATTTGTTCTAAAATTTTAAATGGTTAACATAATATTGAATAAATTCAAACGTATTTATACTTACATGTATGGCGAATTCCATTTTTATTATAATCAGAAGTCACATGTTTGCGTATTCACAGCGCATGCCCAAGTATGCATTTTGAAGAATTTTTGTTATGTACAAGGTGTGACACAAATATTAATGCAAATTAAAATTTATAATTCAAGTTCTTTGAGCAAGTTAGATACGATAAAATATAATTGGGCAATAACTCAATGTGCATTAATCAAATTAACTATAATTATTATATTCAAAATCTTAATATAATACAGATAAACAATCATTTACTTTGTCATTTTAAATATAAAGTTTCTTCTAAATTTTGATCCCTATCCCCTTTGATGAGTCTTTACATGCGACTATTATTAACAGTCTTTACATACGATTGTTGTTTTTATAAATAACAAACAGTTCAGTATATATATATATATATATATATATATATATATATATATATATATACAGTGTGGGTGAGTTTGCATTACACACCCCGTAAGTTTCTAAATATCAAGATATTTAAATCTTTCAAAAAGTATTTCTAAATAATTTTTTCCGCTCTTTTCAATGCTCTTACTTAAAATGCTCCCATGAAAAAAACAAAAGAGCAGCAAAACCCAAAGTGATTTTTTTAAATGGAACACCCTGTTATTTTTTATTATCTAAAATTCTATTAAATTCTACATATGACACCATTTTTATTTTTTCTTAAAATCGATAAATAAGTTAGTTAGGAACAACAAAAGAAATTTCCGGTAGTTGGTCATTCTTGCGGCTATAAATGGGGTCCCCTGCTTCCAAACTACTTATTACCAAATTTTCCATTTAAAAAATTTGTCACTGGTTGTGCATTATGTGGCATTATTATTATTATGCATTATTATCCTTAAATTATGTGGATTTTGCAAAAAAATTGTCGCTAGTAGGCCACATTTGCGGTAGTTATGGTAATAACTTAAATATCACTTTGTTGTCAAAATTGCCAGAAATTAGTTTAATAAATTAATAAGTAAATTTGTACCGTTAGTCGTACGTGTTTTTGTGAGTTGCAAAAAAAGAAATGGCATTTACAATAGAAAAAACAGATATGTTGCGCTGTTTCTACTTATCAAATGAAAACTGCCGCCAAGCATCATTTTTCTATAACAATCAATATCCTGATAGAAGACAACCTCATTACAGAACTTTTTTAAATTTGCACGTCTCATTAACAAGATTTGGGAGTTTTGAAAAACAACGTAATTTAAGGATTAGAAATGTAGATAGGAATGATGACGAGGAAATAGACATTTTAGCTTATTTTAGAGCTTTTCCGACCTCATCTACCCGGGATGCAACTCGTGAGCTACAAATTTCAAGAAATAAAATACGGAAAACTTTAAAAGCATATGGTATGAAGCCCTTTAAAGTACAACTTGTACAAAATCTACAGCCACGTGATTCTCAAAATCAAATAAATTTTTGCAATTGGGTATTAAATGAGGGAAGACAGTATTTGCCTTTTATTTTGTGGACCGATGAGTCAAATTTTCATCGGAATGGTGTTTTTAATAAACATAATAATCATTTTTGGGATGATGTAAACCCTCATAAACTTCGCGAAGCAAGGAATCAAGTTCATTTTTCTACGAATGTATGGATAGGTGTAGTTTGTGATCATTTATTAGGACCATATTTTTATAACGGAACACTTAATCAACATCGCTACTTAAACTTTCTTCAAAATGAACTTCAAGATTACTTAGATAATCTCCCTTTAAATCTTCTGACTCAAATATGGTTTCAACATGATGGTGCACCGCCGCATAATGCACAACCAGTGACAAATTTTTTAAATGGAGAATTTGGTGATAGGTGGTCTGGAAACAGAGGACCCCATTTATGGTCGCCCAGATCACCTGATTTACTGTACTGGCTGCCCCAAATTCGAGGGCAAGCATGGGGATCTCGCTTATTATAAGAGATAGGATATAGGTTTAAATTCGGCACTTTTGCTAAATTCGATGCCGAGTAATAATCTGAAAAGAAATTTGAGCTAACTCGAATGGATTTGGTTTTATGCTCAAAAAACTAAAAATTTCGATTTTTGTTTTTCGCGTTTGGCTACCTTATTAGGAATTTTCAAAATTCGATTAAACATTATTAAGGCAACTTTTTACGCACAATACTAATACGGTATTAAAAATATTATGCGACGTTTTGTTTATTCTGAACTATCATCAGGTTTATTTTTTCTTATCGGGGTTAAGACATATTTTTATGGCGTTGGGTGGAGAATGTTATGCTGATTTTAGCAATATATAACACTTCACGGTTTGATCGACTGCGAACTAAAATACTCTTAAATTAAAAACTAAATATTACATTATCACGATACCCATGAATCAAACAAAACTCAGGAGTTGGCTTTTGTCATGTCATTTTCTAATTGTAAAAAGGGTAATAACTGCAAGATCCTTCGTGTTAGCGCTTTAAAATTTGCAAGTTTCTTTAGAATGTTTTCAAAATCAAAAAAACGAGACATGATAAGGATATTTTATAGGTGCAATAGAAATAGTGTCAGAGCAGAGCAAAGATATTTAGAGGAATATCCGGAGAGGCAGCAACCAAACCAGAGATATTTTTTAAAATTAGACCAAAATTTGCGAGAATTTGGATGTTTTCAGAAACCTCGAAATGCATATGGTAGCAGACTAGACAGAGATGCCGAAGAAGAAATATTACATCAGGTACTATTTGTTAGTATTATACTAATTATAAGAATTTCCACTCACTTCACTGCTAATTTCAGCAGACATTTTTTTTGGAGAGTTATGACTTTATGTTATCCATCTTAGGTTCAAGAAAATCCTTCAATATCTACCAGAGAAATAGAGCAAACTATTGTAGTGCCAAAAACGACAGTTTGGCGAGTGTTAAGCAACACCGTTATAAACCATTTAAGTTACACGTTAGTCAAACTCTTCGGCCTGGGGACGATATGAGACGGTTGGATTTTGTAACCAACTTAATACCAAAATGCTGGAAAATCGCAACTTTCTCAATCAAATAATTTGGACGAATGAGTGCAATTTTTCCACTAATGGAACGTTTAATCGTAATAACGAGCACTACTGGTCCGTTGAAAATTCACGAATTAACAGGCAAATGCGAGGACAAGGCCACCGGTCCTTTAATGTGTGGGTTGGAATCTGGAAGGATAGGCTCCTTGGGCCAATTATTTACGAAGGTATCCTAACGTCTCAACGCTACCTCGCATTTCTAACACACGAAATATCAGACCTTTTGGATGATGTTCCGCTAAACGAAAGATGGACTCTCTGGTGGCAAATGGACGGAGCTCCTCATAATGCTGCGATAATAAGTGAATATCTAGGGGACCACTTAGGTAGCCAGCAAGAAGTCGAGGTTTAACCCCTTTAGATTACTTCCTCTGGGGCTATTTAAAAAATATGATTTATAAGACGCCACCGCAAAATATAGAAGAACTCCAGAATAGGGTTGTTAATGAACTTCGTCAAATTCCCAGGCGAACCATTCAAAGAAGCGTAAACAATTGTAGAAGAAGAATTCGTTACTGTATTCAAGAAGGAGGAAACTTGTTCGTACATTTATTATAATAATTTTTATTTGTTTGTCTGTGTAATTATTTTGTTGTAACCTATCGATAAATTTGCGTTGTCGCTATTATGACCGTGTTACATAGACATACTTGTTTGAATTGTTTGTTAATGTTTTTTTTTTTAATTGTTTAAATGTTTTTATATTTTTGTGGATGTTCTAACGAGTTTAACAAATTAAATAAGTAGAACTACTGTAATTATTCCTTGCTGGATCCAAGAAGGCGGAATCTTGTTTTTCGTATTTTTCTCTTTATTTTAGTTCGCAGTCGATCAAACCATAAAGTGTTATATATTGCTAAAATCAGCATAACATTCTCCATCCAACGACATAAAAATATATCTTAACCCCCATAAGAAAAAATAAACCTGATGATGGTTCAGAATAAACGAAACGTCACATAATATTTTTAATACCGTATTAGTATTGTGCGTAAATAGGTGCCTTAATTTTAATCGAATTTTGAAAATTCCTAATAATAAGGTGGCCAAACGCAAAAAACGAAAATCGAAATTTTTTGAGCATAAAACCAAATCCATTCGAGTTAGCTCAAATTTCTTTTCAGATTATTACTCGGCATCGAATTTAGCAAAAGTGTCGAATTTAAACCTATATCCTATCTCTTATAATAAGCGAGATCCCCATGCTTGCCCTCGAATTTGGGACAGCCTGTACTCGATTTTTTTGTTTGGGGATTAAAGAATAAAGTGTACAGTACCAATTCTCAAACTTTGGAAGAGCTGAAAAATAAAATAAGAATGGCAGCCCAGCAAATAACACCCGAAATGTTACGCAAATGTCAACAGAATTTATTCAGAAGAGCACAGCTATGCCTTAATAACAATGGTGGACATTTTGAACAATTAATGCATTATTTTTTTCCTCGTTTTTGTTATTCATTTTAATTTTTTAAATAAATTAATGTTTTCACAACAAACCGACATTTGAATGTTTGTATAACTACCGCAAGCATAGCCAACTACCGGAAATCTCTTTTGTTGTACCTAACTAACTTATTTATCGATTTTAAGAAAAAATAAAAATGGTGTCATATGTAGAATTTAATAGAATTTCAGATAATAAAAAATAACAGGGTGTACCATTTAAAAAAATCACTTTAGTTTTTGCTGCTCTTTTGTTTTTTTCATGGGAGCATTTTAAGTAAGAGCATTGAAAAGAGCGGAAAAAATTATTTAGAAATACTTTTTGAAAGATTTAAATATCTTGATATTTAGAAACTTACGGGTGTGTAATGCAAACTCACCCACACTGATATATATATATATATATATATATATATATATATATATATATATATATATATATATATATATATATATATATATATATATATACTGAACTTTTGTTATTTATAAAACAACAATCGTATGTAAAGACTGTTAATAATAGTCGCATGTAAAGACTCATCAAAGGGATAGGGATCAAAATTTAGAAGAAACTTTATATTTAAAATAATAAAGTAATTTTTTTTTTAATGGAAATCCACTATTTTTTTAATTCTATCTTATTTAGCATTAAAAATAAGGGTGACTTTGTATAAGAGTGTATATTCCAAAACATTGTAGTTTTTGAAATAATGGCAATTTAACATTTTTTTATTGTAAAAAGGCTATACGGCTTTTAAGTTTTGTTGTTAGTTGGTCGTGACGGCGAGGCGAGGCATATAAAAATAATAGAGATCATCAGAAACGTCATTATTTATTGTCAGTTGATAATTTGTGTGATGCATTAGTGTATTTTATAGCAAATTGATTTAAAACTTGAATTAAAATTGTAAATAATGAATTTTTCGCAAGCCGAGATGGTTGATATGATTTTTGTTTTGAGAGCTAATGATAAGAATACACTCTTAGCAAGAAGACTGTATCAACAACGGTTTCCAGAGAGACGGCAACCTGAAAGAAGGGCATTTGAAAAGCATTTGGAGCGTTTTGAAAGAACTGGCAATGGGTTATATGAAAAAATACTAGAGAAAAACGTGTGCAGACTGAGGAAAATCAATTAAATGTACTATTAACAGTTACCGAAAATCCATATATTGGACAACGACCCATTCCTCAGCAGGTTGGTATTGAACGACTTACGGTACAGCGGATATTGAAGTCTCCAAAAATGCACCCCTATCACATTCAACTACTTCAAGAGTTGGTTCCTGAAGATTATCAAAGACGACTGGAATTTTGTCAATGGGCTCAAAACAAAATAAACCAACAAAGAAATCTTGTTCATTTGATTTTATTTACAGATGAGGCCATATTTCACAGAAACGGAAGTGTAAACAGACACAATTTTCATTACTATTCTACCGAAAATCCACATTTTGTAAGATATACTTCTCAAACTAGATGGTCTTTAAATGTTTGGGGAGGTGTTGGTAATCATGTAATTGGACCATATTTTTTTTGATCAACGAGTAACAAGGGAGGTATACTTAGACTTTCTGCAAAACCATCTACCTAATTTGTTGCGTCAAGTGCCACAGGATACACAACAAGAAATGTGATTTCTTCATGATGGGGCCCCAGTACATCATACAGGTCCCATAATAACTTTTTTAAATGCTAGATATCCAGAATGTTGGATTGGGAGGGAAGGGCCTGTTGCTTGACCTGCTAGATCCCCAGATCTTACTAAAATGGACTTTAGCATTTGGGGGTACGTCAAAGAGCAGGTTTATAAAATACCGCCTACAACAAAGGAAGACATGAAGATTAGGATTAGAAACTGTTTTCAAAACATTAGTGTTGAAATGTGTAAAAATTTAAGCAGCGAATTTGAGAGACGTATTGCATTGTGTATTCAAGGAAGAGGCGGGCATTTCGAACAACTTATTAGGTAGTACGTATTTGACGTGTTTCTAGTACTTTTATCTGTATAATTAGTTACAGGTTTAGTTACATTAGAGGTGTTAAGTTTATGATTAGGATTAGGACATAATTTGTTGAATCAAAAAAATATTGTCTTTACTTTAAGTTCGTTTAATAAAATAATTATTTATATGGGGTTCAATAAATTGTAATATTTCCATCTGAAGTGCTCGATTTTTTTTTGTTTCGCCGCGCCCCGCCATCACGGCCAACTAACAACAAAACTTGAAAGTCGTATAGCCTTTTTACAATAAAAAAATGTTAAATTGTCATTATTTCAAAAATTACAATTTTTTGGAATATACACTCTTATACAAAGTTACCCTTATTTTTAATGCTAAATAAGATAGAATTAAAAAAATAGGGGGTTTCTATTTAAAAAAATGATTATAGGTTCTTTTGAATCTACTTTTTATTGTCTATTTGTGATCACCCTGTATGAATGTATTACAAAAATATCAATACAGCCCATTAGCGTAGGTCCCCATTTCCAAGGAAACCAACCATAACTAACTGATAAAGGCTTCGTTTAGAAAAGATTTCCACCTATGTTTTGTCCTGCAAAAGTCATTTTTGACAAAAAATTTGAAATTTGTCAAAAACGGTTAGACTTAGGTATAGGACATTATACGTAAAATGTGTCTAAAATTGTATGTAGAATCTAAATATGTAATAATATATAGGGTTTTCTATAAATAAAAAAATTATAAATTACTTCTAAGCTTTTATGATCTACCCTGTATAATTAAAAATATTTTTGGAATATGCACCAGAACATATCTTACAACTTTTGTATTTAATTTTTTTTGTATCTCTTTAAATAAAGGAGATATGGGACTTTGCCACACTAATGAGCCACCCTGTACAATATATATATATATATATATATATATATATATATATATATATATATATATATATATATATATATCATATGAATGTAAAAATGTGTAAGTCGGGTTAGAATAAAAAGTAGTTGGTCTAGTTATATAAGACAATTATGTTAGAGTAATTAAATTTTGTAAACCTGCCTCATGTCAATGGATTGACAGCAAAAATTCAAGACTGTGATAAGTACATACTAATACTAAATTGGGAAAAGAAGATTGTAAAGTAATTGTGAAGAAGATATAATTGTCAATAGTGTATATAAGGATGTTTTCAATGTTAAATGAGAGATGAGCGGATAAGAATTAACTCCAAACCTTACATTTGATAATTGAGTAGTGATAAACGGTGTTAAGTTAGCAGCCAATTTTCAGCAGCCACTTTCATCCCAGCAGCGAACACATCTGAGGCGTCGGTTAACCAAAAAAAAATGTAAAGCCCAGCCATAAGACCCTACCCACTTTAAACTTATAATACATATTACAAACCACCCAACAACCATCCTCAATTTATCACATTCATTTACAAAGGGGGTAATAGGTGAAAACTCATCCCCAAATATAAAAAACCCATAATTTCTGTCAGAAATACTCTGCCAACTTTAAACTTATAGAATGTATTATAAACAACGCAAGAATCGTCGCGACTTTATACCATTCATTTGCAAAGGGATAATAGGTAAAAACTAACACCCAAATATAAAAAAAATCACGATTTCAGTAAGAAAATTTCAGCCAACTTTAAACTTATAAAACATATTATAAACCACGCAACAATCAACCTGAATTTATCCCAATCATTTGCAATGGGGACAATAGGTAAAATCTCACCCCCAAAAATAAAAAAATAATTCCCGTCAGAAAAATCCTGCCAAATTTAAACTTATAAAATATATTATAAACCACGCAACAATCATCCTGCATGTATCCCATTTATTTGCAAAAGAGATAAAAGGTAAAAACTCACCTCCAAATATAAAAAATTCATAACTTCTATCAGAAATATTCTGCCAACTTTAAACTTATAGAATATATTATAAACCACGCAACAATCATCCCAAATTTATCCCATTCATTTGCAAAGGGAATAATAGGTAAAAACTCACCCCCAAATATAAAAAAAAATTCATAATTTCAGTAAGAAATTTTTTACCAAATTTCAACTTATAAAATATATTATAAACCATGCAACAATCATCCTGAATTTATCCCATCATTTGCAAAGGGATAATAGGTAAAACTCACCCCAAATAAAAAATTTAATTCGAGAAACATTTGCCAACTTTAAAGTATAGAATATATTATAACCAGGCAACAATCATCCTGAATTTATCCGATATTTGCAAGGGATAATAGGTAAAATCTCCCCAAAATAAAAAAATAATTCCCTCAAAAAATCCTGCCAAATTTAAACTTTAAAATAAATTATAAACCACGCAACAATAATCCTGCGTTATCCCATTTATTTGCAAAGGATAATAGTAAAACTACCCCAAAACAAAAAATTATAACTTTGCGAAAATTTCAACTTTAAACTAGAATATAAACCACGCAACAATCATCCTGAATTTATCCCAATCATTTGCAAAGGGATAATGGTAAAATCTCACCCACAAATATAAAAAATTCATAATTCTCAAAATATTTGCCAACTTTAAACCTTAGAATATATTATAAACCACGCAACAATTATCCCAAATTATCCCATTATTTGCAAAATGAATAATAGGTAAAAACTCACCCTCAAATTAAAAAATTATAATTCACAGAAATATTCTGCCAACTTTAAATTATAGAATATAAACCACGCAACAATCATCCTGAATTTATCCCTATTTGCAAAGGGGTAATAGGTAAAATCTACACCCAAAAATAAAAAATAATTCCGCAGAAAATCTGCCAACTTAAACTTGTAAAAATATTATAACACGAACAATATCCTGATTATTTATTGCAAAGGGATAATAGGTAAAAACTACCCAAAATAAAAAAATCATAATTCGAAGAAAATTTTAAATTAAACTTTAAAAATATTATAACCACCAACAATCATCCGCATACCATTTTTTGAAAGGTGGTAAAACTCCAAAAAAAATTAAACTCCACATAAACCTCCAACTTTAAACTTATAAAATATTAAAACCACCAACAACATCCTCAATTTATCCCATTCATTTCAAAGGGATAATAGGTAAAACTCACCCCAAATATAAAAACCCATAATTTCTGTCAGAAATATCTGCCAACTTTAAACTTATAGAATTATTATAACAACGCAACAATCATCCCATTTATCCATTCATTTGCAAAGGGATAATAAGTAAAAACTAACCCCAAAATAAAAAAATACTTTCATAGAAATTCTCCAACTTTAAACTTATAAAAATATTATAAACCACGCAACAATCAACCTGAATTTATCCCATCATTTGCAAAGGGGAAATAGGTAAAATCTCACCCCAAAAATAAAAAAATAATTCCCGTCAGAAAAATCCTGCCAAATTTAAACTTATAAAATATATTATAAACCACGCAACAATCATCCTGCATGTATCCCATTTATTTGCAAAAGAGATAAAAGGTAAAAACTCACCTCCAAATATAAAAAATTCATAACTTCTATCAGAAACATTCTGCCAACTTTAAACGTATAGAATATATTATAAACCAGGCAACAATCATCCTGAATTTATCCGATGCATTTGCTAAGGGGATAATAGGTAAAATCTCACCCCCAAATATAAAAAAAATCATAATTCGTCAGAAGAAATTCCTGCCAAATTTAACTTGTAAAAATATTATAAACCAGCAACAATCATCCTGATTTATCCCATTTATTTGCAAAGGGATAATAGGTAAAACTCACCCCAAACTAAAAAAATCATAATTCCCGTCAGAAAATTCTGCCAACTTTAAACTTGTAAAATATATTATAAACCAGCAACAATCATCCTGAATTTATCCCATTATTTGCAAGGGGATAATAGGTAAAATCTCGACCCCAAATATAAAAAAAATAATTCCCATCAGAAAAATCCTGCCAAATTTAAACTTATAAAATAAATTATAAACCACGCAACAATAATCCTGCGTGTATCCCATTTATTTGCAAAGGGGATAATAGGTAAAAACTCACCTCCAAATACAAAAAAAATTCATAACTTCTGTCGGAAATATTCTGCCAACTTTAAACTT
The DNA here is from genome assembly GCA_036346205.1 of Vesta saturnalis. NCBI lineage: Eukaryota > Metazoa > Arthropoda > Insecta > Coleoptera > Lampyridae > Vesta > Vesta saturnalis. The sequence continues at coordinate 257,635 of JARFJB010001981.1, forward strand.
AGAATATAAACCACGCAACAATCATCCTGAATTTATCCCAATCATTTGCAAAGGGGATAATGGGTAAAATCTCACCCACAAATATAAAAAATTCATAACTTCTATCATAAATATTCTGCCAACTTTAAACCTATAGAATATATTATAAACCACGCAACAATTATCCCAAATGTATCCCATTCATTTGCAAAATGAATAATAGGTAAAAACTCACCCTCAAATATAAAAAAATTCATAACTTCTATCAGAAATATTCTGCCAACTTTAAACTTATAGAATATAAACCACGCAACAATCATCCTGAATTTATCCCGCTCATTTGCAAAGGGGTTAATAGGTAAAATCTCACACCCAAAAATAAAAAAAATAATTCCCGTCAGAAAAATCATGCCAACTTTAAACTTGTAAAATATATTATAAATCACGAAACAACTATCCTGGATTTATTTATTCGCAAAGGGGATAATAGGTAAAAACTCACCCCCAAATATAAAAAAAATTCATAATTTCAGAAAGAAAATTTTTGCGAAATTTAAACTTATAAAATATATTATAAACCACGCAACAATCATCCTGCATGTATCCTATTTATTTGCAAAAGAGATACTAGGTAAAAACTCACTTCCAAATATAAAAAATTCATAACTTCTATCATAAATATTCTGCCAACTTTAAACCTATAGAATATATTATAAACCACGCAACAATTATCCCAAATGTATCCCATTCATTTGCAAAATGAATAATAGGTAAAAACTCACCCTCAAATATAAGTAAATTCATAACTTCTATCAGAAATATTCTGCCAACTTTAAACTTATAGAATATATTATAAACCACGCAACAATCATCCCAAATGTATCCCATTCATTTGCAAAGGGAATAATATATCAGAAATATTCTGCCAACTTTAAACTTATAGAATATAAACCACGCAACAATCATCCTGAATTTATCCCGCTCATTTGCAAAGGGGTTAATAGGTAAAATCTCACACTCAAAAATTCAAAAATCATAATTTCTGTCAGAAAAATCCTGCCAAATTTAAACTTATAAAATATATTATAAACCACGCAACAATCATCCTGCATGTATCCCATTTATTTGCAAAAGAGATAAAAGATAAAAACTCACCTCCAAATATAAAAAAATTCATAACTTCTATCAGAAATATTCTGCCAACTTTAAACTTATAAAACATATTACAAACCACGCAAAAATCATCCTAAATTTATCGCATTCATTTGCAAAGGGGTTAATAGGTACAATCTTACCCCCAAATATAAAAAAAATCGTAATTCCCGTCAGAAAAATCCTGCCAACTTGAAACTTGTAAACTATCCTGGATTTATCCCATTTATTCGCAAAGGGGATAATAGGTAAAAACTCACCCCCAAACTTAAAAAAAATCATAATTCCCGTCACAAAAATTCTACTAACTTTAAACTTGTAAAATATATTGTAAAGCACGCAGCAATTATCCCTTAATTTATCCCATTAATTTGCAAAAGGTAAAAACTCACCCCCCAAATATAAAAAAAATCATAATTCCCGTCACGAAAAATGCTGCCAACTTTAAACTTGTAAAATATGTTATACACCACGCAACAATTATCTTGAATTTATCCCATTAATTGGTACAAACGTGACAAACAGTTTTAGAAAAAATGAATTGTCTTGTGAACCACAATGCGTTTTAATTCGTTGTTGATACGTGTCGTAACATTCTCAGTACACGTTTAGTAACAAATTATAATTTGATACTTAATTCAGTTAAGTCTCGACACAATACGTCTTTTTTTAAGTAAACTCTCAGGTACAAATTAGCTGTCAGGGTATTTTGAACACCCTGTATACGTATTGGGTAATTTTGTTTGTAGTCTTATGCATTTAGTTAGATTCCGTATATACATTTTTTTTTTGTTGTCAAGTTTAGTTTGTTTTTTATGAATTTGTTTAACGTGTGTAACGACCTTTAGGGATGGTAGGTGTATGGTGAGCTTTAGATTCTTAGTTTGTGAATTATTTTTTTTTGTAATTTAGGTTGTTTTTCCTTATTATTTCCCGTTTATAGAAGTTTGATTAACGTTTATTTGTAAATAGTGGTATCTACGTTTAATTAAGGTTCATTTCGTTTGATTTCCGTAAAATATAATAGAAAATTAAGTAATTTAAATAAATAGTGTAGACTTATCTGTGTATGATGTCATGTTAGCGCCATAAAGTCGCTTAAGTATAGTTGTTCAGTGTATTAGTGAATATGCTGGTTTTGAGTCATAGAGATTGCATGTGGGCCTTACTGTTCGTACTTTAAGGTAAACATAGAGAGGCTGTACAGGATACTTTTGCTGACGTTTGAGTTTTTGAAAATTTACCGAGTCCTTACGGACGGAAACGAATTTGTGTGGTTGGGGTACCTTATTTTTCCCTTCCGTTTTTTTAATTGGTGGAATTAACTTAGATAAGATTTTTTATGAGTAGTGGGATGCAAAATCAAAGATGGATTTTTGTGAATAATTTTTGGGATTCTGAAACTGAACGCGCTCTCGTGTACTAGTATTAGTACGGTGCCATTTAGTGTTACGTTTTAAGGGGGTGGTTTAGAACGTTGATATTTTGGGACCTTGTGGTGTTTAACGAACGTACTTGTTGTGTAGTAAGGGTAGTTTAGCTACTCCTGAAGATTACCTGTAAAGGGATTTATTAAAATTGTTCATTCACCAGAGGATTATACCTAGTGCCGATTTCGGTTTCACGTAAAGTTACCTAGAGGACATCGTCGTGTTGTATAGTGCTTCAGTGACCTCTTTGGTTTATATCGCTTCTGCGGATATTAACATCATCGTTCTTGCAGTGCCACCTATTTATCGTACAAAGCGTGTGTAAAGATAAAGAAACTTTCGCAATATATTAAAATTTATAGTTATTTAAAACAGTTATCAACATTTTGGATTATTAGTGGAAATAAAACCAATTAAAGCTAAAAGTTATCAATCAATTTTGAACGCTCACTTTATTATCATTTTAAAAAGAAGTTAGTAATTTAAAAGTTTTTTTAACTAAGACAGTAACATATTTCGAGATTCATTCAAGGAATTGTTTGTGTGTAAAAGAATAAACGTCAACATTTTCACTCATCTTGTCAGACCTGGGGAAACCCACATCCGAATAGCAGTAATTGAACACCTAGTTCATCCCCATCGTTGTAACACAGAAGTGGGGGTCAAGTTAACCATTAAGGTAATATAATATTGTGTTTTTATTGAAAATTTTGAAGATTCTTGTGTGTTTCGATTTATTTTTTTGTTGTGTTTATGAAAGTTTGAAAGCGGGGTCATTTTTTTTTTTGTTAAAGTAAGTTGTTGTTTAAATTTGTTTAGCGTAATTAATTATAGTTTTGACGCTCCGCCTTCACACTTTTTTATTTTGGTATTAAAGGGCAATCGACCCTATTGTAGTGTGGGTATATTATCCACGAATTATATCTTTATAGGTTAAACGATTTAGACTGGCGTAAATCAGACATCCTGTCGCCTTTTAAGTATTTGTATTTTTTTGTTTATACGCATTATCGTATGTTTACATTTTTTTATACGTATCATTTTTATTATTTTATTATAGTCTGTTAGGTTTTATAAATGTGTTTAATTCTGTAAACACCCTTCTTTTGTGTTACATAACCGTTTTTTTTTTGCGAACTTAAAATTTATGGAGTAATTGCAAGTTACCGGTAATTTAGTTTTTAACGTAACGAGGTTAGTTTTTTTGTTTTATTGAGTAATAGCGTTATTAATATTTAGTATTTTATTTGATTTTTAGTTGAGTATTAATTCAGTTTAGAGTTCATTCTATAGCTTATTTTTTTTGTTTTGTTTTGATTATTATTTAATGCCTTATTATTACACTGAGGTGTATTAACGTAACGTTACTGAGTGTTTATCACGCTTTTATTTGACAAGCGTGTTGTGTTTTTGAAGCCCTATTTCAGGTGGTTTGCTGAGTTGCTGTCCAGCACACCTGGGATTGATTGCGGATAGGTAAGCGTATGTTTTTTGTATGTTTAGACACGCTATGTACTCGTAATTTTGGCACGACAACCCTTATTTTGACTACTAAACATTCTGGCGCCCAAACCGAATTGATTTTGTCTCCATCTCCTATTGTGACTTACGTACGTTTTACTATTCTGGATGCGCAAAATTTTTCATACGCTGGCTAGTCGGGGCATAAAGGCCAATTTTATCTGTAATCCCGTTCTACCACCCGTTTATACCGTTACATAGCAACAAAAAACAAATTAGGCAATAATTATGATGTTTTTACAATTATTTTTTACACTTATTGCGTTAGTAAATAATGATAGTTCAAAAAATTAATTTTATAAGTTTGCATTTTCAATTTATATACTAGGGTAAAGGCGCCTAAGAGCACGCGCGATCTAAGAGTACGCAAGGCAGTTTCAATAGTGAAGTCGACGTGATATGTTGCTGTGATTTTTTGTGTATAGTGTGTTAAATACCTAGTAAGTTATATCAAAAATTCTTTTGGTTATATCTATAAATAAAGGTTATACAGACAATTAAAAATTCAGCATGTTTGACTATAGTTTTTAGAGATTTTATTTTTCATGTACCGTGCAATTTAGAGGTTATGCGAAGGCAGTGTCTTAACTTAGCGGCAAATTTATTTATATAGTATTAAGTGTTTATGCAAATACAGTCCTTAAGGCCAAGCATATAAGTAATATTGCATTTTATTTTGATTATCAACCGAAAACCAAGAGTGCGCATTCGTAATTGCCCCAAGAGCACGCAGTGCGTACTCTTAGATTCCAGGGGATTTTACATGAAAATCTCTTTTTTTATTTTAGAAAAAATGGCCCCTTACCAAAGAAAATCTAATCGCCAGTTGCGGTTTAATAAAGAGATGCTATTGGAGATAAAGGAAAAAATTGAAAATGGCCAATCTAAGAGGTCCATAGCAAAAGCATACGGTATGAACGAGTCTACTTTAAGAAAGCGCCTTAAACTTGGTACTATACCAACGTCACTAGGTCGTTTTAAACCAGTTTTTACCCCGGAATTAGAGAACATTTTAGCTGATAAAATACGAGAATTAGACGCACTATTTTATGGGTTAACTATGAAAAGTGCGCAAGACATAACGTATAAATATGCTGAGGCATGTAAGCTTCAACATCCTTTTAATAAAATCAAACAATTAGCTGGAAAAAATGGATTTCACTATTTTGCAAAAGGCATAAATTGGCTATAAGCCAACCCGAACAAATTAATCTCGCACGAGTAATTGGCTTCAATAAACTTCAGGTATCACGATTTTTTGAAAACTTAAAAATGTGTATAGAAAAGTATGGATTCTCTGCAAAATCTATATATAATATGGATGAAACAGGAATGTTAACTGTTCCAAATAAAACTCTAAAAGTTATTTCAATAAAAGGGAAAAAAGCTGTAGGGAAAGTAGTATCCGCAGAAAGAGGGAAGCTAGTAACTGCTGTTTGCTGTGTTAGTGCTTCTGGGCATTATATACCACCAGCACTTATTTACCCCAGAAAAGAGAAAAGAAAGAGTTGCTTCATGGGACCCCAGTTGACACTATTATGCTCCTTTCCGAAAGTGGCTATAAATACAGAATTATTTATGAAGTGGCTGCAACATTTTAAAACGCATGCAAAACCAAGTAAAGAAGAACCTATACTTCTCATTTTAGATAATCATGCATCCCATATAAGTACTGAATCAGTAGAATTTTGCCGCGAAAGCGGAATTCATCTGTTGAGTTTGCCACCTCATACTAGCCATAAGTTGCAACCCCTGGATGTTGTCTTCTATGGGACTTTGAAGGCAGCTTACTCTCAAGAAGCTGACAAATGGATAGCTACAAATCCAGGAAAAACAATAGGTCAATTTGAAGTTGCGGTATTGTTTGGGAAAGCTTATTCAAAGCTTGCATCAATTCAGAAGGCTGAAAAGGCATTCTCTTCAACGGGCATCTGGCCTTACGATCCAGATATATTTCCAGAAGAAGACTTTAAACCATCCGGTATCAATGATACACCAGCTCCAGAAATCGAATATGCTGTCGACAACAATGTTGGTTCGGGAAATATTGAGATTGAAATAAATGATCCAGAACTTTTAGAGCTCATAAATATTGCTTCCATGGCAGAAATCGAACAAAACCATCATCGAATTCGCCCATACCTGGATGTTCTTCTAATTTAGATGAAACTGTGCATTTCTCTTCGCCTAAACCTAGATGTTTCTCTAATCAAGACAAAACACCAGACCTTTCGACCAAACCTGGACCCTCCTCTAATCCAGGCAATAATGATGAGATATCCAAGGAAATGCCACAATTAAGAATTCCAATTACGCCAGAATTTTCTTTACCAAGGTCTAGTCAAGGTGAAACCAATGAAGATCTTTATTTTACACCAGGCTCAGGTAAGAAACAAAATTAATTAGGTAAGTTGTATTTCTTACGTAATATATAATTTTTGAAGATACAAATGATGGTGATGCACCCACAAATTTAATATCAGAAGAAAATACAAAGAAAACCAATAAAAACGAAATTCTAGAAAATATTTGTCCTGTGCCAAAAAAAGTTATGAATGCAACTAAGCGAAAGAGAGTGGGTAAGAAGTCTGAAGTTTTAACCAGCACCCCCTTCAAGGAGGAACTTGCTGCTAAAGATGCAGAAAGAGGCAAAAGAGAATAAAGCACAAAATAAAGTTAAAAAGCAAATAGGAAGAAAATCTGCCACAAAAGGTTTAACTCATGGAAAAGTGTCTAAGAAAAAGGTGTTAGTTAAAAAGGTTGAAATTAATGTTTCTGGGGAATGTCCAGCTTGTACTGAGACATACTCGGATCCACCAGAAGTTGACTTGGTTCAATGTTCAACATGTTTACGATGGTTTTATGAAATCTGCACATCTTACGAAGGGCTAGGAACATCTGTGTGCGACTTCTGTAACGAAAACCGGCTAAATTAAGCAATGCGTACTCTTAGAATATATGCGCGCTCTTAGAATAGTACCATGCGTCCTCTTAGTTCATTGGTATCCTAAGAGTGCGCATAAACAAAAAAATACAATTTTGTTAATTTTCTCCTACCATTTTGAAGAAAAATATTTAGTTTCATGTTCTTTTCCATAAATATATAGTTCTTTGTCGCATTGTATTGCTTTATTTGAAATCTAATACCCAATTTGTGAACTACAGTTGATTGAATGTTATGTGTGTACTCTTGGGCACCTTTCCCCTATAGTTCGGGTAAAGTAAAAGCGTTGCACGTCACCCGTATGTTAAAATGTTAAGTGTTGTCATATGGATTATGTTATTTTAGGTTATGGTTCGTTACAGTTCCTTTAGGATAAGCGTAATTGCTTTCTTAGTTTATTTGTGTGATTATGGGATTAATCCATTTACACATGTCAAAGTTACAGAAAAAATATAAAATAGTGACTCCTAAGTTAATTTTAGCTTACTAAAAATTGTGCTCACAACATGCATCCAAGGAATAAAAAGCTTGAGCAGTTAAAGGTTTCTTAATTGTTTGTTTAATCTAAAATTATCGTTATGTGAATGACAAATGCACTTACAACGAACGGACTATACGTAACAGTGGAAAGTATTCGTGTGCGTTTCTAACATGTTAAGCCCTACCTACCCACGCACTAATGGACATCTTAATTTTCATAGAGGTTGCAGAGACTACCGGTGGGCATGATCGATTTTGGTTGTTACGTGACCACCGGTGATCACACTTCTTCATTTGGCCCGAGATTGACCAATGGCGCTAACGTGTTAAATATGTAAAAATAAAATAGAGCAATTATTTATTTCTTTGTTAATTATTTACGAGACAAGTCCAATTTATATAAAAAAAATAAATTTAACATTTTCGATTTATAAAACTACAAATAGGTATCATTGTAACACACTGTACAACTAATTAAAACAAATTGCACTGAAACAAGTTGGGTACAATTCACAGTAAATACCTTAAATAACTATAAGAATGACCAGCCGATGAAAAGAAATAATTCACACGATATTTAATTACTTAATCACTAATATCTTCATAATCGCTATCTGATTCATTTTGATTTATACGAATTATTATAGGTGCAATATCACCATAATCGAACCTTATTTCACGAAATGGAACTAATAAACACAATAATAAACTTTAATAAATGACAGATGCCTTGGTTGCAACATTGTAATTTTATTTATGATGCTGCCAACTTGTAGAATTATTTCACCCTAGACAATCCTAAATATTAGTATTACATCGGTACTGCTTTTACGTCATATATCACGTGCAACGCTTTTAGGATTGCCACGACTTTAGTTTTGGTTGCAATATATTAATTAGTGAACTACTATTTTATGAGAGGTTTATCCCATTCATTTGTAATGAAGATATTAGGTTAAAAGTTGCCCAAGTTGATACGCATCAAGCGGATATTTTCTGTATTGAAAAACATAGCGAATAAGGGATAGGATGTTTGTGCGTTCACTCTATTAGCGTGTTTGCAAACTACATAATCTAATATGTGTTGTATTGGTGTGATATTACATTCAAAACATGTATCTTCCAGTCGAGAGGTGCGGAAATCACGTTACATAACCTTAATCCTGAACAGTATATTTGATTTAATTTGTTAATGTGTGTTTTCCTTGCGCTTGAGAGGACCTCTCCACCATATATGATCTTTGATAGGATTATGGATTTGTATAGAAGGATAAGCGCCTCTTTGTTTGCACCCCAAGATATGTGCCTTAATAGATTCATTGATCGTTTCATTTCATTGGACACGACATGAATATGTTTTTTCCAATGTAATTTATTGTCAAATAGAATACCCAGAAATCGGGTTTTATTTCTTACTTCAACGGTATAGTTGTCAATTATAAGTCGTGGATGATCGTGCTTGGTTCTTAAACGGCAAAATGAACTAAATGCGATTTTATTGGAGGAAATTTAAATCCCATTGCGTTAGCCGAAACAGATAATTTTTCTACTTCGTTTTGAATTTTTTAACTTATATTTGCTGCTGTGGTGCCTGATACGTATATCACTAAATCGTTAACATACATCGTTTTACCGATATCTAGACTGAGGTATTTAACTAGCCTGTTCATGGCGATTGCGAAGAGAATATCACTTAGGGTTGACCTTTGGTGGATTCCATTTGCTTGGGTACGAGTTTTGGATAGAGTATTGTTTGCTCGAACTTGAAATTTTCTGTTTCTCAAAAAATTCTTAATAAAAGTTAACAAATTACCCTAATCACGTGGAGGTGCTGGTTCGACTTTACTCCCCATTATTATTATTATTCATATTATATATATATATATATATATATATATATATATATATATATATATATATATATATATTTATACAGCGTGTTCGGCGAGGAATGGGACAGTGCAATATCTCGAGCGGATGAAGATTTTAAATTATGAAAATATTTTTGTAAATATCTTCAGGGCGCACATTTGTTGGCACAAAGATTTGAATCAACGCCCATCACCGCCAGGTGGTGCTATCACTTCAATTTTTAAATGCAATGCCTTATTTTTATTTCATTTTGGATTCTATGACATATTTGTGATGACTTTTATTAAGACTGCTACCAACCTATCTTTTGTAGTTTCTGAGAAAAATAATCCTTGGAATTTTAGCACAAAACGTAATTTCAGGAAGTGCTCATAACATTTGAGTGATACAGACAAAATAGCAAATTTTATACCAAATGAAAGATAAAGATTGTTCTTCCACAAAAATAATGCAGATAACGCTGAAATAATGCGATAGCTGTACACTAAATTGTGGGACCAACTTATCACAGTCGTTGATTAAGAATCATATGAAACATTTATCATGCCATGAAAACAAACGCGTAATGAAGTGTCTGTCAAGTTTCTGTCAGTTCACAGTTTCAGTTTTGAAAATCGTCTGTGCATCGTCAAATTCCATAATTATGTTTACGTTTTCTAACGAAGAATATTTTGATATGGTAATAATTTATGGTGAATGTAGAAAAATGCAAGGGCTGCATAAGTATTGTATGCTGCCAGGTTTCCCGATCGACGCCATCCCGGAAAAATACATTTGTTCGTGTAGCAAATATTTTGAGGAAACCGGTCATTTTCCTCACTGTAAGTGCGAGAATCGCACAAAGACAGCAAAATATTCTTCGTTAGAAAACGTAAACATAATTATAGAATTTGAAGATGCACAGACGATTTTCAAAACTGAAACTGTAAACTGACAGAAACTTGACAGACACTTCATTACGCGTTTGTTTTCATGGCATGATAAATGTTTCACATGATTCTTAATCAACGACTGTGATAAGTTGGTCCCTTACAATTTAGTGTACAGCGTATCGCATTATTTCGGCGTTATCTGCATTATTTTGTGTAAGAACAATCTTTATCTTTCATTTGGTATAAAATTTGCTATTTTGTCTATCACTCAAATGTTATGAGCACTTTCTGAAATTACGTTTTTGTGCTAAAATTCCAAGGATTATTTTTTCTCAGAAACTACAAAAGATAGGTTGGTAGGAGTCTTAATAAAAGTCATCACAAATATGTCATAGAATCCAAAATGAAATAAAAATAGGGCATTGCATTTAAAAATTGAAGTGAGATAGCCACCTGGCGGTGATGGGCGTTGATTCAAATCTTTGTGCCAACAAATGTGCGCCCTTGGAAGATATTTACAAAAATATTTTCATAATTTAAAATCTTCATCCGCTCTCGAGATATTGCACTGTCCCATTCCTCGCTGAACACGCGTATAATATATATATATATATATATATATATATATATATATATATATATATATATATATATTAGTAATTACTAGCTTATTTTCAAATTTCCCGCACAATTTTTATGGCCTCTAGGAATTTTGTTACGTTTTTGAAGTTATCCTCATTTAACAGCATATTTATTTCATTTGTTATTTTGTAGTGTTCTCTGTAGGGTTGTAAAGCTTTACATCCTTCTATTAAATGTGTTTGGCTACTTTCCCATGAGTGTTGCCACCTATTCTTGATCAGTTCTTTAATATGCCTTGTTATACCTCTTGTATAGTGAATGTTTGTTTTTTCAACATTTAGTACTGTATTGGTTGTTTTGTATATTGTGGACAATTCACTGGGTATGTATAAAAATTTTACTTCTGATCCCTCATGTACTACAATTGCAACTTTTTGTAAAATTGTCTTTCTTAGTTCATCAGCGCTGAATATATTGTGTAATGCGCTTAATCTCGGATTGTGACTTGAGCATATAATTTTCTTGTCTAGTAGGTTTTCGATTGTTTCCAGTGGTTTTAGTATAGCTACAAGGCAGGCATTGTAATTTTTGTACTTTTTTGGAAGTTTACATTTTGTTTTATGGTCGTCAATAACTATTGAGCATTCAGCACTTGTCGATGATGAATAACCCGTTGTGTACACAGTTCTACATTCTCTATTTTGTAAGGCATATGTTTTGAAGTTAATGTGTGGATCTTGTGGTTTATGTGCTGTATATGTGGTGGACAAATCTCCCAGTCGAGCACGTTTATGTGAGCATTCCGCATATTTAAGAGTAAATTTTCATTTAGGAGCTCTTTATGTATGTTAATCAGTGCTGGTACTGTTCTTGTTCTGCTTCATTCATATTTGTCCAAAATATCTGGTTATTCTATATTTCAGATTGTTTTCTAGGAATCTCAATTGCAGGGGTACACATTCCGCTATAACATTGACAGCTTCATTTAGCGACGATATATATGCGCCTGTAATTAATAATAACGCTTGAGTCCATACCACTTGTATTTTTCTCCTATGTGATTTAGAGGCGTTACTGTAAATCGTGCTTCCATAGTCAATTCGGCTTCTTGTAAACGCATTAACTATTTTGCACAACGACTGTTGATCTGCTCCCACGTAAAGTTGCATGGCACCTTTAATCGATTTAACGTTAGTCGACGTACATTAACCAATCTGTCTATGTGGTTTTTCCAAGTCAATTTATTGTCCAGTAAAAGCCCTAGGAATTTATGCTCCACTACGTAAGGTATTATATGATTTTTTAGTTTTAACTGGATTTCATTGTGCTTCCTTCGTAGCCTACAAAAAGTGCATGCAGACAGTTTTGTTTGTAGAGAACTTCATTCCTCGAGATTCTGCTTGTTTCATAACCCTATTTGTGTTATCTTGCATAATTTTATGCATTTGGGTCATATCATTGCCACTTACAACAATTGCTAGGTCGTCAGCATATAGCATAGCTTTCCTTTGTTCATCAATTCCGTCTGCGATACCATTGATTGCTATTACGAAGAATGTGGTACTAAGAACGGATCCTTGTGGAATTCCGTGTTGCAGTTCTTAGGTACGTATCTCCAATACGCACACGATTTTGTAAGAAGCTTTGTATAATTTTAGGTAGTTTACCTTCTATATTCCACATTTTGAGAGATTGAGTATTTGGTGTCGTCAGATTGCATCAAAAGCTTTTTCGAGATAGAAGAAAACTACTAGGGTGTGTTGTGTTTTTGTAAAAGTCTCATTTATTATGCTATCAATTTCGATTAGATGATCGACTATAGAGTATCCTTTCCTATATCCAGCTTGATATTTGCTTATTAAGTTTTGTTTTTCTAATACCGTTATTAGCCTTTGGTTTATCATGCATTCGAATGTTTTGCTTAAACATGAAGTCAGCGTTATTGGTCTATAGTTTTCTGTTTTAGAAATGTCCTTGTCTTCTTTGAGAATAGCGATAATCGTTGCAAATGGGAAGGATAGACTCCTGATGCCCATATTATAAAATAAGTGGTGTAATTCGTATAATAAATTTAATAATAAATAAATGTAATGAGTTAAATCGTTCTCCAAAAACACAAATCGTTAAACTAACTGGAGATACTAACCATTCACCACAAATAATGCCTTTGTCCCAGTCGGTAAATTAATATAGGGCCAGTCTTTTGATTTGAATGATTACCACAAAATCTGCTAGCTTACTTCCACTGAACATCAATATAAAAAATAGCAATGTAACACTAATAAAAATGATCTCGGACGCCAAGTTATTTTTTATCTATGCTCGGAATAACTAAGCCGAGTTTTACACTAAAAATTTTATCAAAATGTAAAAAAATAAAAAATATACAACTATGTTTATTAACAGTTAATGACAGGGTAAAATAAAATATATCTTAAAACTAGCCTTAAATTACTAAAAAATCATTACATAAATACCTGTTTGTAAAATTTTTGTACACAAATTTTTTAATAACCTCTGGTATCTAAACGATTACGGAAATTTCGACTAAGGTGATGTCATCTTTGCATAAATATTGCGCAATATCTTGTAATAATGCTTTTATGTTGTCAACCACACCCAAACTGGAATTTTATTTCTTATAAATTTATCTTCTTGAAATTGAATAATCCGTTTATTGTATTTTCTTGAAATTTTCAAATAAAAATTGCAATCATAAAATGAAAGCGTACGTAACAGTAGAATTAATTGTGCAATCCAAAGCGGTAAAATTAAATGTAAAAGTAAAAAAGAAAAGTAAAGGTGAGAAAGTGAAAGTGCCTGAAAAGAGCAAATGTTTTAATTTTTTGTATAATGCGTTAAAATATCTTACCATCAAATCAATGGCACTTTACACTGAATTTAAGGGAAAACCCAAAAAAGCTTCTTAACACAACATTCATCAGGAAGTAAAAAAAAATGGATGCTTTGAAACTCGACGATGTAGTCGTGCGCGAAAAGATTTGCGCAAAGCATTAAGTCAACGATGACGTATTGCGCGAACATATTGAGCAGGAAAAGTAATTTAAAGTGGGAGTATAAACCATTAAGAAGATATGCACTATAAACCCCTAAAAAGATATTTTTCTTATATTTACAACTGAATGACCGAAAGACCTGAATTACGGTATATTTTAATACAACCCAAAATGGGTTGTTACAGCACGGATTCTGGTTTGACATCAGTCTGTCAAACTTATTCATTATTTACAACCTAATCGTTTTCTTTTAGTTTACGCCGTCTCGTATTATTTCTGTTCGTTGTTGTTGTGTTGCCCTTTTACTTACTCGTTCTTTATAGTTATTTTGTTCAAATTATCAAATTATTAATAACAGTTCTTATTAAAACTTTTCCCTTATTATGTCTGGTAAAGAGAAAAAGTTAAGTAGGTTCAACAATTAGTTGTGAATTTGTTGGAGTACTTCCAGCATGAACTAGATAATGGAGAACCCCTAATCAACTTAAATGCGGTGCAAGAGGTACAGTATATATAAATAATTTCACACAACGAAATACATTGTTATTGTTTTAGCGAGTAGCAGATGTTTCGTAGATTAGTTTGTGCACAGTGACAAGGATTAAAGCACGCAGTGCAATAAATTCTATTTTGCACAGCCCTGGAAAGAAACGACCTCGCGAAAAAGGAGAATCAGTTGATTTACCGGATTGTGTAAAGATGAGCATTAGAAATACTTTGTATGATATGTATGTTCAGAGTAAATAATATTACCTATAAATAAATTTATTGTCTTTATAGAGAAACATGTTACTGGCAGAACCCTAAATGCCGAACTTCAAGAAAAACAGATTATGTTAAGTAAAACAAGCTTAAACCGCACTCTCCACGATATAGGATTTAAATTTAAAAAGGACTGTAACCACAGAGCCTTAATTGAAAAACCATCAATTGCTAATGCTCGACTACAGTTCATGAAAGCATATAAAAGTAATAGTGACTCAGTTTAAACGAGACATGGTGTTTCTGGGCGAAACATGAATATTTTCCAAAGGAAATCCAGGGCGATCATGGCAAGACGATGATGTTATTCGTAAACCAGGAGCTTATGATGGCAAACTTCACATAAATTGTACTTATTGAAAGACGTGAACATATTTGGAATCTACTCTATTCACACTAAAATTATGCATATTGTTTTAATTATAAACTTATTTAAGTGTAATATTATTTGTAACTAACTCCTTAAATTATGCTGCGATTTTAAGTTCTGGGATGGGGACATTTGGTTAGTTCTTTTCAGAACCACATTACTTTCTAGTGTTCATTTAAGGTAAAGATTAATTCGTTTTACAGAAAGAGATAACATTTATGTTTTCATTTGTAGCACATCAACATGGCTCGTAGGTCAATTACCGTAGACGAATTGATCCATAACTAAGTCGAATACTTTAATAAAGAAAAACAGAACAACGGGCTCTTATCACCATTAACAGCAGTGCATGCAAGGGTTAGCGATGCTTTGAAAATTGACACGAAAACTATTTCTAATGCTTTACGACGACATCAAAATCAAGAAGAAAACAAGGAAAATGAACCTCAACGAAAAAGTCTAAAAACAAAAGACATGGATCAACGACAAAAAAGTGAAATCCGTACTACAATTTGCAACATGTATATTAACCATGAACATGTTACATTAGATACGCTCTTAACAAAAATTAAAGAAAGAGGTATCACTGAGTGTAAAAGGACTAGCCTCTATCACGTTTTGTTGGACATTGGATTTCATTTCAAGCAAACTAACAATAGAAAAGCTCTTTGCGAAAAACTTCGATAGCATCGATGAGGTTAAAATTTTTGAGAAGTTACATCATTTATATGAAACAAGATATCTACAAGCAGTTCGTTTATCTCGACGAAACATGGATATTTGCAAAAGGAAGCAACAAAAGAATATGGCAAGATTCCAGTTCAAAATGCTTTAAGAATCTTGGTGGGGAAGGCAAACGTTAGGTATATAGTTCTACATGCTGGAACAGAAGATGGCTTTGTGGAAGGAGCAGAACTTATATTCTCTACCACAAATAAAAGCAGCGATTATCACGATTGTATGAATTCGGAAAACTTTGTTAGGTAAATGGTTAACAAATCAACTTTTGCCAAACTTAACAAAGCCATCTATAATCATTACGGATAACGCTCCGTACCATTCACAAATTGTCAATCACTAGCCAACTACAAATTGGAAAAAAGAAGAAATTACAGAGTGGCTTAGGGGAAAAAATTACTCATGAAAAAGAAGCATTTAAAACGGAATTACTACATATAGCAAAGCTACATAAGGAAGAGAAACAATATTTGGTCGATAATATTATTAGAGAACATGGACACGAAATTTTACGCTTGCGTCCTTACCACTGTCAATTTAACCCAATAGAAATGGTATGGGGAATAAGCAAAACTTATTATCATAAACACATTGGAAGAGATGGTTATGGGGATGATAATGTCAAACAGATGTGGAAAGAAGCGTTAGAAACAGTTTCACCTTCAGTTTGGTTAAAAACGATTAAACACGCAGAAGCTGAAATTCTAAAGGCTTGGGAACAAGAAAAAGTTTATGATGTCCAAGTAAATCCAATTATTATAAATCCAAACGATAACACAGATACAGACGATGAATTGTAGTGAACATTTAATTTCTTGTTTTTAATTGAATTCTTAACGCAAACAGTTTTCTCCAAAAACTTAATAATAATCTATAATAATTATAATAACATATAATGTATGTTATTGTACACTAAAACATTATAATGTATAACAATAAATTATTTTCAACACAGTCATGCTTAAATGTGAATGAACAAATTTACGTTTTATTACATTATGGTGTATTTTTTTTATGTACTCAATAAGTAAAGAAACACTTGGTTATAATGTATTTGACACGATACTTTGAATAAGTTTAAAAAAGTACTATAATTCAATTACATTAAATACATCAATAATTTTGAATTGCAGTATAATAATCTTCTACACAAACAAGTGTATAAACACCGATGATTGAAATTATCATTCCGTATTTTGCAATTCGAACATTTTCTCAAAGCATAATGATTAGTAGCATTCCTAAAAATTCAATCTTTATGAATAAATCAAATAAATAACCATTAACTTGTAAGGCCCTTTACACAATTTTTATATTTGCCGCGGCTAAACTGCAATCGGTCTTTAGATTAGAAACTAAAGAGGGGGTGGGTTCGTCGGAATATTTAATCTTTAGTTCTACACTGTCCACATAAAATAGTCACAGTAAAACGGTTTAAAAATATATTATCCTATTATTTACAAATCTAATATATTCACATTTAAGCTAAATAACTATCTGGTTAACAACTAACATAAACGTAACAATAAGAAAACAACTTGACGTTCTGATTGAGACGGCGGCGTCGGGGGCGTTCACTCGGTTTGGCCGGCAAGTTTTGGATTTCCTCCTTGCTTCAACTCACGCGATACGACGGCTTATTGTTGTCGCACTCGTTTCTGTAAATAGATATTAATACTCCCTAGTTACACTCAATGAGGAACGTAATATTTAAATGATTAATAACGTTGCGTTTAATTAACTATTTATGCTGGATACGGCCCTGTCTACAAAAGAAAAGAATGTATAAACAAACTACTGGGTATTAAAACGGGGGTTGCGCAGATCTAGGTCACTAGTGAAAATCGATATCCCGAGTTCACGGTTGTACGCATGACGGTTGTACCGGTCTAATTGCTTGCTGCTCTTTACCTTCAGTAATTTCTGGAAGACGGACAGGCGCGTATGCTTCGTGAAGCAATTTACTTTCGCGATCTATTATGTTCGAAAATATGACTTATCTTCAGAGGTTTATTCTCGCATTAAATTTAGACTGGGTGGATTATACAAGTTTGGTTGTATAATTAATATATTCGCACGTTATCTACGGGGGATGTACTTTTATTGCGATGATTTCCTTGATGCAAACGAAGGAAATACACGTAGATACAAACGAACGTTACCTACTTGTATACGTACATAACGCGTATTTATTAAAGGCGGTTTTTTATACTTGCGGAATAAGCTGGTGGAAAACAATTAATTGATTGCTTTCTTGAAATTCGATTCCTAAGCGCGTGGTTATCGATGTACGGTTTTCGTCAACTACAGGTCTTTGACGGATACTCTACGTTTAATTCGTTTGTGATTACAGGCACTTCGGTCTTCGCCAGCGAGCTGGTGAATTCAGGTGTTTAGAATGTAAGTGAGAGTAAATAATAAAAGCTGCAGGTCTATACAGTCCTACTTAGCTCCCGTCGTCAGGTATATGGTAGAGTGGTGGGTGTATACTCCCGACTACCTCGTGGCTTTGCCCGTGACGGTCTGGGTGTTTCTGTGGGTGTGTTTTTACTCCCGACGGCTTCGGGGTGACCCGTCGCTCTCTGGGGTTTTGTGTGTGTATTAGGCGAGTGTATACTCCCGACTACCTCGTGGCTTTGCCCGTGGCGGTCTGGGTGTTTTTGTGTGTGTGTTTTTACTCCCGACAGCTTCGGGGTGACCCGTCGCTCTCTGGGGGTTTTGTGTGTGTATTAGGCGAGTGTATACTCCCGACTACCTCGTGGCTTTGCCCGTGGCGGTCTGGGTGTTTTTGTGTGTGTGTTTTTACTCCCGACGGCTTCGGGGTGACCCGTCGCTCTCTGGGGGTTTTGTGTGTGTATTATGCGAGTGTATACTCCCGACTACCTCGTGGCTTTGCCCGTGGCGGTTTGTGTGTGTGTGTTGTGTTTTGAATTACTCTACAGACTTACGTGTCGTTAATCACAAAGATCGAGGATAGCTATTGATTTACAAAAGGTTCGCGGTGCGCGTTCGCAAATACCGGGAGCTAAACTCGCGGTGACTATCACTAGGTCGGCGACGATTTACTTTAACGCAACCGTCACGTGCAGGTGTTCTGGAATTGGAGTTAGTCTAACGGACTAGCTGATACAGGAGCTGGTAAAACCAACTAAATAATTCTCGGCGGCGGGATGCGTTCACGTGGCGCGACGAAACTCTTCTACTACTGCTGCTGATCTGGTCGGTTACGGCTACTGGTCGGCTATGCTTACTACTTACTGAAGTAGTAATACTTACTTACTTAATTCAAAAGGTGCGCGGCGCGGTTTTTATAGGGGACCCTCGGTAGGCGGTGGTGGCTTCCGTTTGGGGGAATCCTATTTGCAATTGCGATGTTTTATGTAATCTACGTTGGAGGGGAACAAATTAATTTATGTTGTGCAATCACACGAAATAATAAGAAATATTAAGTTAGGTACTGAGTAATACGGAATACTAAGAAATATTAGATCAAGTCTTGCAGGTGTTTGAATACTAAGAAATCGTCCATCATTTCTTTTACGAGGGCTGATTGTTAAATAATTAATTAATTACAAAAATTTTGTAGTAATGACTTGCGGTTCGTTACAAACTCACAAATTTGCAAATAGAATATATTGCAGAAGCTGAAATTCTAAAGTCTTGGGAACAAGAGAAAGTTTATGGTGTCCAAGTCAATCCAATTATACATCCAAACGATAACACAGATACAGAAAATGAAGTGTAGTGAACATTTAATTTCTTGTTTTTAAATGAATTCTTAACGCAAACAGTTTTCTCCAAAAACTTAATAATAATCTATAATAATTATAATAATATAACATATAATGTATGTTATTGTACATTAACATTATAATTTATAACAATAAATTATTTTCAACACAGTCATGTTTAAATGCGAATGGACAAATTTACGTTTTATTACGTTATTGGTTATATTGTGTTTGAAACGATACTTTGATTAAGTTTAAAAAGTACTATAATTCAATTACATTAAATATACCAATAATTTTGAATTGCAGTATAATAATCTTCTACACAAACAAGTGTATAAATAAACACCGATGACTGAAATTATCATTACGTATTTTGCAATTCGAATGTTTTCTCAAAGCATAATGATTCGTAGCGTTCCTAAAAAATTCAATCTTTTTGAATAAATAACCATTAACTCACAAATGTATTGCCGTCAAAGATATATAATCGCCACTTTTATGTAGAAAAGTATTGGAACAATTACTTCCTTTCTTTGGAAGAGTTCATTGGTCTTAACCTACAAATACCTATTTACAAAATTTTTGCAACATTTTAGAATATATAATAACTTACCAAAATTCATCTGCTACGTTTTAAGTTTTATTGAAAATAATATGCTTTTATGTGCGTACATCTACGATACGTAAATAAAACTTTTGTCTTTTATTTGCAAACATTATGACATTTATATTTATGTGAAGTAGTTAAGTTAAAGTTGGTAATGTTGGTATCAAAACTGTTCGTATAAAGAAAACTTAATTTGTTGTTAACGTTATCCTTGTTAGTTACTTGAGTTAATAAGAGCCATACAAAACGACACTCTTGGAATAATACGTTAGCTAATAGTGTACATTGTATTCAATATGTAGAAAAGGATAGTCATACACAAGTGCGCGTTTGATTCATCGATTAATCGGGATAAGTTAAACGAATGTTCTATATAAGTTATTCCATTATAGTGTACATTTTTTCTGTACAATGGGGTGCCGTTCTAATACATGTTTGAATGTACCTATAAAATATACTTATTACACGAATTTACGAAATTGCAACATTTTTAACCACAAAACAGCATCGGTCATCGTTATTTGTTCTCGGTATTACGGGCTCTAGCATTCTATACCTCCGTCTTGTTGGCTTTTCTGATGGTATCTGTAGGTTTTCTGTACCTGAAATAAATACATTAAATATATCTATACCTGTGTCCTGTTTTCTGAGATGAACTTCGGCTTTATGCTTCCGGTCACTTCGGTGACGTTGTTCCCTGTCAGTGGTTGGGTCGGCCGCTTAAATGGTGCGACGGTTTGTGCCTTCTCATCTGTGAGTTTATCCTTTGATCTGTTTCGTTGCTTTGAGTGCCTTCACGATCTTCATAATGAGCGCGAAGTCCTCGCCTTCTGATTCTTCACGTGCCTGTTTCTTGTTGTCCGCTGCCATGTGGGGGTAGCTTATCCCTGCTTCGGTCATCCTTGCTGGTTTTCTTACTTCTGCTGGTCTAGGGGCGTTCCCTTTCTTGATATTTCTTGGATGGGTGGGGCATCCTCCGTAATTTGCTGCGTGCAACCCGGTGCAGTTGCAGCACTTTGGCTCTTCCGTCTCTCGGGTCTTCTTGCATTCCCTGGTGTGATGCGTCCCGCACACTTCACACATCGGGGCTGTGCGTGGCATCCGCTGGTAGTACGCCCGTATCGTTGGCAGTTGTAGCATTGACCTGATCCGTTCTTCTTGTGGGGCGACTCCACTCGCACCCTCAAGTATCCGATGGTCGTGATGCTGACAATCTCCTTGTCCCTTTCGCTTCTCTCGAGGTGGACCAGTGCCATGTCGGTTTTCCGGTGTTCACGTCTGGCGAACATCCGGCTAACCTTCTGACGTCAAACCCCATGGATTTGAGATCGTTGTGTACCGTTTCTAGCATCTCGTCGTCTTGCGGGATGCCCTTGATGACTACCTTTAGCGGTTTTGCCTTTTCTAAAAGGTAGACGTTGAATTGCACTCCGATGGTGTCCAGTGCAGCTGTTGCCGTCCTGTATTCTTCAGGGGTGCTTAGAATCATTCTGATCCTGTCGTTGGATGTTCTAGTAGCCTCTGTCGGTGGAGGATTAGTGGCGGGATCATTTCTTTTTGGGCGGGCATTTCTTGATCTTGTACTTCGGCGTCCACCCGTTGCCGTTTGACACCGCCTTTCTTTGTGACGGTCTTGAATTCTTCCTCTTAGGAGAGGGCGTTTTCTTCTATTCCTTGTTGGGAAGCTGCTGAGCTGACTTCCATCTTCTCGTGGAGTTTTTCGGTTTTTCTTGTCGTTTCCGTCGATGTTTCGGGAGTTCCATCGTTCCCTCTCTTCTTCCCGCTGTACCTCTTCTTCTTAGGATGTGGGGGCTTTTCGTTGTCGCGTTGACCTTCTGCGCGAGCTTCGGAGGTCTTGATCATGGTTTTGTTTGTCGATTTTACACTTGTAATCACGTCGAGTCTTGCTACGACTTCTTCGTGTTGAGCTTTAAGGGTTTCTATGGTTGCCTTCAGCTCTTCGATTTGTCTCTCTTGCTCCTGGAGTTTCTTGAGATGTTCTTCTATAATCTTGTCTTTTCTATCCGTGCCTTTGTCCATTGTTCCATGTAGAATTCTTTTACTTGTATTTCTCCTTTCAGAGCTTCCTCTTCGTACTCGCTGTCTTCGTCCGACCACATCTTGGCTGGCTCTTCCCCGAGATCGGTTTTAACCACACACTTCCGATGCGAATAATGTGGCACTGAAATAAAAGGATTAATACTCAGTTCTCATGCGGCGTATGTTCTCTTTATTTGATATCCCCAATAGGCGTATAGAAATGTCTGAGAAAAACTTTCTCCCAAAACACGTGTGTTCTGTTCAAGAGCTCAACACAGACTGTCTTCTTCCAAAACAGCATGTTTCGGGAGTTCCATCGTTCCCTCTCTTCTTCCCGCTGTACCTCTTCTTCTTAGGATGTGGGGGCTTTTCGTTGTCGCGTTGACCTTCTGCGCGAGCTTCGGAGGTCTTGATCATGGTTTTGTTTGTCGATTTTACACTTGTAATCACGTCGAGTCTTGCTACGACTTCTTCGTGTTGAGCTTTAAGGGTTTCTATGGTTGCCTTCAGCTCTTCGATTTGTCTCTCTTGATTCTGGAGTTTCTTGAGATGTTCTTCTATAATCTTGTCTTTTCTATCCGTGCCTTTGTCCATTGTTCCATGTAGAATTCTTTTACTTGTATTTCTCCTTTCAGAGCTTCCTCTTCGTACTCGCTGTCTTCGTCCGACGACATCTTGGCTGGCTCTTCCCCGAGATCGGTTTGAACCACACACTTCCGATGCGAATAATGTGGCACTGAAATAAAAGGATTAATACTCAGTTCTCATGCGGCGTATGTTCTCTTTATTTGATATCGCCAATAGGCGTATAGAAATGTCTGAGAAAAACTTTCTCCCAAAAAAAAAAACACGTGTGTTCTGTTCAAGAGCTCAACACAGACTGTCTTCTTCCAAAACAGCATGTTTTGACTATCCAATATAACATTAGTGCCAAACGTACCGCCCAGAGAACGAGTTCAATCGCAGCAGACGTTAATATTTTTATTGCACTTATTAGAATTCCGCATTTAGCTTTACTTAGCTCTAATTAATTTTTTAAGATGCGTTTTATACATAATGGATTAATTAAGCACGTAAAATATTACTACAACAATTTTAAAGTAGTACCAGCCATGGTGGCTGGAAATCCAGCACTGTAGCTGAGCGTTATATTGAATACTCTCTAGCAACAAAAACAGAGGGAGTCTTGAAAATTTTTGCACCTAGTGCAAGCGCTACGAGTACAGAAGTTCGTGTTGAAGAGGAAGAATTAAAGAGCATTTTGTTAGAACGCAGCAAGACCTGCGCTGTTACCTCTGGTGGATTTTATTTTGGAGAAAATGTTAGTTTTAATCATTGTACTTTTAATCTTTATAACTCTAAACAATAAATTTGTTTTCGTTGTATTCCAAAAAAAAATTTTTTTTTTTATTAAATTAATACCTGTCAACAATTTACAGGCACCGCCGATTTTTGAGAAAGTGATAATTTTGTGTTTGCCCAAATATTTGCTTTCTGAAAAATTTAAAATAACAAGCAACATCCGTCGTTTCAAAATTTTTGTCAACAAAGAAGTTTAATAGCTTTTTTGTTTAAAATAATTAGGGAAGCAAATAATCCAATATTAAGATTTTTACATTGAAATCTCTATGGTGCACAGGACAATTCTACACCCTGTATATACCGAAAGTATTTAAACGCATGCGCAGATCAAAGAACACGAGTGTCTCCAGCTCCTGGTACCAGTTTAATGATCTTTCTTTAGAGCTTTATACTGGGTTGTGGCGTTCTTCATTTAACCCTTCCTCATAGGAACGGTCGTAGTCGGTTATATCTGTTTTGTTAAACCTTATTTGTATAAATTGTATAATTAAATTATTCAACACCTATTCTTCGAAATGTCTTGTGAGATTGATATGAAACTTATTAAAGTCGAACCAAAAGAGGAAGATGGAATAGATTTAGTTTCAACACATTTTTTTGTAAATAGTGATTTAATACAAGGTGAAATTAATTGTTTTCAAGTAGTAACAACTTGACACTATTTTTACAGATAATGTGAATATTAAGACAGAAGATACCTCTTCGCTAATAAATGATGTTAGCTCAAATGAAGCGGACTACATAAAGGAAATTAGTGTCAGTCACATCACAAACGTACAGTATGAATGTAATCAATTTAATAGTTCAACAATGGTGCAAGAAAGTTTTAAACGCAACGGTTTAAAATACAGTTCAAATTTTAAATATAAATGTGACCATTGCGATTATGTAACAAAATACAAATCATCTTTGACACGTCATCTTTTAAAACACTCTTCAAGTTATGAATTCAAATGCAATGAATGCTATTATGCAACACATCGCAAAGATAGCTTTAAGCTTCATCTTAAAAAACATTCTTCAAATTCTGAATTTAAATGTGACCAATGTGATTATGCAACAAATCACAAAGGTGCTTTAAAAATTCATCTTAAAAAACACTCTTCAAGTTACCAATTCAAATGCGATCAATGTAACTATGCAACACATCACAAAACTCATTTAACAATTCATCTTAAAAAACATTCTTCACGTTATGAATTTAAATGCGACCAATGTGATTATGCAACAAATTTCAAAGGTAATTTAACAATTCATCTTAAAAACACTCTTCAAGTTACGAATTCAAATGTAACCAATGTGATTATGCTACACATCAAAAAGGTAATTTCAAAATTCATGTAAAAAAACACTTTCCAGGTTTTGAATACAATTGCCATTATTGTAATTATGCAACCTATTGCAAATATCTTCTTACAATGCATCTTAAAAAACACTCTTCACGTTACGAATACAAATGCGACCAATGTGATTATGTAACGAAATGGAAAGGTGATTTAAAAAATCATCTTGTAACACACAATTCAAATTATGAATATAAATGCAACCAATGTAATTATGCAGCCCATCGTAAAAGTGCTTTAAAAATTCATCTCAAAAAACACTCTTCAAGATATGAATTCAAATGTGACCAATGCGATTATGCAACAAATTGCAAAGATTATTTTAAAATTCATCTTAAAACACACTCTTCAAGTTATCAATTCAAATGCGATCAATGTGATTATGCAACACATCACAAATCTGGTTTAACAGTTCATGTTAAGAAACATTCTTCAAGTTATGAATTCAAATGCTCGTTTAACAATTCATCTTAAAAGACACGTTAGATTATGAATTTAAATTCAACCTAATTGTAATTATGCGACGTATCAGAAAGCTACTTTAAAAATTCATGTTAAAAAACACTTAAAAAGAATGAGTTCAAATGTGGCCAATATGATTGATCAACACACCGCAATTTTAAAATTTATCACTTACAAATTCATTCGTAGAAACCACTCTCCAAGTTATGATACAAATGAGGTCAAGTCATCCATAGGTTATTTATTTGCATATTCTGAACATAAAGAAAGGAAAATGACGTGTTCTGATTAATAAATTATTTATTTGTTATATTCCAGGCATCTTTATACTGTACTACTGGGCATTCCATTGTGTCTGGTGAGATGGTTGACTCCAGAATTTGACCAACTGTAAGTTATAACTACGTCACTGTAACTTATATAATAGTGAAATACGTGTTTTAATATAGTTAAATATTTAATTTATAAAATTACTTTTTTAAAATCATATAAAAGTTTCTTATTTTTTTGAATGTGACTGGTGGGACACTGAAAAATCCCTTGCTTTTACGTTTGTGCACTCAAAGACAAATATTAGCCAAACCACATTATTAGCCTACTTTACAAAGGGCGTAAATCCACTTGACTGAATTTTACAGGAGACAAAAATAACTGCTTTCTTTCATAAATTTTAAAACTTGATACAAAATTTTGATAAACTTCTTTTTTATTAGGCATTTATGTATCTTTTGTAAATTATTTTAAAAAAACCGTAAATAATTTTTTTTGAGAACTTACGACTTTTATTTATTTCATACCAAGGATATATATATTTTTTTAAAGGACGTAGTTGGCGCCCATGTAAGATGGGTTAACCAAACAAGCGGCCCTCTGAAATTCTACTGGTATGGTACCTTTTAGTTGTACACCATACTGTTATTTGCCCATTTATTTGTTATGATGATTCACAATCTTTGTTAGTTTCTAATTTGACATCCGAGTTAACATGCTCTCGGGGGTGCCTTTCCTACTACACTACATAATTCCTATTCTACTATTCCTGCATGCTTTACTTGGTTTCTATTCTAGCTGTTACATTCTACTCTACTTATTTTCTGTTGTATGCCCTGTTTGAATGTTTTTTTGCATGCAGTTTCTATTCTAGTCCTACTACTACTAAAAACATACTAAACTACTCACTAACTACTTGTCCGTTCACCTTTGCACTTACTTTTGTATGTCTATATTGGTTTGTTTATTGTCTTTACCGTTATGTGGGTTGCTCCCTGGTCTTAGGAGTTTAAACTCCTGGAATTCCGAGGGTCACTTCCTTCTTCGGTTTGTGTTGGTGCTGTTGGTTGGTTGTATTTTTGTTGCTTTAGTTCCGCATACTTTGTCTTGGCGATGTTAGTTACCATTTGTGCCAGTCGGTTTATGGCTGCGAAGCTTTCTGCTGATGTTAATGCAGTTTTTATGTCATTTCCGACTATGTTGTCTCTATATTCGTGTAATTTGTCATTGTCATGTGCAGATGAAAAGGATGTGTTCGGGTGTGCCGGCACTGCCGCATATACAGATGGCTGTATCTGCGTGTGCCATTCTTTTCCGGTATGTGGGATAGAGACCATGCCCTGCCGGAATGTGAATTAATCCTTCTGTCGGGTCTATATGCTTGCTGTTTAACCTGTCTTCAATCGGTATAAATTCATATACCCTTCTTCCAGTATTTCCGTCATCCCACCTTTCTTGCCATATGCTGGTAATCCTTTCTTTAATTTCGGTTTGCTATATGCCCGTATGCCTATTAGCTCTTCCACTCTGTGTTGGTTCTCCTTTTTCATCCAGTAATTGGCGGCTCTTTGGAGTATTGTCAGGTCAAGAGGTGGTATACCAAGAATTACACCCAGCGGGTCCAAGGACGTTGTCCTATAGGCCCCAGTGAGTCTAATTACCAACTTTCTTGCATAAAACGGTATTTTCTTTCATGACATGGAATCAATAACTTTGCCTTTTTTTGCTGATAAGCTATATAATGATCATTGTCTGATTCTTCAGGCTCACTGTCTTCATCACTTTGCTCGGTATTTGAATTTTCAACTCTAGTCTCAATCTGGTCCTTCTCTTCAAGGTCGGGCTCATACGGTACTTAAAATTCGTCTTGGTTGTCGTCTGATTCATCGTCAAAAAGCATTTATGAATCTCAGCTATATCATTTTCATTTTCTAAATTAAAAATCTGTTTCTTGGAGCTCATTGTGATCCTAATATAAAATTATAACAATTATAGTCGCGTGCACCTCACAGGTGACCAATCAACAAGTATAAGAACAAAAAAAATTGAATATAATGAAAGTAAAAAACTTACGTAGATTGTCGCGTGCACCTGTGGGGTGATTTTTCTTCGCCGACAGAGATATATTACCGCTTCAATTGCAACTCATACACTGTTCGAACGAACGAATAGAATCATGAATATAGTTGGAAGGTCACGCCGCTACTCCCCCACCGCTGTCTTTAACACGTGCTTATATGATGGCATGCACCTCGTAGGAGCAACGCGTCTATTGGAATGTTAAGCTAAGGGTACTCAAGAACATTTTCTTGCAAACCCTAACTTTTTCTTTTTGTGTCTTTAGAAAATAAATCCAAGTGAACATCCCTTTAGACTTTGAGTCACCTTTTCTGTTTCTTTTTATTTCCTCTTTTTTCACTAAAGGGTTTACGTATGTTTTACGCTGACCCCAGTTCAATTTCGTCCAAAAATATTTAAATATTGGATTGTATATTTTAACATCAAGTTGATTGTGTGTTACATTCGGTTCATCCCCTGATGATGGTCTAATTATCTAATAGACCGAAACATATATATGTAGGATTACTTTTAACTACACCAGACATATAATAAAAAATAATTGAGAATTTTGGTTTTGAGTTTTTCTTCCACTCCATTTAAATATTTCATTTCGTGCTTCTTCCTCAAACTTCTTACATTGCAGATTTCTTCCTTTTTCTGAAGCTTTACACTCACATTCTTTTCTTATTTCTCTTTTGTCTTTTAAAGTTTGGTAGGTCCAGGTTACGTCATTCAATTTTTTTCCAAAAGATTCATCACCTTCATTCTCGCTTTCTCTTGTTAACATTAGCAGTCCATTTCAATTCATCTACATTATTTCTTTTTTCCGTAGCGTCGGTGTCTTTTATATTTAGGTCAAAATCACTTTCATGACTAGAATCACTTGAGCTTTATATTTCTTCTACGCAAGCGGGATCCATCTGATTAGTCTCAAAAGTATGAAACAAAATTCATAATTTCCAAAATAATTATTTTTGGAAAAATCTCTCGCACAGGTCGATTTTTATTTTTTGTTGGGCACATTTTAGCATAAAAAAAATTACCAAAAACTCAAGATGGCGACCACGCGCCATTCTGTAAAAAAAATTAAATGAAGGGGGGGGTCACGTGGCACATCGTTTGAAAGCTCTTAACAATGGAAACTCATATCCCAAAGTTTAAAATAATCGAATGGTGTAACAAAATGCGTCACTTTTTTCCTTTCTGGAACGCATAACAAATTAAAAAAAATACGAATTTCAAAAAAGCAAATTTTATTTCTGTAACAAAGTGATGGTCACCGGAGATGTTTGCCAAATTTTAAAACAATCGATTAGTTTGCACTCACCTAAACTATTCTCATTACATTTTTACATTAAATACTAATTATGACATTACATCAAATTAATGACAGTTAATGTTTTTTTGAAACATTTAAATAATCTAAGCACACAGAATGATTCATTTTACATTTCATTCATGATTAAGGCCGAATCTAGGCCGTTTGTGAGGGGGGAGAAACAAAAATTTGCCCCCAAATACCCTAATACTCAAAAAGTTGATGTAGGCAAAAAAAGATTAGATATGGTTTTAAAGCTTACATTATAATTTATTTGCACATCTTGTACCTGTATAACTTATGGCAGTTTCAAGAACAGTAAGAAACTAAGAAACTTAAGAACGGTTTTGTTTTTGTTTATGATCAAGTCTAAGAATTAAACAAAATATTTTTTACTCCGAAATTCCAATATGGAATTCCACGCTCCACAAACGATTTTTTCTCTTTAAAAAAGTGTTTAAACCATAACAAAAAATTCGCTGCATCCGAAATTTGTCGTCTCCTAAAATTTGCCGCCCGGAGCACGTACCCCCTCTAGAAAGTGCATCGCAAGAATGGTTTATTTAAGTGAAAAAAAGAGAATTCAAATTCTCATTAAGGTTGGCTTTGGTGACCGAATGTGTAACCACGCGGAAGCTTGCCGACTGTTGAGCACGGAAAATTCAAACCATACACCAATTTCACGCTCAACAGCAAGCAAAATTGTGGCCACATTTGCTGAAACTGACAGTATGCGTGACAGGCCCCGTCAAGGTCGTCCAACAATTCAGGAAAATACTAATTTGAACATTCTCTTGGAAATTCAAGACAACCCTCACATTTCAACAAGGAGCATTGTCCGAGATAACGCAGTCGGCAGTACTACAGTGAAAAGGTTACTTAAAAAAGAGCGGCTTCATCCTGACAAAATCCACCTTGTTCAGGAGCTGAATGAAGACGACTTTGACCGCCGACTCAAATTCTGTGAAGAATTGATGCTGAGATTCGATGAGAATCCTTTTTTTTTTTCTGAACAACGTGCTGTGTAGTTACGAAGCAACTTTTACGATCATGAAGTGAATCGTCATAATTGTAGATATTGGTCAAACGAAAATCCTTAATGGGTTCAAGACAATTATACCCAACACCACCAAAAAGCTAATGTGTGGGCGGGACTATTAGGAAATCGCGTTGTGGGACCTGTCATTTTGGAGGAAATTTAAATGGTGAAAGATATTTAGATTTCTTAAGATTCGAGCTAGTACTGGCATTGGAAGAATTGTTTCCGGATGAAAACAATCCAGACGCACCTCACCCCATCTGGTTTCAACAAGATGGCGCTCCCCACATTTTGCTCGATATGTTAGGAGGTACCTAAAGGAAGTTTTTCCGGGCAGATGGATAGGATGAAAAATTGAATGGCCTGCCCGCTCGCCCGACCTTACACCACTCGATTTTTTCTATGGGGCCATGTAAAGTCAAAAATTTATTTAAGTAAGTCCAACGACTTAGATAAGCTTAAAAACCGGATCCGTGTGGAAATGCAATACATAGAGCAGGAGACCATCCAACGTACCGTGGAAAGCGCCTACGTCCGCCTTGGCCAGTGCCAAATCGCCAACGGCAAAGAGTTTGAACATCTCCGGTGATCATTAGCTGACTTATACGTCTGATTACTTTGTTACAGAAATAAAATTTGCTTTTTTGAAAGTCGACAGTGTTTTTTTTTTAATTTTGTTATGCGTTACAGAAAGAAAAAAAGTGATGCATTGAAAAGGTCGCCACTTTGATATACCTTAATCCATTGTTTTAAAATTTGGGATTTGAATTCCGATTCTTAAGAGCTTTCCAACGATGTGCCACATGACCCCGATTTCCATTTAAATGGCGAGTGGCCGCCATCTTGTCAAATATGTTTTGATCAAGGTGGTGGACACATAGAACAATTCTTTTAAATTAGACAGTTATAATTTGTTTGTATCAGCTTTTATTGTAAATGATCGCTAAAGTCTGTTTTTTCATCCGTTCAATAAATTTTATCGATAATAATTCAAGAATAATTTCCTAATTGTCTAGCTTGTGCTTTTTCATAATTATTGAAGCATCCAGTTCCCTATTGAAGGAGGTATTAATTAGTGAACGTCAAAAAAACGAACGTTATAGTGAACCATGGCCTAACTAGATTAAGAATTTTTTTGCGATTTACAGGTAACTAATATTTTTTCTTATTTCAGTATTCATTGAAAATAAAATACCATCGTGTGATACATTTTTGAAAAAAGGAAAAAAATGCTATTTAATAATCCAATATGGCGTCCATAACAAAAAAGAAAGCTATAGTCAATATCTCGAAATCTGAAAAAGATATTCTTTTGTTTTAGTTTTTATTGTAAAGATCTTAAAAAAGTACCCGTAGAATGTTTAAACTAAAATACCGTATGTTGTATAATAACCGAGCTACGGGGTCTGTCAAAAATGCACCATTTTGGTTTTCCGCGATTTCTTCAAAAACAAAAAACAATTGATAAAATGTAATAGCACTTTTGGAATGGTAATAGAATCCTGAGAGACATTGTCCATTTGACCGATTTTGCAGCTCTTATAATAACAGAGATAGCGACACATGCAACGCCAATTTGGGACACAGTGTAGAGCGGCATATGTCGCTTTGTCCGCGAATGTGCTAATATGAATCTGGGTTCTCCCCGCAATTCTACAAATATCAACAGCTTTATTTAATGTTAAATTACCTTCTCTTAATAGACGGTCTCTTAATTTGCCACTTTTTACACCACACACTATACGGTCCATTAACAGTTCTTCATTGTTCCCAACTCGCAATTATTGGAAATTTTCTAGAGTTCGGTGAAAAACTGGTGGTAGTTTTCATTTTCAGTTTGTATTATTGTGTTAAATTTATGCCTTTCCACGCTATTGTTGCTGTTGGGAATGAAGAATGCTTCAAATTCCAATTTAACGGTTTCATCATTTCTTGCTTCCTCATTAGAAAGGCCAAAGTTTTCAAATATCTCCACGGCTTGTTCTCCAATACAATGAAGTAAACATGCTGTTTGTATATCACCTTCGCAACTGTTGCGGGTACCGGTCGCCATTATGTAGAGTTCCGAGGTTTCCATCTACATTCATAGCTGGTTGCTGTCGTAGATTCTTCATTGTATTTGTTTGATTTATAACACACGTAACACTTTTTAATTCCCCATCTTTTTTTTTCTATTTCAATTTATTTCTTGTAGTTGCAGCATTCATTTGTAGGGGAGTTGTCACAATTTTTACCAATAATTTTTTTATTAATTACTGTTTCTTATTTTTTCAACAATTGTTAATTCAGTACATACCTATATGTCTTGTGAATATACAGAATTAAGTACCAGTGATTATCATAGTAAAAAACATTATTTTTTATTTAGCTTAGTAGTTCGAGAAATCTGTGACAACATGCCCCGTGTTGTCACAGGTTTTATAATTTATTGCCTAGGATATGTCGTCTTCATGTTTAGGCATACAATGCAAATAAATTCAAATAAATATTTCAATAGGTATTTATTTTATAAAGTTAACAAACGATGGAAGCAATTACATATCGTCATCGCTATCACAGTTACGACACACATAATATGGATTTCCATCAGTACACTTTTCATGAGACCAATTCTTGCATTGGGTGCATTGTAACCAAACTTCCTTGGAATCACTATAGTTTTCTCCATAAATCAAGCAAAATGTTTCATCTTCTTCCTCTTGTTCTTCGGATGGAGGTGCAGGTGATTTTTTGGATTTGTTTCTGTAAGATTTGTCTCCAAAGACTTGCTTTTTTACATTGCCTGTGGCTTTTTGAACTTTTTGATGCCTCCAATTTATTTTTTACGGGAGTGTCGGTCAAAATAGCAGATTTAAGCTTCCTGCGCTGTTGTCTCCTAGATTTTCTATCTCCTGCTTTAGGCAGAGGGCGAATAACCTCTGGGGAAAGCACAGGGCTCCGTCTGCTTTCCACAGATGTTGAAGGTCTTGAAGGATACAGCTGAGAAGTTGACGGTTCAGCTTCAGCAAAAGAATCTGTGCGGGAGCTTGATGGTTCTACTGGCGGAAAAATGTCTGGTCGATCTGATCGTATATTATCTGCATCCACTGAATTTTCTGCAGTAACATGTTCTACATTAGGCCGTACGTTTTCCACAAGTGCACGATCTGTTACATAACTTGGGAGAAAATCTTGGTCCATGAAAATGTCTTTGTTAAATGGATATACACCGGTAACGCGAAATCCTGATGTGATATTATTTGGTACAATTGGAAGAGCAATAGCAACGATTCCTGGGATATTGTAAATTGTTATAGTCTTTCCAGGATTAGTTTTCTTCCAGGAAGCACAGGAAGAATTTATATATTTTTTCAGTGGGCCAAAAACGCTCCTGTCCAATGGCTGCAACTTATGGCTGCAATGCGGAGGGAAAGAAAGCATAACTACACCATTTTCCTTAGCATAGTTCAGCGCAGGTATTGAAAGATGTGACTCATGGTTATCCAATAAGAGTAAAATGGGGCTATTCTTAGTGCACTTTACTGTGCCAACAAGGTGTTTCATGAAAGTTAAACAATTCTCCTCCTTCATCCAGCCAGATGGGTTAGCTGCCCCAACACTACCAGTGGGAGCGTTATTCAAAAAATGGTCTTTAAAATGCACTAAAGGAAAAATGAATAGTGGGGGGATACTATTTCCAGTAGCAGATACCGCAAGATCCTTCGTGACAAGTGTGCCTCTCTCAGCTGAGGTGACTGAACCAATTTGCCTGAATCCTTTTCTAGCAACTACACGATCTGGTCGTTGGTCAGTAGTTACTCCAGTCTCGTCCATATTGTAAATATCAGACGGAGAAAATTTATGGCGTCCATACAAAATGCCCAAATTTGTGAAACAAACGTCTACATTGGTTTTATTAAAGCTCGTGGCCCTTGACAAGCTAGTTGCTTGTGGTGTTCGTTTGACAGCCTTGCGTGTCTCTTCAAGAAGCTTGAAAACCAGTCGGGACCTGCCATAGATGTATCACTCCAGGAACGCGGCAGTTGTTTCTTAAGAGTTTTAGTATAATCATATGCAAGTGTGCATAATCATATGCAGTAATGTTTTAAAAACATTACTTTAATTTCGTCATTTTCCTCTTTTTCTTTTTGACATACAGCTACATATCTGTGCTCTTTCATTTGACCTCTTCTTCTGTTTGTCTCTAATTTAACTACGTTATAGGTTCCGTTCTTCACCTCGTTTGCATCTAGGGAACCTTGAAAACTTGCAGAACCTGAATGGCTTTCTGCTTTTGTATTTTGCCCAACTATTTCTTCTGCATCTACGTTCAGTTTCTGTTCACTGTCACTGGAGTACACATCAGAATAACTTAAATTTCCTCCTTGAAACAATAAAACCTTTTTTGGATTGACAAGATGTTGCATTCATTTCCTTGATGGTGTCTGTATATATGGAATCGGTTTTATGTGTTTCCATCTTTCGTCAAGGTATCCTCGCTGTTATTCAATATCACCACCAGCAACAAAGAAAATACGCAATCGATTAATATCTTTGACACTAAGTACTTGTAGCAGTTTCACCTGTTTTCAATCGTTGCTTTTCCTGTCATTTTAGCACACCAAAGGATTATTTTTGCTGTTGCCCCTATGCCATGAACTGCCCCCTTACCATGGCCGGTGGTAAAAAACTAATTTCAAATTAATTTCAAATTAATTTCAACACCCCAGTCCAATTCAGAGTAACACCTGGTCAACAATGTAAATCGAGTTTTGAACTGTGCAGCGTATCCGTCAGATCAAATTATGATTTATTTAAGATTCGGAAACCGGGATTTTAAATCATTAATAATTTTTTTTATGAACAACCACATAGCATATTTATTGTGAGTTAATTCGTTGCTCACAATTTCATATGAATGGTTCTCTTGACCTTGGTTAGCCCATGCACATTGCGCATGCCGTAAAGAGTAGCTTGAGCTTTAGTTTCAAAGTATTTAGATTGCTCGTTTTAAGCAACAACACGGAACTTGAACTTGAGTGTTTTGCTGTCGAGTTCTTTTATAAGATATTTTGCCGTTCCAAATGGCAGTAGTTATTTCGCATCTATTTTCAACTGATTGTCACTGTTTCCATGTTACTTTCAATATTTGTTTGAGAAATTCTACAGAAGAACCGAGAAATGTTGGCACTATCGTTTAAAACCTCTATCAGAAAGTTATAGTTTGCGTGATGAATACAAACACAAACATTGTGTGGCATTTCGTTCATAGGTCTCACGTGTAAAGGTCTGAATTCAAAAAATTTGCTCTTACAGAGTTTGATAACAGGGTTATTATTTACGAATAATGAGTAAGGTTCAGCGATTGTGATCATAATATGCCTTTTAGCTACGTGAGTACGTTTACCCGTTTGCAAACCTTTTACGGACGTTGTGTCTTTTCTATTTGGAGAAGCACGGCTCATGTCATCTTTTTCGCAGAATGCTTCTACTTTTTTCTTAACTTCATCTGTAATAGCCGTGCTAATAATATTGTCAGGCTTCTCATGCAATACAGCCATTTGCGGCATAAGGTCGTTCATCATGTGCAATAGAACTGCTGACTGTTTAACGGGACTCTAAGGAAGGGCCTTTTTAATTTTTACAACTGCTTTTTTCAAAATATTCAAGCATTTGTACGACCCTAGCGCTGAACTCTTTTGTTTTTGTATTCCCGTTATTTTTTATATTCTCTTTGCTTTCTTTTTCTATTTTTTCATTTTCTTCATATTCACGCCTGTTTTCTCTCTCCGTTTTTTATCCCACTTTTTGTTTTTCTTGGGTTATCTTCCATTTATCTTTATCTTCATTCATCTTCTCTCGAGATTTCCTCTGCAGCATTCATCTATAGTAATCAAACAATCATCCAGTTAATGTTAAAGCTTGGCAAAAGCGAGTTGAGATCAAAGTTTACTGATAATCGGCTAACTTATCGCCCGGTTAGCATTTCTGTCAGGCAAAAATAATCTTAAACCATCCCATTTTAAATCAGAACAGAAAACAAAGCTACAATCAGCAGTTTCCGAACAAAATCCCGTCATATATCAATGGTAATCCATTCATATGTGACTGGTGGAACACATTTCAAAACTGTCTCGGAATCATAATATAATCATTTTGAATTCGTTAACTCGTATTTGAGGTTAGGAAAACAACTTTTATATCTTTTTTCGTGACTGGTGGGATATGTGACATGCATTTATTGAGAGAAGAAATACACAAAAACTAACCTATACCTTTTAACTTTATTTTTATGTAGTAATTTAGTTTTTTCCATGCTTTCTGTAAAATACACGCGCCAGCTTTCTACAACTGTCAAAATAGCCGAGAGCAGTGTTACCAATGTAATCAAAATTTGTCCCTAAATTGACTTTGTATGAAGTTGAAGTTTCCATAGAGAAAAATGACAGTCTTCTTTATTATTTTTTAAAAAATCTAGAGATTAATGAAATATAAAGATTTTACTATAAGTTATCATTGAATTAGAAATAATTAATGGAATTTTAAAATTTGTGTCGTTTTCCTCTTTTACATGGAATGCCCCCTAAATAACTCGTCGTAACTGAGGAGCACTACAAAATGTACCCCAAGGTCAAATATTTTTGGAAATTTCTTCCAATTGATCCTCTTGATCAGTCCATATTCTACTTCTACCAGTTTGATGTAGTGGTTCAATGCTTCTTTCCTGCTCCCATTTTTTTTAATTGTTTTTTATTTATATTTAAAATTTGTCCCCAAATTGACTTTGTATGAAGTTGAAGTTTCCATGTAGAAAAATGACTGTCTTCTTTATTATTTTTTAAAAAATCTACAGATTAATGAAATATAAATATTTAACTATAAGTTATTACTGAATTAGGAATAATTAATGGAAGTTTAAAATTTGTGTCGTTTTCCTCTTTTACATCGAATGTACCCCAAGGTCAAATATTTTGTAATATTTATGGAAATATCTTCCAGTTGATCCTCTTGATCAGTCCATATTCCACTTCTACCACTTGGATGTAGTGGTTCAATGCTTCTTTCCTGCTCCCATTTATTTTTCATTTTTAAAACTTTTTCATTTATTTTTAAAATTGTCGCCATTGCTCCAATTTACACCCCTCGTTGAGGAAACTAGCCCAATAATTCGACCTCTTACAAACAAATTTAACGCTAAAGGGATGACCGCTTGAAATTGAAGATTAAGCGAATTAAAGAATAATTTTTGAAACTGACACTCATGTGACATTCATCAAAAATTGTTTCAATTTGACTTTATGTTGACATATTTTAGAGATCATATTCAATAATGCAAAAATCTGTCTTATAGATTTTTGAAATTAACTGCATATGTCAGTGTAAAAAAATCAAAAAAATTTGGAATATTTCAAAAAATGTTACTAAGTATTTGACCTTGGGATACATTTTGCCCCGAGGTATAAATATGACTAGAGTATAACATAAATAATTTATTAATCAGAACAGGATGCTATCCTGGTGAAGTTTCTTACGGAAAATCCGTTTGAAATAGTTTTCAACAGATTGTCGTCGAAACATATATATATATATATATATATATATATATATATATATATATATATATATATATATATATATATAGTGTTGTGGAGAACTGGTTCAATATTGTAAAAAACAATTTAATGCAAGGAAACTTCATCAAAAATGTTCACGTTTTATAAGAACAGTTCGAAATTATGTCGTTGCGCAACATAGCGAACATACATATGAAATAAAGAAAAGTCGTTGTGCCAATAAAAAGCGTAAGGTAAAGAAAGAAGTAGAAAAATGGCAATCGAGAAAAAAACAAAAACATACTTATTTCAAAAAACAAATTCCGTCCAAAATGAAAATGAAAAAAGAAAATATTACTCAACTAT
This sequence comes from Vesta saturnalis, assembly GCA_036346205.1. Lineage (NCBI taxonomy): Eukaryota > Metazoa > Arthropoda > Insecta > Coleoptera > Lampyridae > Vesta > Vesta saturnalis. The sequence goes on from JARFJB010001981.1 coordinate 295,488, forward strand.
CAAGTAAAATAACCTCGGCAACAATGAATAATAGTGTAAATGATGATGATTTTTATAAAAACAAAAACGAACCTTTGGTAAAAAAATTAAGTAGAGATTATGTTATTGCCAAATACAAAAACGAAAAATTCGTTTATTCCACCTATGATTGTTTAAATAATAGCAACAACAAACAAGAGATGTGGTTGAACAACCTAATTATCGACTTATTTTTGTAAATAATTCAAAATCACACCTATACGATTTTTTTACAGTACGAGACAGATTTTATAATAAAAAAACAAGGTCATACCTATAAGAATAAAGAAACCCAAACTTTACTAATTTTACCTATTTTGGAACATGATCATTAGAGACTAATTTTTGTAGACGTTAATAAACGCGTATTTAAAGTTTTGGATCCACTGGGTAATACTTAACGAAATACAGATAAATTTTATAACAGATTACGACCCTATTTAACAAAATGCTGCAATACATTTTCGTTAATAGTAAACAAAAAATTACCGGTTCAGGACGATCAATTTAATTGTGGAATATATATATATATATATATATATATATATATATATATATATATATATATATATATATATATATATAGGCTGTATCGTAAAAACGCCTCAAGCTGTAACTCCGTTATTTTTTGTCGGATTTTAATAATTCAAAAAAACAAATTAATGGTTTGATATACTATACAAGACGTCGCCAACTTTCATTTTTTTATCTTTGCCCTCAGTGACAGCGATAGTCAATTTTTTTTTTTTTATAATGGAAACGTGTTTATTTTTACGTCATATTGTAGACAATTTTTTTCTGAATTCAACAGTATAACATAGTTTAATATTTATTTAACATTTGCATACGATTTGACATAGTTTTATAAGTCGCTTTTTGTTTCGCATTTATTTCCACACATGAAGACTTGGCTTTAGCAAAATGTCAGATCGTGTCACTGAATTGTCAACATCACAATTTTTAGTTTATTTTTATAACACTGTGAAAAGATCACTTTAATTTCTATGATGGATAACAGCACATTGACCGACATGCCCCAAGTGTACTTTGAATGTAATAAAAATAGTGGCCAAGCAGTGCGTCTCTACATCAATCGATTTCCAAACAGAGAATTTCCAGATTAACGAAAATTCTCAAGACTTGAAAACAATTTAAGAAATTATGGTAGAGGTGGAGTTATGAGTTCTTCTCAGTGTTCAGGAAAAGGCGAGAACGTCTACACGTAAAATTGCTAGTGATTTGAACAACACATCCAAGGATACTGTAGATAGAATATTAAAAAAGCACAAATTTAAACCGTACGTTACGCAAAAAGTGCAAGCTCTGGAGCAAAATGATCACGATCGAAGAATTGAATTTTGCCGTTTTTATTTAAACGTGGTTCGAGGAAATGGTAATTTCTATAGAAAAATAATTTCTCTAGAACTTATTGTAGAAAATAATTTTCAAAGAAGATTGTCTGGTGCGGTATTTTGGGTGATCGATTAATTGGGCCATTTTTTATCGACGGAATACTTACTGAAGACAAATATTATGATATTTCGAATGAAAATATCGAAAACTTTTTAGATGGAGTACCCTTTGCTCTCAATAGAATTTATTTTCAACAATATGGGGCTCCTCCACATAATGCACATGTGAATTTAAATTGGTTAAAGTACCCTTTGCTCTCAATAGAATTTATTTTCAACAATATGGGGCTCCTCCACATAATGCACATGTGAATTTAAATTGGTTAAATAACAGATTTGGCACAAGGTTGATTGGGATAAATGGACCTATTCGGTGCTCGTTTCCCTGACCTCACGTCACTTGAATTTTGGTTTTGGGGTTACCTTAAAGACCAAGTCTATTTAAACCACCCTAGAAGAAGAATAATCCACCTCAAGAAGAATAATCGAGGTTTGTCGAGAAATACCTCCAAATGTTATAATGAACGCTACTTAGATTAGAAGGTGCGAGCTATGTATTCGTCAAGGCTGCAGACAATTGGAACAATATTTGTGATGCAGATTTCACTAGTTATTTAAATGGCATTTGTTAATAATTACGGATTACTTAATTATTTAATTTTTTATTTTTTCCCAGAAATCGTTGAATAAATATTAAGTTATGTTAATTCTATTGAATTCAGAAAAAAATTGTCTACAATATGACGTAAAAATAAACACATGTTTCTATTAAGAAAAAAAAAGTTGACTGTCGCTGTCACTGAGGGCAAATATAAAAAAAATGAAAGTTGGTGACATCTTGTAGAGTATACCAAACCATTCATTTGTTTATATATATATATATATATATATATATATATATATATATATATATATTGTAACGAATCTATAAATTTCCGTTACCGAGCAACCGTATAAATTGTTAAATAATGATGTAGTAACCGCCCGGTATACTTGTGATTTTCATGATAATTCATAAATTCACAAAATTTTAAAATATAAACATTTCCATTTCATATAGAAATATTTCAGGTTAAAAGACGAGTTTTCTTATCTAATAAAAACGCAACATGTTTCGGACTATTCACAAACTTGAATAAAATATTAATATACATGCGACCTTTGTGAAGTGCGAGTGCGTGCCTTGATCTATTCGAGTAAGGTTATTAATTAAGCATATTAATTTAATTTAGCTACTACTGTTGATGTGTGGATCAATTACCGTCCGCTATTTTTTTTTCATAAGATCCCAGTAGTAAATCTTATATTGATAAATATTTTATGTACGGGAAATATATATTTAACTAGCGTTTTACTTGCACGTGTGCAACTATCCGATAAGTCAGTTATCCCCAAGTTTCTTTGCAGTATAGAAACACTACCGTGACCGTCTTAATTAAGTCACTATTTTTACGGATATTAAGCTGACTATCTGTACGTTAATTATTTTTGTACCTTTATGGATGAACACTTTACCGTGGGTAGCCGTTTACAAAGAAAATTGTTTTAAACCACGAATCACACGTTATAATTACAATTTCTGTTATACGAGGTATCTGCTTACATATTAGGTTTAAGTTCAGTACGAACAATTGCAGAATTTTTTATTGTATGCGATTGCATTTGATAATTAGGATTTCTTTCTCCTTGTGTTTAGATCGGAAGTATTTATTCTATATTTTCAACTCCGTCCTGATTAGTTTTGTTACCGTCCGTTCAGCGTGGTTAGACAGATAAGATCAGAAATTGTAGTATTTATTTTATTGATTCAAGGTTGCCGTCACCGATTGCACACTAATTTTTAAAACTGCATTTGCAATTTCAGTTAAGTTTTGTAATCAGAAATTTTCTTTAAGTAAGTAGTAAGTAGAATAAATTGCTCGATAATTGTTATTTATATAGCCGCCTTCATTAGTGCCGGACAACCACATTGTGTTTATATATTTTTTTTTAATTTAGTTGTAGTTGTCCGTCACAAGCCGATACCCGTGCACACACCGGGTGATACAAATATTGCACCCGCTTCAGTTGTATAATTCTGGATCCTGTACGATCTGTTATTTAAGGTGTCAGAATATACTATTTATTGTAATTAAACCGATAGGCCGTCTAGTATAAGGGTAAATCAGACTATTATTTAGACAAACGACAGCTTTAGTTTATATAATTTTTGTACGAATTTAGTTTTGGTTTTCCGTCGCCGTTGGCAATTATTTATATTTTTCCTTAGTTCTGTTAATTATTATAATCACAGCAATTGTTAATTTTGTTTTACCACTACCATATTTTGTGATAGCGGACCGTGTATGATAAAGTATTACTTTATTTCTTTACCGTCTTGAATGCGTTTTTGGATAATTTTTTTTATTTTAGGACTTTAGGTATTATTTTTTTCCGCCACCGTTGGCGAAAAATTATTTTAGTAAGTGCTATCGCCAAGCACTATAGTTTTTTTTCAGCTGCCCGAATAAATTAGAGGTTGAGTCCTTACACCGTGACCACCCAATTTTTGCGAGTATTGTTTTGTACCGAGACATATTAATTTAATTTTTTTCACTTACTCGCGATAACAAAATTAATTTCTTTATGGTGACCGAGAGTTTTATTTGACGAATCGTCCTGGATTTTAATTTCCAACTTATAAAATTATTTTTTTATTATTTATCCGACACTGAAAACATTCGCTTCCGACCTCCGTATGAGGAGTTTTATTTTTTTGGTAATTGAATTTATTTTGGAGTCACAATACCGAGACCGCGCATTTCTGACTCAACAACGACACAAGTTTTAAATACCGGCACCGATTTAAATCTCCCGAAACCCTGGTAGGCCGACGTCTTCACTGACGCTACTTGGACCGCTTTTACCCCTTTAATTCCCCGCGAAGAGGAATCTAGGCCTCTATATAACCAGTTACCTAGATTGGCGCTCGAGTAACCCGATTATACCGCGATAGTCCAACCACAGTTCACCGCTTTGATAATAACTAGCCGTCCAACGAAGGTAAAAGCGTTTATAATATATATATATATATATATATATATATATATATATATATATACATATCGGGGTCTGGACTGCTGGCATCAAGTTATCTTTAGTGATGAAAAGTTATTTCATTCTTCTCGTAGTGGGCATATTGAAGTTTATAGACCCAGGAATTCTAGATTTAGACGGTGTTTGTGAAACCTGGCCAAGTTTGGATGAAACTCCAAATTTGTTTAGAAATTTATATGGTTCCACGCCCCGTCAACTTAACGTGTCATACAAAGAGATGGTTCCATTGCAGAATATTAATTTTTGTAATTAGGTGTATTTCCCAAATATTAATTGTTCTTTTGTTAATACAATTATGTTTGTTTATTGTATTTTTTGTCCCCTTTATTTAGGACCTTTATCAAAGTAACGCACTGTATTATATTTCCCATTTTTAAAAACCCTATATACTTCATAAACTGTCCCCTTAACAAAGGTTTTATAAAATGACTGTCCCACACCAATGAACATTGATAAAGTACAAGAGCAGAAGAAGAAAGAGTTAAAAAATTTAGTTAAGTTGATTAGAGTTTCAAAACAAATTGGGCATTGTGTAAGTCGGCTTAGAATAAAACGTAATTATTTGTCTGGTTATGCGACAATGATGTTATAGGAGTTTTTACTTTTGTGGTTGTATTTTAGCAGTTTTAGCGTAATTATGATAGTAGATAAGGAAAAGAAGATTGTAAAGTAATTGTAAGAAAGTTGTTGTTGTCAATAGTGTATATGGTACAGACCATATATGAAATCAGACTGTATGTATACGGTCTAGACCGTTTATATACGGCCTACATTTAGAAAGGGCTAAATCACAAGATGCGTTCCATATTTTCATTGGTCGTGTCAATTCGCTGTTTATAAACGGTTTAAATAACAGTTTCAACATTTAAATGGTAGAGCACGTTTGAGCTAGCGGTAATGGTCGCGCGGTCGGTCGGTGCGGGTTCGATTCCCGACCATCACATTTTTTTTCTGTTGGGTTACAGTAGTTTTGTTTATCTAATCTAATTATGTTGGGTTATAGTAGTTTTGTTTATCTAATCTAAACTAGATATATAAAACTACTGTAACCTAAGGAACGCATCTTGTGGTTTATCCTCGGCTAAATCACAAGATCCGTTCCAAGTTTTCATTGGTCCCCTACGGAACGTATCTTGTGATTTAGCCTCTCGTCTACATTTCGCCGTTTGATATTAACTTGATATTTTATATATGGACTAGTGTATATATATATATATATATATATATATATATATATATATATATATATATATATATATATAAATATATATCGCTAGGTTACCGTAGATTTAATTTCCATTTTTACTCTTAGAAAGCTATGTAACCGATTATAATAGCCTAACATGTACAAATAAATAAAGAAATCTTAAAATAAAATAATACCTAACAGATTCTGATTTTGAATACGTATGGTCTAGATTTAGTTGGACCACATATAAATTGATTAGACCTTTTATACAGAGATAGATATAGTGATTGTATCGAAGCCAAACCTTAAAATTATCTTAAACACCGAGTGCTACATAGACAAGGACATAAACGCGGCCATAAGAATTATAAATAAACGCATTGTCGTGCATTGCGAAGGATTGGACCACTGGTTTGTCTGGGTCGAACTGGACATGTTCACAGTTTTTTCGTGCTATATTTCACCAAACATTCAACAGGATGAGGTAAATAAGATATTAAACAAGCTAGAATCAGCGATAAAAACCCAAAAGAAACCAGTTATTGTAGCCGGAGACCTGAACGCTAAATCACACATATGGGGATCAACCACAGAAAACAAAAGAGGGGGAATAATCGTTGAATGGTGCACACAATTAAACCTAATGGTGGTTAACAACGGAGATAAACCTACTTTTGTAAGAGGTATCACCAAATCTCATCTTGATCTAACGATCAGCTCGTACAGCATGGCGCCTTTAATACAGAACTGGATGGTACTAGACAGAGAGGAAAGCTTAAGCTTACACCAATACATAACTTATGAAGTAAATGCTATTAAAGTAAAAGAAAACCTCGAAAATAAGTCTCACCGCTGGATTATAAAAGATAAAAGCCGGAAAGGTTCCAAGAAATGATGCATAAAAAGTTTAAGGACATAAAAAATATGGACGCTGACATAATAACTCTTACAATCCAACAGGTGGGCCAAAGGTGTTTTGCCACAAAAGGAAACAGGGCAAGACAAAATTACTGGTGGAACAAAACACTATCAGAACTAAGGACAAAATGCATTGAAAGCAAAAGGAAACTTCTAAAGGCTCATAAAAAAACAAGCGGAAATGAATTAGAATACCAAGCAATTGCGAACAAATATACAAAAGATAAAAATAGATATAAAATCGAAATAAAAAACGCGAAAATTAAATGTTGGGATAAACTTATAGAGGATCTCGATACGGACATATGGGGTACTGCCTATAAAATAGTGTTTAAGAAGTTCGGAATGGCTAGGAATAAAGGTAAATTAAGCAAAAACTCCCAAAGCGAAATAATAAGAAACTTATTCCCTACGGATACGCCCTTTAAGTGGAAGCCTGTTGAAGTCAATAGCGAAGAGGTAGAAGAGATTACGGCGGACGAATTAAGGACAGTAGCAAAAAACATCAATGTTAAAAAAGCAGAAGGACCAGATAGAATTCCCCCAATCATAACAAAACAAATAATAGAAGACTACGCGCTGCTTGTATCGAAAATACTCACCAACTATATGAAACAAGGCCACTTCCCGAATGTATGGAAAGTTGGTTTATCGAAAAACCAAGGAAGAATAATAGCCCAACGACATATAGGCCTATATGCCTAATAAACGGACTAGGCAAAGTATATGAACGATGTCTATATAAACGAATCGTAGGGGAAATGGAAATGAAAGGGAGCCTCCACGAAAATCAGTACGGATTCAGGAAGGGCAGGTCGACGATAGATGCATTGACCAAAGTGAAGGAACTTGTCGACGAATCCAACAGAGCGGCGTATCAATACCGGGATCTATGTTTGCTGGTAACAATTGACGTTAGAAACGCCTTTAATTCGGCACCTTGGCCAGGTATAGTTAAAGCACTTGAAGTAAAAAGTATTAGCACCTACTTAGTGAAGACCATACAAAGCTACCTTACAAATAGAGCAATAATTGATGAAGAAGAACAAATGTCTATTAACAGGGGGGTTCCACAAGGCTCTATTTTGGGTCCATTGCTTTTGGAACATATACTACGACGACGTATTGAACTTGGAAGTACCGCAAGACGTTTCCTTGATCTGTTACGCGGACGATCTTGCAATTGTAGCCAAAGCACGGACAGCGGAAAAATTAGAACGAACGAACGAAACCATATCGTTAGTGAAAGACTGGATGGAAAACCATAAACTGGAAATAGCCGAGCAAAAAACGGAAGCCGTATTGTGATGGAAAAGAAGAAAAACGCGACCAATAATAATAGAGATAGGTGAAGAAAAAATTACAACATCGAAAAGCCTAAAGTATCTGGGAGTTACATTTGCCGAAAAAATGTCCATGACTTTACACGTAAAAAACGTAACAGAAAAGGTAACATCAAGCCTATACAGAATCATGCCAAATATAAATGGACCCAGCTATTGCAAAAGGAAACTTCTAGGATCAATGGTCGAATCCATCATATATTATGGCTCGACGGTCTGGTCTAACACGATGAATATAAAAAAATACAGACTTGCTAATAAAAATACAAAGAAGGGTTGCAATAAGAACAATATCCGCATACCGCACCATTTCGGCAGACGCAGCACTACTCATAGGCAATATAATTCCGTTAGACCTAATAATAAGAGAGCGCGACAAAATTCATCAAGAAAAAAATGCAGATAAAGAAAAACTACGGGATGACACCATATAAAAGTGGAACCAGACGTGGACGACGAGTAAAAAGGGAGAATGGACAAGAAAATTAATACCAAGTCTAACCACATGGCACAAAAGGAGTCACGGCCAAATCAATTACTGGCTCACGCAATTTTTATCGGGGGACGGTTCATTCCGGAAATATTTACATAAATTTAAAAGAGCTGAAGACGAATTCTGCATATATTGCAAGGATATCGATACTGCAGAACACGATATTCCACTGTCCGAGATGGCAAAATTACAGAAAGAAAACGGAAATAGAGATCGGCACAGAGCTCACGAAAGACAATATCATTATGAAAATGCTAGAAAAAGAAATGTATTGGATAAAAATCGATTCTATGGTTAAAGGCATTATGAAGACTAAAGAAACAGAGGAAAGGAGAAGATAAACATTTATAGTGCAAACATCATTGACCTTTACCTTTTCGTTTTATAATGCTACATTATTTATAATTTTAAGCTGAGGGCCCAATTCTCTTTGGACAAAGAATGTATTTTAGTTTATTTTAGTGTTAGTGTTACTAAGTTCGTTTGGGAGTTTTACTTTTAATTTAGTTTTTTCATTTACATGAATATAAAACCAAACATGCTGGATCATTATATATATATATATATATATATATATATATATATATATATATATTGAGATGTTCAGAAAGAGGTAATAGAAGTATCGGACAGCTTAAATGACATTTGGGTAATAAAAAGGGGTGATTTCTAGCTCGATACATGTGCAAGACACTATTTTATATAAATCTGGTTCACGATGTGATTAAAATAAATTTGTTTGATATAAATTAGTCTGAATATCATTTACTTAGTTTGGTTTTATCATAAAAAGCAATTTGCTGCTAACAAAATTGTCAAGAATGTTAAATATAACCATTTTCGTAAAGTCATTTTAGTATTTCAATTATTGCAATAAAAGTCAATTTTTCAAGGGGAATTTGGCAAGTGAGCACTTTACAGGTGTTTAAACATGAACTATATAATTAGGATTATGTTAGGGATAGTGTATGACTAGTTTTTGAATGCAGGAAATACAAAAATTTAATAAAAGGGTTATAATATGGACAAGTATAGACATTTTTCGCACATATTTTTGGAAGCGAATTAGTGACAAAAATTATGTTACAAGTTTAACAATAAGACCTACATTTAGAACATTTTGGCATACAGACATTTATAGTGCCGTACATTTATATAGTGAAATATTTAATAAGAGTGTTAGACGATGAGACTTTTTCAATACAACGCTATATGACATTATGCATTGCAAATAGTTAGTGAAAATAATAAAGACAAGAAGTACAAACCTTTAACATAACATTTCAAGTGTTAAAAACATTTTTAAATATAAATTATTTTCAATTTTAGATTTAAGTTTGGTTAGGTCATAATTTTTAGGTTTTTTACATAATTTTATACTTATTCCACATTATTAGACTTAGATTCTGCTCTTAAAGCAAATAATAAATGTTCTTTCTTAATATAGCACAGTTTTTATAAGGATACAGCGTTTTTCACCGCAAAATTGTGTTAAATCTGAGGTGAATTTTAGATAAAATTACAGAAGCTTAAAATTTCTTTAAATTAAATATTTCCAACACAAAAAGTATGTATTCTAGTGTAAAATGTTCTCAAAATTCCATTTTTGCAATTAGATTTAGTATAGCTTGTAAGTGTAAATAGTTATAAGCTTATTTAAGTTAGATTAGGTTACTTCGTATATTAACTGTAGGAACTATAGCTTGTTAGGTGTCTTTTTGTTCAAAATTTTACGTAGTTTTCATTTCTGTTTTTAAATTTTAATTTCGAGTATGTGTAAGAAAGTTACGACCAAATTTCCATTTGAGTCCAATTTGTAATTTAGATCCACCAATCATAGCCCTAGTTACTTTCGCAATATGGCTGTAAAAAAAATGAATTTTTGGTAACAACCAGAAACATATAAAAGGAAGTGCTCTGGAAATCAATCGCTCTCTAGAAATTGTTCAAAAGTGTAAAAGGTTAAAACAGTGTTGTGAAATTTGTGTTAAAAAGTAAGTTCATAACCTAATTTAAATTTTCGTCAAGAAGTTATACTTTACGAAGATTACGTTCGAGAGCATTTGTTTTTATATCGACGGTTGAAAATAAATAGTTCGGTCTCCGATACCTGTCTTTTTCGGAAAATAATTTTGTACGTGTTAATTTGTGTCACGATTTTGTAAAGATTTGCTTTTGTGTTGTCAAACTTAAATTATTTCCGTTATACCAAATTAAAATCCATTTTTATTTGGTTAATCTTGTTTTATTTCTTTTTAAACAAAATTTTAATCGGTAGCTAAAAATAAAAGTGTTCATCAACAAAAATTTTGGATAATTTAAACATTTCTTTAAACGATATCATTCATTAAGCTTTAAAATTAACTAAATAAAAAGTTACCGAATTAAAACAAGTGGTTGGAGTTTGCCGATTTTGGAGAAAACATCTTTAAGTCTTGGAAGTTGGTGTCTTCGACAACCAAGAATCGAGTTAGCAGTATTGGGTGATGGTAACAACTGTAATCGAGTTGGACATTGCCTGCATCCAGTTGGAGTTATCCGAAGACATCAATCTACAGTGAGGACAGTATATGTGAGTCACAAATTTTATAACCCTACTTATTGTGGACATTCATTGATAAATTTCCTGCAATTTAATATTTGTTACATATATGTTTTTGGTTAAGAATTTTAAATATTTACTTGTGTAAACACCTGTAAAGGTATTAATTTATTTTCTTTTCCTAAATTTTCATTTTGGATCTAAACATTAATTTTCTAAATTATGTATTTGACATCTTTGACAGCTTTTTAATTTCATTTAAGTTCATTACAACGCATGCGTTGATAGCAAATTACATTCAGAATAATTTTTATACTTTCAATATAATTATATAAAGGGTATTTCATATACACATTTCCAGATTCAAATTTTAACTTCAAACTAAATTCCCTGAACTCTATCCCCATTTGAGATCTGAGCTAGTCCGGTGCATAATAAATAAAAAGTTTAAATATTACTTTAATCTTCAATTATATTATAAACATTTAAAATTTAAATAATCTCAAACTAAATACTAAATATAATATTAATTATTTCCCTCAAAATTTATAAGTCGCCTACATTACAATTTATTGGTGCATATATCCTCAAATTTAATTAAAGTAAGTCGTTAACATTACAATATATATAACGCAGGCAGGTAAGAACGTAAGCCACTGGAAACAGCTACTACTCTAGTGTCTTCCATCTTCATATTCCCGTGGTCAACCTGAAGCATGCCTTAGGTGATTCCAGGTTGCCAGGCTCCGTGGATGAGGGGAGGGGTTTTAGTGGGTATGCTCACTCGTGAGAGAAGTGATTCCCACATACCCCCATAGAACGTGGGGAACCTATAAAAGGTTTCCCCTCCTCTAAAAAAAAAGACCTTTTATACATGGACTAGGCTCAACGTTTATAGCTCTATAATCATTGGACTAGGCTGTGTGTGAAATAAATGTTCATCCTGCATACGGTCGAATGCCTGCAGTTCTTTTATATACGGTCTAGGGTGATTATATACAGTTTGCATTATACATACGGTCTGTAACATATGTAGGATGTTTTCATTGTTAAATAAGAGGCATGGGAGACAATTAACTCCAGACATTAACATTTGATAATTGTAAGTTACGAAAGTCTTTAGTAATACCTATTAAAAGCTAATACAACTCCCTAAAGTAATGAGTAAATAAAAGTCGCATTCCTTCAGGAATATTACAGGGCTAACTCACCACTAAAAGGAAGTGGATGACACGGTTTCGATCAGTAATTTTGCCAAATTGTAAACAATGTTTTTGAAAGTAATCGGGTTATTATAAAGTTATTCATTCTTGTGTTATAATTATTTTATGTAAACACACTGTTTTGTCAACAAAAGTTAAAATTAAGGAATTGTTTTTTAGAAATATTTTTAGGTATTTGTAATGCAACTGCAAAGTTTGAGGTTTCTCTTTAGGCTTATCTTTATATTTGAAATTAGCTATACTAGCACATTTAGTTCCTACTGTAATAAATAAATAAACCACTTTCAAAGGTTAAGAGAGGTAGTGCAGGTTATAGTAACGGCCTAAGGTGGCCATTTATGTAAAAAGGATATATGGACGTGGACGCATCTCCCGAAGAGTTTGAGGGGTACCAAATACTCTTCGGTAAGGGGAATGAGAGTGAGAAATTTACTTTAAATTTGATACAGTCTTACGAGTTTTTAGTCTAAGTGACAAATGTAGTTGTTTATGGTAAGTTTCTAGACGTCCCATGTGATAATGCAATAGTATCACAAAATAAAAAAACTATTTAATTCTGTGTTTTATTTCGTTTTTTAAAAGTATATAGTGATTAAAATGGCGCGCTATCTTGGAAATCCTTAAAAAATTCAAAGCAATTCATTTCAAAATTATGTTTTGTCGTTAAAAGTCCTTTAAAGTTCATGCAGTAAGGCTGGTTTTTTCACTGGTTCAAATTTTATTCACATCAAAAATAATCCTTTCTGTGGGGGCGTTGGATCCCGGAAAACAAGCACATTTCAACAATTTTTAATATGTTGTGTGATATATCTTCACTCTTGAAATAGTTAAAGTGCTTGACGTGACGTGACGTCAGCATTGGGACACCTTTGGTCGCCATTTTTTATATGCCCACGTGGGGATCGTATTTTTTTCACCTGAGAATAAAAAGATTTAATCTGTTATTAATATTTATTAGGGCTGTTTTTATCAAAGGAGATTACATAATTGTTATTAAAATTATTATTAGATTTCTTTTAATTCCATCTACAGATGGAAAATTTATTTATGCATTGTAAGACGGGAATCTGCGCGCGGGCTTCCCTCCTGTCATAAAAATTGTATTCTTATAATGGGGAAGAATTAATAGATGTTAAATGTTTTCATAATAAAAAAGATGTTTATTGTGTTTATGACTATTAATTAATTTCTATCTGAGGTTTAAATATTCTAATCTAAATAACTGTTTTACAGTGTTTTTGTAATGCGTTTATTATAAAAAACATTGCATAATTGTAATTAAAATTATTATTACATTTCTTTTAATTCGTATCTACAGATTGTGACCTTTTACCTATACAGAGCAATTTTCGCAGGCCTGCCTTACAAGTTACCATTAGGCCCCTTATTATAATACAAATTCAAATTTTCTGCCAAGGGTACCACGACAATACACGAAGGCCCAGGAACAAGTTCCGATCACGATAAGGGGCGAAGACCCAAGAACAAGTTACAATCTAGGTTATGTTCGGGGACGGTTGGAGTGGGGTCAAAAAATTTTACCTATATGAAGCGTAAAACTGTAATGCATGTGTGTAACCATTTAATGCATTTATTTTCTGCTTAGACCTTCTACACATAATTTTAACTGTCAACCTTCAATATTTGTTTTAATTAAAACGTATATTAACTAACGTATTAATGCACTTTTATTTTCCACTTAAGCCTTGAGCATATAATTTAGCAGTCGACCTTCAATATTTTACTTTTAATTGATACCACTATTAAAGGTAGTACACAATGAAGCGTAAAACATACTATAATGCATATGTGTAACCATTTATCGTATTAATGCATTTTATTTCTGCTTAGATCTTGTACACATAATTTAACGTTCTCAAGGTAGAAATCGTTTAAGGTATGGCAACTTAATTACTCATTTTTAATTATGTATAATGTCGAAAGTGACTTTCTGAAGGTAAAAATAAGCATGTTGTAATAATCGTATATATGTAAATTCCACAATCCTCAAATGGAACTCGAAATGTAAGAATAATTTTAATAACAATTATACTTCATAATAAACCCTATTACGAAAACACATTCATTTAACACGATGTCAATGAGTGGTTGTTACTTTCCGATTGCATTGTATAACAGCGTAATAAATGCATTCTTTAGGTAAAATCATTTTAAAGCATGTTAGTGCCGTAAGCAAAGTGATTAGGTATAACTGAATTACTCGTTTTATGTTAATGGCATCGAAGTGAAATAATTTAAACTGTCTAAATAAATTTTCGTATAGGTAAAAGGTCACAATCTGTAGATAGGAATTAAAAGAAGTGTAATAATAATTTTAATTACAATTATGCAATGTCTTTTATAATAAACGCATTACGAAAACACACTGTAAAACAGTTATCTAGATCAGAATCATATTTAAACCTCAGATAGAAATTAATTAATAGTCATAAATACAATAAACATCTTCGTTATTATGAAAACACTTGTCATCTTTACATGTCTTATCTATTAATTCTTTCCCATTATTAGAATACATTCTCTATGACAGGGACAAAGCCCGCGAACCGATTCCCGTCTTACAAGAATGCAACCCCCAATGCATAAATAAATTTTTCGTATAAGTAAAAGGTCACAATCTGTAGATGGAATTAAAAGAAATGTAATACTAATTTTAATAACAATTACGCAATCTCCTTTGATAAAAACAGCCCTAATAAATATTAATACCAGATTAAATCTTTTTATTCTCAGGTGAAATAAAATACGATCCCCACGTGGACATATAAAAAAATGACGTCTAAAGGTGTCCCAAGGATGACGTCACAAAAAACAAAATAGAGGCGGAAGGTGTCTCGGTACTACTCTTGTGAATAGAAACAAAGACAATGAAACGCTTGTGAATCTTCAAAGTGTTGCGTGCATGTTTGGCAAAAAGATTTAATTTTTCCGTTCTGTTAATTATTTTAAATTTGATAGAACCATGTGTACTTCTACATTGAAGATTTTCAGATTTCACTTGCAGCACTCTGGGAATTAAATAATAATTCCAGTCTATTTGACAACCATTTAATTCAGAACACCGTATCAGAAGCATACCAAAACAACAACAAAAAAACAGATTTAATATCAATTGTGCCACCTCGTGCTAAATTGACTGAAGTAGCTTACAGAGAAAGTTGTCTGGTCTAGAGTTAACTGCCAAAAATATCAAAGACCCTATGAGACATCTATAAGGAATGTCTTCATCGCATTTCCCTTTTTCTAACTAATCTACGTTCAATAGGAGTTGAAATTGGTTTAGCATCTGACATACCAAATCTTTCTAATAGATGCAAAATATAATGTTTTGATTTATCCTTAATTCCTGCTTACCCTTATCCATTAAACCTAAACATTTCTTGAATTGACCTTAATACGAAAAAGAGAATTGTACGCCCAAGAAAATGTATTTCTCAAAAAGAAAGAGATACAGATGGCGCTACTCTTAACTCTCACATATCAACATCTTTTGTGGCCATTTTATATACGTTCAGAGTCAAGATATACCATCGCGCCTCACTGAATTGGGACTCGAACGAGAAACATCGTTGCTTAGCGTAAGCTAATATTTAAATCTCAAAAAAAGCTACGATATCTGCCGGTGTTGTTTTCACGATGACGCGCGGTTTTGGGAAGTTCGTCTACACGACCGACTCCGAGGATGACTGCCGTTTCCCGCCGTTAGGGATTCCGCAAGTTATTCAGCAGATCCCGTCGCTGCTCAGCATGCAGTACCAACAACCACGGAGCAGCAACGCACCACCGACCGTCGTCGCACAGAAGAGACGACGGTCCAAGAAACACCACCACCAGGTCCAGCAGAAGACGCCTCCCCGCCTGCCGTGGCACAGCCCCATCGACGTCCACCGCCGTCGCAGCCGCCAACGACGCCGCACAAGGAAGTCAAGAAGAAGATGCCCGTTCCGGATACGCCAGCCCCGATGCCTTCGTAACCCGGAAGAAGAGGCTGAAGAAAACCACGCCCGCCAACGCCGCCCTCAACGGACTACGCGCACCAGGCACTACAGGAGTACACCGACAGCCCTTCAGAGTTGGAGCAGACGCAGACCGGAGAAGACACCAGGGAGAAAGTGCCCCCGGTAATCCTTCGTCAGGAGGACTGGATCGCTTTCTCCCGCGAACTAGATAGACAACGGATCGCCTTCACGAGAGCCAAGGCGACCAGCGAGGGAATCCGGATCCAGCCTGCCTCACTTGAGGACCGAGACAAGCTGATGAGGTACATGGATAGGGGTGGTACGCCATACCACACCTATCAGGCAAGGAGCGAACGTCTAGCTAAGGTAGTAATACGAGGCTTGCCCGTAGAGCTATTCGAAGCTGACGTTAGCTCGGAACTTACGTTCCACGACATTAAAGTAATCTCTAGTTTCAGAATGAAGCAGCGAGGTCGAGCGATCCCTCTGGTGTTGGTACACCTACCAACCGAAGAGGACAAGAAGAAGATCCGAGAGGTGTAGTACGTCGCCCGCCTCCGAGTCACCATAGAAGACTTGCGACGGAAATCCGGCATCGGTCAGTGTCACCGGTGTCAGGGATTCCGTCACGCACAGCGTTGGTGCAGGACGGCATCACGCTGTGTAAAGTGCACCGGAGATCACCACTCCAGTCAATGCGCTAACCCCGCACAGGCCGGTTAAAGTGTGTTAACTGTGGTGGGGACTACCCCGCCAGCTACAGGGGATGCCCGAAGTTCCCTCGACCTCCACGACGGAAGAAGACGGAAGTACCACAGAGACCGAAGAGGACACCGCCGACAGCGGCGCCTTCTTCAACTCGGACCGGTATCAGCGCCCGAACGGCGGCAGGCGCGGTTGAGAAAGCAGAAGTACCGAGAGCCGCCGCTCCCGATACCACGCCTACTCAACCCGCCTTAGGGTTCAACGGCATATTGGGCCTCCTCGGAGGTCTCGATATGGAGAAGTCCCTACCTGTCATCCGAAAGCTGGCAGCGGCTCTCGCACAGGCGAAAACTGCGACTGACCTGTGGGGAGTGATCCTCTCACACGGTATGTTGTTTACCTTCTTCGGGTAATCATACAAAGGTCTGACGCGAAGATTAACGCCCAAGCTTAAGTATAAAATATCGATTCTTATGTTCTGTCTAGCATTAGCGCCTCTCCAACAGCGCTTCACGCTTTGGAATACTAACCCGACAACGACAACCGCACTGTAGTAACCCTAGTACTACAGTACGACTTATTATGGTTTTACTAATATTTGTTTCTTCCTATTACAAATCAACCTGGACATGAACAACAGCCACATCACGCGACACTCGACCACAGGACATCCACAACTCCACATCCACACAAACATCACCCACAGCGTATAACTTCCACTGCTACCACGACAACATTCGCAACGAAGGAGGAGAAGACCCTCGAGCTGCACACCTTCGCGCTTTGGAATACTAACCCGACAACCGCACTGTAGTAACCCTAGTACTACAGTACGACTTATTATGGTTTTACTAATACTTGTTTCTTCCTATTACAAATCAACCTGGACATCAAGAACAACAACAGCCACATCACGCGACACCCGACCACAGGACATCCACAACTCCACATCCACATAATCACCCACAGCGTATAACTTCCACCGCTACCACAACATTCGCAACGAAGGTTGAGAAGGCCTCGAGCTACACACTACATACATACTTACACTTGTTATATTTTATTTATAATCTGTAACTTGATATATATATATATATATATATATATATATATATATATATATAATTGTTAAAATCTCTAAATGAATATACGATTATTGATTGATTGACGAGATATACCATGACAGATCTACCCGCTCCTGATGAGTCACAACAATGACGAAACCGGTCGGGCAGTGGTCTTGTCATGGCGTTCTCACCTCTGAACACAAAGAAAGCTAAGTCATACTGGTGGGCTTATGTTAACAATTTTGTTAATAATAAAATTTTCTAAATCCTTAAGTTTAAAATTCTCGGAGAAAACAGCTTTTAACGCTACCACTTCATCATAATAATTGCAAAAAAGTAAAAATTCATCAACTTACAAGGTAACAATAATAATTTTAACCATTTTGATATAAATACAAGGTTCGTATTTCGACTTTAACTCAAGTCTGTTGAAGTTTGTTCAGCTTTTAAGTTCCACATATGAGAAGCTTGTTTTAACCCATACAAAACTTTATTTAATAAACAGACTTTATTATCTTTAACATAACCTTCTGCTCTCATTTAAATCATTGTTAAGAGAGGCTGTAGTAACATTAGGGTGTTCAATTTCTAAATCAATACCTACAGCTATGGCAAAAATCATCCTTAAGGTAAAGATTCTAACAATGGGTGAAAATGTTTCTGTATAGTCCACTCTATACTGTTGAGTAAAACCATGAGCAACCAGTCTTGCTTTATATTTCTTTTCACCTTTTGAATTGCACTTTAATTTAAAAAGCCATTTACACTGAACAATTTTCAGTTTTTTTGGGTTTTCCACTAATGTCCACACCTTATGCGGTTGGTTCTTCTTTAAGTCTTTCCGAAACTAAATACAACACATGCTCTGGATAAACCTTTTATTTTCTCATCCTTTCTGATCTTCTTAGTACTATACCTTCTTGAGAAACATCTGCTTCATCACCACTAGAGAGTGTCTCAGAGGATGTACTTTTACTTTCTACCGCTTCTGTTGCAGTATGAGGTTCCTCTAAGGGTTCTTCCGCGTGTATGTGTGAATTTATATTTACCACATCATTACTGTTTTCTTTAGTAAATTTATTTTTAAAAAAACATCTCTGCATTGAACTATGCAGCCTGGTTGTTCGATATCAAACAATCTATAGAGTTTTGTATGTTCCTCATAGCCTACAAATATATATATATATATATATATATATATATATATATATATATATATATATATATATATATATATATATATATATATATATATATATATATATATATTCTTTTAGAGTCAAATTTCTTTGTTAACTGATCTGGAATATGAACCAGTGCAATGCAGCCAAAAACTTTTAAATGTTTTAGATTAACTTGATTCGGGGCACTTTTCCTCTTTTAAAGTTTTGTGAGGTGATCGGTTCTTTAAATAGACTGCAGTGTTGACTGCTCCAGCCCATTTCTTTTCATCGAGATTCGCTTCATGCAGAACACACTAGCCTTTTCCGCAATTGTCCTGTTTGTCCTCTCGGCAACACCATTTTGTTGGGGTGTGTACCTAATAGTGGTTTTATATTCGATACCTTGAGCCTTTTTTTAATTTGTAAATCCTGCATTTAGAAATTCAGAGCCATGATCACTTCGGACCTTTTTAATCTGATGCCCTGACTGATCTTCGAAAAAACTTGAAACTCTTTAAAATAATTTAAGACTTAACTCTTTGATTTTAAAAAGTACACAAAAATCTTTCTGGCATAATTATCTATCAAAATTAAAATATATCTTGCCTCAGTCCACGAAGATACTGGCATCGGCCTACATAAATATATATGTACTAACTCTAACATACTATGTGCTGGCTTACCTCCAGCCTTTTTGAATGGTTGATTCGCTTGCTTTCCTAGCAAACACTTTTGACATTGCTCACCCTTTCGATTACTGTACATTAATCCATCAGCCATTCCATTTTTTAACAGTTACATGCTGACTTGGTTCAGGTGCCCCAGCCTCCTGTGTGCTCCTCAGCATATGAATTTTCTATAGTAAGCCAACTTTGTTCCTCCAAAACATCTAATGCGTAGAGTTCATTCTTCATGATCGAAGTGGCAACTACCTCGCCTTTTATTTGAAACTTTTCACTGTCACATATATAACCTTTTTCATCCTGAATCATATACAATTTCTCATATGGTTTTCATGCCCTTATTGGTATGCACCTTGGCTTTTCGGATCCCAACACCAGATATTTTTTGATTCTTGGTAAAAGTAATTTTGGAATCAATATGGTCTTTGAAATCAATAAGGCAATCTTTCTCACTGTCGTGTGTGGTTACCCCAGAGTCAATATACCAATTCTGAGAATGTTTAACCGTCTCATTCATAAGTCTATCACGCATTGTCTTTTATCACATCCTTTATATCATTGTGATGCTAGCCCGAGTATTTGCCCTTTTTCTTGTCAAACTTTAGTTTCTTCCAACTTTGAAAACTTCAAACACTGATTTTTGTAATGACCATAACCTCCACATTCATAACATTTTATGCCAGGTTTACTTCCCTTCGGAAATATCCCTTCTTCGAGAACAAAGCTACGTCATGACTGTCCTTGCCGTATTTGCCACCTTGAAGCAATTTGGTTTTTACAAAGTCGCTTGCAATAGATTGCACAGAATTCTCGATAGCCATAACCATGGGATCTACAAGGTAACTACAACAAATTAAAAGTTAATAGGTACTTCACACAATCAATTATTCAATTAAGTTACTCCAGGTAATCAATAAATTATATTTTAGTCCTCTTGGACGGGTCCGGTTGAGGTTGGTTCGTATCTGGATCGTCGTATCGGGATGGCATATCACCATCAGGGGATGGCGATGTATCGTCGAAGTCTTGTGTCCACAAGACATTCTCCAGACTGATGAGCATTTCGTTCCTGCTTTTCTGCAGCTGCACGCGTTTCCATAACCCTTCTTGCAACCGCAAGAAATCATCCGCAAGAGGTGTTATGGGGATGCGTCTCTGGCCATCATTTTGGGGCTGAGGCCTTGTGACGTGGATATCCACCCCCAGGAGAGAGGGTTCAGTGTGACCCCCAACTACGCCTGTACCTGTTAGAAGATAGGTGGAAGGCATGTATACCTTTATTCCTTCTGTACTCGCCAACACGCATTTGCCAAGCGTGGTGTTTTAACGGCTAAAACTTTAAAATGACGAGTTCTAAAACAGATGCTATACCCCAGGTGAGTAGGGCAAAACGCTCACACTGTCAGACCGATTAGTCGATCCGTCCCAAGGATTCAGGGAGGGGGCAAAAATTCGTCAATGCCAAAATCAGGACTAAGAAGAGCAAGATCTGCCAGAAATAAAATTTTGCCCCATTCGGATGCCCGGGAGGGCAGGGCTCAAGCGGCCTCGGTATTCGAAAGTACCAACTTCCGGATTCATTACTGTAACATACGTGGTATAAGGTCAAATCTTAATGCTGTTCATTAACACCTTGAACAAGTGCAACCGGACATTCTATTTCTATCAGAAACACGTCTCCCCTCGAAGCACTGATTCGCCTGACCCGCATTTTCCAAGATACATCCTCCACTCTAACTTTCGCCTTAAAGGCAGAGTATGTGCCTATACCAAAGACAACGTAGGTTGTAAGAGGATGTCCACTTTGGAAAACAACAAATTTGACGCTATCTGGTTCAAACATTCTGGGCCCCAATTTGTGAAATTCTACTGTTGTTTGTATAATGATAGCTTTTAACATCTTTTTGATTACCTTAGTCTGAAAATAAACTACCTCTTATCACAGTTTCCATCTTGCGATATTTCAATTTTGGGAGATTTTAATGCTCACAATTCTAATTGGCTTCATTTTTCATCTACTACTAATCCCGCAGGGCCTTGTGCAGAAGCACTTTCTGTATCCTTTGATCTCACACAAATCATTTCGGAATCAACCAGAATCCCTGACAACTCTAGCCATACTCCACATCTCCTGGACCTATCCTACAACTAACCCACTTGTCTTTAAAACAAGAGACCCTTCTCCACTTGGTCAATCAGACCACTGCCTAATCGAAATAACTTCCTCTGTACCCAATCCTATTGTTACTCGAAAAACATACGGAACTATGTGATGTTTTATATCAGCTGGAGCGAACTGCGAGATTTTCTTACAACCTTCCCCTGGCGTGAGTATTGCTTTAAATGGCCCTCCTCTTCAAAAATTGCTCTTTCAATAACTGAAGTTATCCTGATAGGTATGGAGTTAACATTTCCAAAAAACATAATCGTGTAGGTCATGTCCGTTCCCAACCCTGGTTTAATAGGGTTTGCACTGATGCATTATCGCAAAAGCATAAACTCTGTATCAAATGGAAATCAAATAAATCTATCGAAAATCACGCCAACTATATTGCCGCAAGGAATAGTTGCAAATGCATCGTCACCAAGGCCAAAAGATGTTTGAAGAAGGTAAATGCAAAGAATTAGTCTCATGTCCTTTGGGTGGTCGTAAATTTTAGTCATTATCTAAAGCCATCAGTAATAACTGTAGTACATCTTCCTTTCCTCCCATGGCGCCTCGCGACGGAGCTGTAGTAGCTGATCCTGCTGAAAAAGCCAACCTCTTTGTCGATTACTTTGCATCAAATTCATGTCTCAATGATTCCGGTAAAACTGTGCCATCGCCCAAATCTACGCTATACCAATCCACTTTCGTTATAAGCTCCTGGAATCAATAAACTTGACCCCAAACAAGACGACTGGCCCTGACGGTATTCCAGCTATCGTCCTTAAAAAATGCTACCCCGAGCTAGTACCTGTATTGTTCAAACTCTTTTCGATCTCCATGTCATCTGGAGAGTTTCCCTAATCGTGGAAGTTAGCAAATGTCCAGCTTATTCCTAAAAAGGGCGACAAAACCGATCCCTCAAACTATCGACCAATAGCTATCACTTCTATTCTGTCGAAAATCATGGAGAAAGCCATCAACCACAACTATTTGCGTTCCTCGCGTCCAATAAACTCTTAAACGACTACCAGTATGGGTTCAGACAGAGTCGTTCAACGAATGATCTTTCATATGTCACCTAACTTTGGAATAACACATTAGAGAGGTCCGGTAAAACAGTCGTAGTAGCTTTAGATATTTCAAAAGCTTTTGAGCAGGTTTGGCAGAAGTGCCTACTTGCCAAGCTCACTTCGTTCAGTTTATCCGATACGCTCATCAATTGGATATCTAGCTTTCCTAACAAAATACGTATACGCGTTGTCGTCGATGGCTTCTTTTAGTAAGAAACTACTATTAACGCGGGAGTACCCAAGGATCAGTGATAGCTCCCACACTTTTCCTGCTGTACATAAATGACCTCATTTCCTCAACAACTAACCCGATCCATTGCTTTGCGAATGACAGCACATATTGTAGTTCTTCTCAGTTTTCCCACAACAATAAGTCTAGACAGGACGTTAAGGTGATATCAACAGTGACTTAGAACGTGTTCTTGAATGGGGAAGGAATAATCTACTCACGTTCAACACCGACAAAACGCAGTGTTGCCTGGTGTCCGCCAAGAAAGACCGATAATTTCCTGCTGTAAATATGAATGGCTTAGAACTGAAGTTTTCAAACTCCATTTCTATGTTAGGGATGTCGGTATCATCCAACCTTTCATGGGTTGACCACCTTTTGTCCGCCAGCAAAATAGCTGCCCGTAAACTGGGATTTCTATACAGATCTAAACAGTACTTCACATCGCAACAACTACTTTTACTGTATAAGGCTCAAATTCAACCTCATCTGGAATACACTTTCCACATCTGGGTCAGTGCTCCCCAATACGCCCTTGATATGGTAAACCGCATCCGAAAAAGAGCTAGCAGGCTTATAAATGGCCGGTCTCTGACTTTTGACCTACAGCCTCTTGTGCATTGAAGAATAGTTTCGGTTCTTTCCTTGCTCTATCGCTATTACCATGGCAAGGGTGCCTCCGAAATACACTCATTAATACCTTCGCAGGCCATTTTCGCTAGGAACACTCGGTTTGTCCATTCATACCATAATTACGCACTCAAAATTCTATCGTGTCACATTAAACGGGCGCAATCTACATTTTTCCACACGGCGACCAAATTGTGGAGTGTACTACCCAGTTCCTGTTTTCCTCCAAACTTTGCCTTAAGTCAATTTAAGGTAGCCTTTCATAAACATTTCTCAGCAGCCTAACAATATCCCTAAACCCTCCCAGTGTTCCTGAGTGCTTTAGCACGTTAGGAAAATCTTAGCCTGTTCGGGAATACTATAAGTAAAAAAAGAATTGAATGAAGCCGCGGAATCTGGCCCCTGAATATTAAGCGCAACTTGGAGGTGTTTTTTTAAATTGATCTTTAAAATATAGGTTTTTGAACAATGTTCACATACCGCCATCATTATTATTAATTCAATAACACAAGCACACAAACTCAGAATTAGATATTATATACAAACACTTTCTTATTGTACCCAATACGAAAGTAAAAAACATATGTGTCTTTACTTACGTATTTCTTTTCTATAAATTACCATATCAACTACCGGTTGTCATCGGTCTGATGGGGAGTTCGGTCGCGATCAAAGTCACCACGCTTACTACGATATCTACCACTTTCGTAGCTCATTAATGTAATATACTACAATCTAACCAAAATTCATACATACTTTAGACAAGGAAAGAGCTAATCTAAGATACCGCCTTGGTCAAATAAATGCAGTACAACCTCAAATTCCTTTTATGTCAAAATTTTGAAATTTCCTTATTGTAATACAAACAAGCATACACAACCTATTGTTTTTCATTACTAAAATCAGATGACAGAATAGGAATAGAAAGATAATATTACCCCATAAAAATTTACTGAAAAAAGTTTGTACTACTATCTGACCAAGACTGTACCGGGTGGCCAGATAAGAATGCAAAGTGCTGTTTCTCGGAAATTATTCGTTGTAGAGAATTGCGGTAAAAAAAATTATTACTAGTGGCAAAAAAAAAAAAACTGGAAAATATTTTCAAATTTGCAAGATGGCCGCCAGGGGGCGTAACCGCTATCCTAAACTTTTAAAGTAATTTTTTACTGATGTCCAGCTAGTAAATGTACCAAAAAATTATATGCTTTTTAATGCTCAGCTTTATTCGAATAATTTTTGTTTTTTTTTCGTTTGACGTATCATTAAAATAGAGGGGTGATTCAGTGATTTTTTAAATAAACAGCTGTAACTCCTAAACGACTTAACTGATTTTAATAAACTTAGTCTCGTTGGAAAGAGTATTTATTTCTACATCAAATGCATCTTACCTGTAATATGTCTAATTTTTAGTGATGCCGCTAGAGCGCGTTCTTTTATATATCAAAAAATTCTCTAAAAAATTAAATGCAACAATATGACTTTTTTTTCATAAAAATAAGATAACATCATCCCTAAATACGTTAGTGAAAACCGCATCTCGATATCTCATTCATACCCTAAAATATCGAAGAAAGAAGATATAGTTATTACAAAATTTGAAAAAGTCGATATTACACCGGTATTTATTGTTACTTATTTGTCTTTTTTCAAGATTCAATGAATAATTTCATAATTTTTAAATAAGAGTTTTCATAATTTCAAAAAATTAAAAAAAAACATGTAGGGGCATAATAATAATCAATGCATAGAATATGCAAGTGCAGAATAGGCAGAATATTAGGAGTACGCCATTGAGAAAAAAACAAATACCTAAAATTAACTTGTAAACAATTATTAAAATTTGACAGACAGTGTAATTTATGTTTGTTGCACAAGTAAGTTCTTAAAACTACCTATAATGTTTTTTACAAATGATGAAGCTGTTAATATGATTGCGGTATATTTTGAATGTCTTCAAAATGCGACATTGGCTAAGAAAGTATACTCAGCTCGACATCTAGACTTCCTCGTCCTCTGGTGATATATTAAATTTGTGTTCTCGCACATTTATTGAAAAATATGTTGAGCAACCATCTAGTTGTAAAAACATATTTTGCCGTAATTGCAAGAGCATATCTGTAACAACTCTTTTTTGTGTTGTATAAAATATACCTCAATTTAGGATCTTTCCTTTATTTAGTTCTAAATACAAGAAAATTTTAATTTTTTTACAATATTGGTATGAGGTAGGCAACTTAATTTGCATATCTTCATAGTGCATATTTTCGTAAAGATTTATATTCCCATAAACTGTTCTCTAGTCATTTGAGTTGCGCAACGCATCGTGACTTAATTCTATACGCAACGCGTCTGCGTTAAGTTATTCTGCTGATATCTTGTGCGCAGAACCGCATCATCTACTTCGAAAACCTCCATTTTTTTTTCACTTCCTGTTTAATGTCGAAGCAGGGAGTTGCTTCTTTTTGATTTTTACTTAAATTTATGTGAAAGTGCCATCAAATTGGTGGTAAGATTTATTTTTAATGCATTTACATAAAATTAAAGCATTTGTTCTTTTTAGGCGCTTTCTTTACGTATTTTTTTTATCATTTTTTACTTTAATTGCACGTTTATCATTACTTCAATTTACAACGTAATTACCTTTTAAGTACGCATTTGATTTTATTGTTGTGTACATTTTTCGCTTTACGATTGCAAATTTTTTTGAATGGAAAACTTCCAAATAATGCAATAAGAAGTGGATTTAAAAGTTTTAAGAAGAAATTTATACGGATTTTATAAAGATAATTGCAGTTTGGGGTGCGGCTGATAACATTATGTCAAGATTGCACAATGATGACGTAAGAATGACTTCATGCAGGTTAACCGCTTTGTACTCATATTGAGATACCAGAGGTTGTCAAAAAGAAAAGTTTGTGTACAAAAATTTCTAAGGTATTTATGTAGTGTTTTATTTAGTACTTTAAGAATAATTTTAAGAGCTTCATTATTTCATCATTACATTTAATATTCAATAAACATAGTCTGTATATTAAAAATTATTTAATTTTTAATTACATATTTACCTTTGAACTTATTCGTTCAAAACAAAAACTTATAATAGTCTGTATATTGTTATTTTTTTACATTTTTATAAACTCGGTTTAATTGTTCCGATATTATAAAAAACAATTTGGCGTCCGAGATAATTTCATTAGTTTTACATTTTTTATTATTGATGGTAAGTGAAAATAATCGAGCAGATCTAGTGGTAATTAAGCAAATCATTTTATTTGAATCCACCCTATTAATCTACCGACAAGAGTCAAAGGCACAACTATAAGTGGTGTAAGGTTTGTATTTTTGGAGAACTTATTATTTCATTACTTTATAACTTACGTTTTATTATTTAAAATTTTGTGTACTATACACCTATACGACACACCTACGTTACACACCTTATTAATTACATATCTTCTAATAAAATAGGCAATTGGTTTACCAGAAAACCAAGAAGCACGTCACCATTTAGTGGTTCATCAAAGAAATAGGGAGCTATAATAGTTCCGTCCAGGATGCCATACCACACATTACTACTCCAACAACCTTGATGTTAGACCTCGTGCAACCAGTGAGGATTGGTGTCAGTTCAATAATGCATATTATGCAAATTAACGTTTCCATCACTTTTAAAAGTGGCCTCGTCCGTCCAAAGAATTTCGGATAAAAATCCTCCGTTTTCCCTGATCATGTCCAACATCCAAGGACAATAACCTATCCGTCGGTCAAAGTCTTCGTCGTGTAAGGCTTGATGTAAAACCATATGATACGGGTACATTTTATAAATTTGAAATTACAAACACATTGTAAAACATGTAAAGTAGTATTTTCAGTGACATAAGAACTTACCTATAACCCTTTAAAATGTTTTGAATAGAAGTTCGTGGACATATCCAACGCGAGAGACATTACTCTCGTACTAACGTGGGGATTCTATGACACGTATGCTAAGACATTAACAATATTGTCTTCCATTTCTCTAGCCGAGTCTCTTCGCAACTTTGGTCGAAAGCTTCCAGTATTACGAAAATTTTGCACTGAACGCGGAAAAATTCTCGCATGGCGTAGACGCCCATCTGGATATCGAGCTATTTATTTAAAAAATCACTGAATCAGCCCCCACCACTCTATTTTAAAAAAACGTCAAACGAAAAAAAAACAAAAATTACTCGAATAAAGCTGAGCTTTAAAAAGCATATAATTTTTGATACATTTACTAGGTGGATTTCAGTAAAAAATCACTTTAAAAGTTTAGGATGGCGGTTACTCCCCATGGCAGTCATCTTCCAAATTTGAAAATATTTTCTACGGTTTTTTTGGCCACTTTAGTAATAAAAAATTTTACCGCAACTCTCTACGACAAATAGTTTCCGAGAAACAGCATTTTGCATTCTTATCTGGCTACCCGGTACTTACAAAACAGACAATGTACAAGACTCAAATGGCAACAATGCACACGTACATTGAAGATCATTGTATGTATTTAACACATAGATATCTTAAACTTATTAGAGCTTCTCGCAACATTAAAATTTTTGACTGTAATGGTGATAACGCAATCTCAATTTGTCGAAAAAAATGGAAAATTATATAGGAAAACTAAAATCTACGTTAATCTAGGATCTTTTCAATGGGTTGTAGCATTGACTAAATAATATATATATATATATATATATATATTATATATATATATATATATATATATATATACTCCTCTAAAATTGTTATTTATGAATCGATTTTAATTTTTTTTTACCAAAATTAAGAGGACAAAAAACTGTATATTAGGACAAGGTAATACATTTTAATTCATGAAACCAAGGCCTACAATGGCAGTTTTTTAGGGTCAAAAATTAAGAAAAAGTACTAGGCATTTTTTTATTGAAAAATTTTCGTTGAAAAATGTCAAATAGAAAAAAAATGATGAATTAAGAACATCTACTAGAACAAGATTTATTGTAACAAACAATCCGAAAAATGAAACAAAACTAAACATTATTGTATGTATTGTAGAAGCTTCCGCAAGATCTCCTTGAACTTCAATGCATTTTTCATATCGCCTTAAAAGATTTCTTTGTGCCATTCTAAGTTGGCCTTGAGTTATTTCGGCGCAAGCGTTTCTTATTCGAACTCGAAGATCTTGGATTGTTTGAGGCTGCGATTTATACACTTTATTCTTGATCGTACCCCATAGGAAAAAATCTAATGGGGTTAGGTCTGGAGATCTTGGTGGCCATTCTGCTAATGAGCTATTACGACCTATCCAACAGTTCTCAAAGTTAGTATTCAACCACATCGGCATTATGCACAGGACTCCCATCCAATTGAAAATGTAAATTCATATGATCTCGTAGTGGAATATTTTCCAGAGCGTTCATGAAATCATGTTCCAGGAATATATATATATATATATATATATATATATATATTATGCCCTGATTCGAATCTGTTTTCAAAAGTAAATCCGACTTATTTTAAGAAAGTTATAGCATAATTTGTATTTTAGTTAACAATTTTGTTTAGACCAATCAGATGCTTGGATACTTTGTGTGTATGGTACAGAAAAAGTTAAAATTTTGGTATCTAACAGAAAAGTATAAAAGGAATTGCTCCTGAGTAGTATAGCTATACGGATCCTAAGCCACTTTTCTACTATACTTTTTCTACGAGTGTTTCTGCTCAAGGTCATCACATTGCCTACGTACATGGTTTATCAAGGTCATCATCTTCAAGGCCACCTCGGCCACGTGGTAGGTAACCCCGCCTCTTTAAGGTCATGCTTGCACGAGTCCTTCAAGGTCACTAGAAAAGTTACTAGACTGTTGATTGTCCTGAAGGTCATTGCCCTCAAACAAGTCTATGCATGTTTCGAGGCCACGCCCTATTCTGAGAAACAAAGGTGGCCCATTGTTTAAAGTCTATGCTTTCAAGGTCAGAGAACAAAGATGATCTATTGTTTTGGCTGAGTCATTCTAGGAAATCAAGAACAAAGACGATGCATTGTTCAAAGTCTATGCTTTCAAGGCCACATGAAAGAACAAAGACTATCTATTGTTCCGTTAGAAATAGATTGTTATCTCAATTCTAGGAAATCAAGAAACGCTTCAAAGTCTATGCTTACAATTTTCAAGGTAAAAGAACAAAAGCGATTCATTCTTCTGGTCGAGTTATAAAAATAAATTGTTATCTCAATTCTGAGAAATAAGTCTATGCTTATAATTTTCAAGGTAAATGAACAAAGACGATTCATTGTTCTGGTTGATTTATAAAAAATAGATTGTTATCTAAATACATCTCTTTCAAGAATAAAGGCGATCCATTATCAACGATTTAAAGTTTATGCTTACAAGGTCACACCTCTGCAAAGACGATCCATTCATCTCAATTCTAGGAAATCAAGAGCCCTGCGGTGCATGTTTCAAAGCCACGCCCTCTAAACAGGTGGCCGTTCCCCTAAACAGGTAGCCGTTTCCTAAAAACAGGTAGCCGTTTCCTAAAAACAGGTAGCCGTTTCCTAAAAACAGGTACCCGTTTCCTAAAAACAGGTAGCCGTTTCCTAAAACAGGGGGTCCGTTTCCCAAAACAGGTAGCTGTTTCACAGCCGTTTCCCCCGAAAAAGGCGGTCCATTGTTCAAAGTCTATGCTTATAAGGTCACACCTCTGATAACAAAGGTGATTCATTGTTTTGGTTGAGTCATAGCTTCTGAAATTCTAGGAAATCAATAACAAAGACGATGCATTGTTCAAAGTCTATGCTTTCAAGGCCACATGAGAGAACAAAGACTATCCATTGTTCCGTTATTTTAAAAATAAATTGTTATCTCAATTCTAGGAAATCAAGAATAAAGGCGATCCATTGTCAACGCGTCAAAGTCTATGCTTACAATTTTCAAGGTAAAAGAACATTCTTCTGGTCGAGTTATAAAAATAAATTGTTATCTCAATTCTGAGAAATCATGAACAAAGACGATGTATTGTTCAAAGTCTATGCTTATAATTTTCAAGGTAAATGAATAAAGACGATTCATTGTTCTGGTTGATTTATAAAAATAGAGTGTTATCTAAATACATCTCTTTCAAGAACAAAGGCAATCCATTGTCAACGATTTAAAGTTTATGCTTATAAGGTCACACCTCTGATAACAAAGACGATCCATTGTTCAGTTAGAAATAGATTGTTATCTCAATTCTAGGAAATCAAGAGCCCTGAGGTGCATGTTTCAAAGCCACGCCCCCTCAAGTGCTCTAAACAGGTAGCCGTTTCCTAAAAACAGGTACCCGTTTCCTAAAAACAGGTAGCGGTTTCCTAAAAACAGGTAGCCGTTTCCTAAAAACAGGTAGCCGTTTCCTAAAAACAGGTAGCCGTTTCCCAAAACAGATAGCTGTTTCGCAACCGTTTCCCCATGTTCAGGTCGAAAATAGATTCCGCATCTCAATTCCAGGAAATCAAAAAGGGGGCCCATTGTTCAAAGTCTATGCTTACAATTTTCAAGGTTAAAGAACAAAGACATTCCATTGTACAGGTTGAGTTATAAAAATAGATTGTTATCTCAATTCTAGGAAATCAATAACAAAGGCGATGCATTGTTCAAAGTCTATGCTTACAATTTTCAAGGCCACATGAAAGAACAAAGACTATCTATTGTTCTAGTTGATTTATAAAAATAGATTGTTATCTAAATACATCTCTTTCGAGAATAAAGACGATCCATTATCAACGATTTAAAGTTTATGCTTATAAGGTCACTTCTCTGAGAACAAAGACGATTCATTGTTCAGTTAGAAATAGATTGTTATCTCAATTCTAGGAAAGCAAGAACAAAGACGATGCATTGTCAACGCTTCAAAGTCTATGTTTACAAGGCCACATGAGAGAACAAAGATGATTCATTGTTTTGGTTGAGTCATAGCTTCTGAAATTCTAGGAAATCAAGAATAAAGGGGGCCCATTGTTCAAAGTCTATGCTTACAATTTGCAAGGTAAAAGATCAAAGACGATTCATTGTTTTGGCTCTGTCGTAGCTTCTAAAATTCCGAGAACAAAGACGATGCATTGTTCAGACTGATTAGGTCATCTAACAAGTAAAATATTTTTATAAGACTACCACATATACAGATAAAATCGATTTAAGTATTATGGGATATAGTCACTTTTGTAATACCTCTGCTGGAGCATATCTATTTACTATTTGTTTTCACATTCAATTTCCTTCAACTGATTCTCGTTTAATGCGGACCACCATCTTTCTAATAGGTTCATTATATTGTATACTAGCCATACATTCAGCTTCCTTAAAAGTCTTCATATCAGGATCTACTTTGAGACATTGTTCGAGACTTATTACAATAAGCAATGTCACGCCTCCCAGTGCCCTCAAGTGGTCTAAACAGCTAGACGTTTCCTAAAACGGGCCGTTTACAAAACAGGGGCCTTTCCCAAAACAGGCCATGTATTTCAAAAAAGCTGTTTCTCAACACACGAAAGAACAAAGCGATCATTGTCATAGGTTTGATTCTAAAAATAGATTGTTATCCAGCTCCACCCCACCTCAATTCTAGGAAGTCAAGAACAAAGGCGATCCATTGTTCAAGCCGACGGTTCAAAGTCTATGCTTACAGTTTTCAAGGTCACCTATGAAAATGAACAAAGACGATCCATTATTCCGTTATTCTAAAATGATTGTCATCTAAATACATCTACGGAATTCAGGAAATCAAGAGCTAAAGGCACCTATAGCAAAGCTTCATAGTAAAAGTTAATTGTGAGTGCATATTCGATGATATCGACAAAAAATAATGTTATTAACTATTTTACAATTACATTAAAAAATATTTATAACTATAATTTATTTAACACATAATACTTCGATACATAAGTGTTTATAATACTTTATGAAGTATGTCTTAACGATTGTTTAATCCTCGATCATCTCATTTTTAATATGTTCATTAAATTTCTTCATACTGACTTCGTTTATTTCTACTCAATTTTCCTATACACCTTTAAATTATGCAAAATTAAGCTTAATATCGTGACTATTTAGATTCCGAGATCTATTCAATACAACCTTACTATATCAAAAGATTACTTAAATTTTCATACAAATCAAAATCGGATTACTAATGATAGTGACTTCAAATTGAGTACGCTTCTAAAATTTTAGGGTCAATCCAAGGGTCCATGTAAGCAGCTACAATTTAAGGCAATGATGAACAACAATTTATAGTGTCTAAATTTAGTTGTCATCTCAAATCCTTGTATGCTTAAAGGCAATGCATTCATTTCGAAAAATCTTTATAGTGTTTAGTTCCAGATGTTAAAGAACAAGTCACTGCAAGGGTCATTTCATGCAGATAAATTATACCACACTCATTCAATAAAAGGAACGATGTTTACTGCCGAGATGACGTTAATACGCACTGTAATAACAATATGATGATTAAAAAATAAATACTGTTGTTAAATATGGTGTTTTCTTTTTAAGACACGTAGATATCACCAGCCACCATTTGTCAAGGTCACGTCATATAACTATTCAGGGGAAATAATTTTCATGGTCCCAATCCTGTTCAATCCATATTTTAACCCCGAATGCAACTGGTGCATCTTATAGGGATGAATAATTTTACGGTAAACCTAAAGTGCTGTGAAGAGCAATTAGATATTAGTCAAAGTTATGTGCGGTTTTACACATGCGTTCTTGTGCATTTAAATTCTGAAACTGTGCATATGTTTTGCGGGTCACGCTAAGACAATGATTGTAATAGTTGATGTACAGGATTCAAAACGGCAAAACATGTATTTAACCCAAAGAGCTAGCAATATACAATGGAAATCAAGCTGCCCATTTGTGTTCAAAACCATTTCCTTGGCACCTCTTAGATGTAGAATTTCAACGACAAGCTGTTTGGTGAATCAATAATCATCACTGCATCAAATGGGGATCTGAATATACCTCACACATCTCTTTCCACATATACTTCGTGAACTAATATCGGTAACAGATCATGTGTACGTTAAAGGGGAAAAAAGCCGATTACATTCGAAAACTGTTGAGACAGTCAGTTATAGAAATTGAAGAGCAACCATCTTTACCCAAAATGAAAACAACTTTTTCTTTCATAACAAACCACCTGTAATTGTGCTTTGACGAATGTACACTTTTATATAATAACTATGTAAGACAATATCAGTAAAGGTTTCATAAATGTGTGCTTACAAGTAAAGGAGGAAAAGTTTGTAATATTTACAATAAAACGCTATTATTTTAAGTGTATTATTTTATATAAAAACCCTCTGATGCAAACTATTTTCTTATAACCCAGCCTATCCATCTAGGTCAACAAGTCAACTTTTAACATTCCTTGAAGGTAAAATTTGGAAATAGCAAATAAAGTTCCTATTACTGAATTTAAATAGAATCAGTTCGTGGAAACAAGAGGGTTGTTGTCATACTGAATGTTTATCAAGGTTCCTGGGTTAAACGTTATGTTTACAGTATCTGGTTGTTGGAAATTCTCAAGGTCTCCAAGAAATTTTCAAGACCATATGTCCTGGCCGATCTTACCCGACATCATCCGATCGAAATTGTCGAAACCTGCAGGACCAATTCTAAACGAGTCATGGAAACAAGAAGGGGTCTATGCTAATAAGCGTGGGCTCATACTATGGTCCGCCAGGATGTTCCCCAAAGACAGATAACCGTTTCCCAAAACAGGGGCCGTCAAACACAGGTTTTCCAGAGCTAATAGCTGAGGCTTTGAACTAGGTCAGATCCATTTATCTTAGAAATCTAAACATGGAATATGGTTGTGAGGGGTTAGAAATCCCAATTGTGGAAGGTCCAAGTACAATTCTTAGAAATCTGAAAGTAGAACTAGTTTAATATCATAGAAAAAGCTAATC
This sequence comes from Vesta saturnalis, assembly GCA_036346205.1. Lineage (NCBI taxonomy): Eukaryota > Metazoa > Arthropoda > Insecta > Coleoptera > Lampyridae > Vesta > Vesta saturnalis. The sequence continues at coordinate 330,346 of JARFJB010001981.1, forward strand.
ACCTACTTTGGGGTTTATGGGCCAAGGTGGGTTTTATAAATCACCTACTTTTAGGGGTAAAGGGTTTTTCAATAGTTATAGGTACTGTGTCAACGAGGCTTATCATCTAGGGGTGCAATTCTGACCCCAGAAAATGATGAATTCTGCGTCGCTTTTGAGAAGAATGACTATGTTTGAAAAAGCTAGAATAGAAAGTAGTGTTGGCAACCATGACTGTTAGGGTTTAAAAGTCCCCATTTGTACAAGACTCTTGATTAGCAGCAATGACGAAAGTAGTAGTACGTAAGGTAGAAAGTACAGAAAAAAGTGTGGAGGAGCGAAAGAAGAGGTTGGAACATTAATAAAACAAGTAAAAGAAATAAAACTCGATTTGGAGTGTTATATAGTGAAAACAAAAATGATGAAGCTGCGTATTAGCAATATGTAAAATAGTGTAGTAAAACATGAAATTTTGGGAAGGATGAGTTTAAATACCTATTTTAAAGAAGAAGAAAAGACCTGCTATGTGTTGTTATAAGTATCTCCAATTGTATTAGGTTTAAGTAACTGTATCATTAAAAAATAAAGACTTTAAAAGTTAAAGAGACGGTTTTCGGTATTTCTTCTCCCATAATGGTTCCTTATTGGCTTATATCTGGGTGTGGTTCGATATCCACCTTTACCGAAATTCCCATAAGGAAATGGAACCCCCCCGTACGTTGGTCTTTTTGGCCTATATACAACGTATAAAAGAAGATTTATTGGAAAAGATCAATGGCAGTAAAATGATCCCTAAAAAAAGCAATTTACTGGTTTTAATGCAGATCGTTATTGTTTTAATCATTAAATGGCGCTTATGCAATGTGAACTAAAATTTATTAGTAAAGCGTTATAATGAAAATACAATGACTTTCCTTTGTATAAGGAGATTTAAATTGATTTTTTTGCAAGAACCTAAAAATTAAATGTCAGCCCTATTCCTAAATTGGCTACCCTTGGACTTAAAAGTAAACAGTGACAGCTTGCAGTATAGAAATGGAGTTAATTTGATGTAATTTTATAAAAGGTTAAGAAAATCGATTTATAGTTTTAATGTTGCAGGATAAGGAGACCTGACTGTTTTTATGAATAGTTTTCATTGTGTTAAAGGGGATACAATAGGCTTGCATGTAATTTTAAAAATGTTTACCCTCTGAGAAAAGAACAAAGGCGATTCATTGTTTTGGTTGAATAAAAAAATAGATTGTTATCCAGCTACCCCATTCTGAAAATCAAGAACAAAGGCGATCCATTGTTCAAAGTCTATGCTTTCAAGGTCACATCTCTAATAACAAATGCGATCCATTGTTTTGGCTGAGTCATAATTGCTAAGAAATCATTTCAGGCTCAATTCTAGAAATCAAGGACAAAAGGATCCATTGCCGACGCTTCAAGGTCAAAGTTGTATTGGTGGGTAGCTGGATAACAATCTATTTTTTTTATAACTCAACCAAAACAATGAATCGCCTTTGTTCTTTTCTCAGAGGTGTAAACATTTTTAAAAAATTACATGCAAGCCTATTGTATCCCCTTTAACACATGAAAACTATTCATATAAAACAGTCAGGTCTCCTTATCCTGCAACATTAAAACTATAAATCGATTTTCTTAACCTTTATATAAAATTACATCAAATTAACTCCATTTCTATACTGCAAGCTGTCACTGTTTACTCTTTTAAGTCCAAGGGTAGCCAATTTAGGAATAGGGCTGACATTTAATTTTTAGGTTCTTGCAAAAAAATCAATTTAAATCTCCCTTATACAAAGGAAAGTCATTGTATTTTCATTATAACGCTTTACTAATAAATTTTAGTTCACATATGCATAAGCGCCATTTAATGATTAAAAACAATAACGATCTGCATTAAAACCAGTAAATTGCTTTTATTTAGGGATCATTTTACTGCCATTGATCTTTTCCAATAAATCTTCTTTTATACGTTGTATATAGGCCAATTTAAAGCCAACGTACGGCAGGGGTTCCATTTCCTTATGGGAGATTTCAAAGGTGGATATCGAACCACACCCAGATATGAAGCCAATAAGGAACCATTATGGGAGAAGAGAATACGAAAACCGTCTCTTTAACTTTTAAAGTCTTTATTTTTAATGATACAGTTACTTAAACCTAATACAATTGTGAGATACTTATAACAACACATAGCAGCGTCTTCTTCTTCTTTAAAATAGGTATTTAAACTCATCCTTCCAAAATTTCATGTTTTACTACACTATTTTACATATTGCTAATACGCAGCTTCATCATTTTGTTTTCACTATATAACACTCCAAATCGAGTTTTATTTCTTTTACTTGTTTTATTAAGTCTCCAACCTCTTCTTTCGCTCCTCCACACTCTGCTTTTCTGTACTTTCTACCTTACGTACTACTACTTTCGTCATTGCTGCTAATCAAGAGTCTACTGTGCACACAATGGGGACTTTAAACCCTAACAATCATGGTTGCCAACACTACTTTCTATTCTAGCTTTTTCAAACATAGTCATTCTTCTCAAAAGCGACGCAGAATTCATCATTTTCTCGGGTGAATTGCACCCTAGATGATAAGCCTCACACAGTACCTATAACTATTGAAAAGCTACCCTTTACCCTAAAAGTAGGTGATTTAAGAAAACCACCTTGGCCCATAAACCCCAAAAGGTGATTAGCTTTTATGATATTAAAAGTTCTACTTTCAGATTTCTAAGAATTTCTTGGACCTTCCCACAATTGGGTTTCTAACCCTCACAACCATATTCCATTTTAGATTTCAAGATAAATGGATCTGACCTTTAAAGCCTCAGCTATTAGGCTCTGGAGAAACCTGTGTTGAGTGACGGCTCTGTTTTGGGAAACGGTTATCTTCCTGGCGGACCATATATGAGCCCCGCTTAAATAGACCCCTTCTTGTTTCCATGACTCGTTTAGAATTGGTCCTGCAGGTTTGACACATTTCGATCGGATGATGTCGGGTAAGATCGGCCTTGGACAATGGTCTTTGAAAATTTCTTAGACCAAATTTAACAAAGATACTGTAAACATAACGTTTAACCAATGGGAACCTTGATAAACATTAGTATGACAACAACCCTCTTGTTTCCACGAACTGATTCTAGAATTCAGTAATAGGAACTCTTATTTTATTTCCTAAATTTTACCTTCAAGGAATGTTAAAGTTGACTTGTTGACCTAGATGGATAGGTGGGTTATAACCTGGAAATAGTTTGCATCAGGGCTTTTTAAAATAATACACTTAAAATAATAGGTTTTATTGTAAATATTACAAACTTTTCCTCCTTTACTTGTAAAACACATTTTATGAAACCTTTACTGATATTGTCTTACATAGTTATTATATAAAAGTGTAATTCGTCAAAGCACAATTACTGGTTTTGTATGAAAAAAAGTTGTTTTCATTTTGGGTAAAGATGGTTGCTCTTCAATTTCTATAAACTGTTCATGGTAGTCACGAAACTTTGACTAAATTATGCTCACAGCACTTTAGGTTTACTAAATATTCATCCCTATATAGATGCAAAGTCATTCAGGTTAAAATATATTGAACGATTGACCATGAAAATTATTTCCTGAATAGTTATATGACGTGACCTTGACAAATGGTGGCTGTGATATCTACGTGTCTTAAAAACACCATATTAACAACAGATATTTTTAATCATCATATTGTTATTATGGTATTAAGTATCTCCGTAAACCGTTCAGGAGTGATTTTTCGCGCATGACTTTCAACTAAACACTAATTGAAATGAGCATGTTTACTAGGTTGGATGCACTAAATGTTATGTTTATCTTTCCGTTTAACTACACCTGGTTTGCTTTAAATTCTAACTTCATTGTTTTTGTTTAAGAATATGTAAAGCTGATGTAAAACACATTTAAACCCTGTTTCTAACACTATACGTTCACCATACTTCATTGATTACTGTAACATTAATTTTATATTTCGATATCTCTAGGTCACATTTTTTATAGAGTTTGCAACAAGTGCTTTGGTTTAACCTGCTAATTCCATGTTTAACAACTTACTAACCGACTGATCTCACTGTTACTTATATATCCCTGAAGCATCGACTTGAACAATGGATCCTTGTTTTAATTCAGAATTGAGGTTGGGGTAATAGTCTATCTTTAAAATATGATGGAACAATGGATCGCCTTTGTTCTTTTCTCAAGTTACAACACTTTGAAAATTCGCCTTTGTTCTTGAAAGTTGATTTCTTAGAATCGAAGGTATTTAGATAAGAAACTATTTTATAACTCGACCAAAAAATGAATCACTTTTGTTCATTTCTCATGTGACCTTGAAAATTGTAAGTAGACTTTGAACAATGGACCCCTTTGAGATTTCGCGGAAACCTAAAATTTACAGGTACAAGATTTTAATCATCCTAATAGATTTACCGGTCAATAGCAATTCCTAGGTTGATTTGTAGGACCTGGAAAATTTATAGCAGAATTGTTGATAGTCGGAAGTTGATCACCTTGAAAGTTTCTCGGAATTATTGAAATTGAACTGTATAATTAAAAGATTTTAATTTGGTTTTGCATACAGTTTACCCGACATCATCCGTTTGAAAAGTAGGAAACCTGCAGGACCAATTAAACGAGTCATGGAAATATGAAGGCGGTCTAAGGAATAAGCGTGGCCTCATACTATTCAAGGAGTTACCCTATTAGAAAGATAACCGTTTCGACCATTAAACGAGAATCAGTTGAAGGAAATTGAATGTGAAAACAAATAATAAATAAAATAGATATGATCCGCAGGTATTACAAAATGTTAAGTACATCAAACTTCCATATGTATATTTACTTAAATCGATTTATATATTATGAATATTGTAATAAATTATAAGTTTTATAAAAAATTTTCTTGTTAGATGACCTAATCAGTCTGAATGCATCGTCTGTGTTCTCAGAATTTAGGCTATGACTCAACAATGAATCGCCTTTGTTATCAGGTGTGGCCTTATAACATAGACTTTGAAGCGTTCTTGATTTCCAGAATTGGATGTTTTAGATACAATCAATTTTTAGAATAACGGAATAATGGATCGTCTTTGTTCATTCTCATAGTGTGACCTTGAAAATTGTAGAATAGACTTTGAACCGTCGGCTTGAACAATGGACCCTATCTGTGAAGTACAGAAAAAGCAGTGTGGAGGAGCGAAACAAGAGGTTGGAGACATCAATAAAACAAGTAAAAGAAATAAAACTCGATTTGGAAGGTATACGTGAAACAAAATGATGAAGCTGCGTATTTAGCAATATGTAAAATAGTGTAGTAAAACATGAAATTTTGGAAAGGCGGTTTAAATACCTATTTTAAAGAAGAAAAGACGCTGCTATGTGTTGTTATAAGTATTCCACAATTGTAATTAAGGTTTAAGTAACTGTATCATTAAAAATAAAGACTTTAAAAGTTAAAGAGACGGTTTTCGGTATTGGCTTATCACATAATGGAACCTTATTGGCATATGCATATCTGGGTGTGGTCCGATAAACACCTTAACGGAAATCTCCCATAAAGAAATGGAACCCCTGTACCGTAGGTATTAAAATGGCCTATATCACCATAATAAGATTTATTGGAAGATCAATGGATAAATGATCCTAAATAAAAATTTACTGGTTTTAATGCAGATCGTTATTGTTTTAATCATTAAATGCGCTTATGCATATGAACTAAAATTTATTAGTAAAGCGTTATAATGAAAAATACAATGACTTTCCTTTGTATAAGGAGATTTAAATTGATTTTTTTGCAGAACCTAAAAATTAAATGTCAGCCCTATTCCTAAATTGGCTACCCTTGGACTTAAAGAGTAAACAGTGACAGCTTGCAGTATAGAAATGGAGTTAATTTGATGTAATTTTTATATAAAGGTTAAGAAAATCGATTTATAGTTTTAATGTTGCAGGATAAGGAGACCTGACTGTTTTTATATGAATAGTTTTCATTGTGTTAAAGGATACAATAGGCTTGCATGTAATTTTTAAAAATGTTTACCTCTGAGAAAAGAACAAAGGCGATTCATTGTTTTGGTTGAGTTATAAAAATAGATTGTTATCCAGCTACCCCATTCTGAAATCAAGAACAAAGGCGATCCATTGTTCAAAGTCTATGCTTTCAAGGTCACATCTCTAATAACAAATGCGATCCATTGTTTTGGCTGAGTCATAATTGCTGAAACATTAGGAATTCTGAAATCAAGGACAAAAGGATCCATTGATTCAAGTCAATGTATTGGTTGCTGGATAACAATCTTTTCTATAATAACAATGATCGTTTTTTCAATTTGTAAAAACAATCATCAAATTCTTTTATCTATTAACTTCATTTTTTAAAAATTCTATTCACTGTTTCTTTATTACCTTTAATAAGGCTGAATTTTAAATTTAAATCTCCCTTAAAAAGTCATTTTTTATTCTTATAATATTCACATTTTTTAAAAACGTCTCATAAATATGTTATCATTTAGCCTTGATCTTTCAATAAATCTTTCTTCGTTATATAGCCAATTTAAAATACAATTCCTAAGTTTCTTAAAGTATTATTAATAAAATTTCTTTAAAAAAATTTTACATAATTAATATTAAACCTAAGTCTTAAAATTAAGCTCTTCACTCACTTAGTTTCTGTCAGCTCATTTTGTCCTCAGTCATTTGTTTATTCCCTTTCTCGCTCTCCATCCTTTCAATATTTCTCTTTCAGTTCCAGGCCCTTTAATCAATGGTTGCTCGTTCTTTTTCACCTAGTAAGCACTAAATTTAAGTTTTTACTATAACTTTGTTACCAGTCTTTCAGTCTTCTTTAAATCAGAAGCATATAACCTGTTCTTACATTTCATTGTACCTGTTTCTCTCAGTTAGTGTCCTGAGTTTTCTTCAGGATCACTTTCGTCTGTTTTAAATTCCAAATCATTTTTTAGTTCAGTTTCACAGATTTGATCTTATTGTTTTATCTTCTCAAAGAAATTTACAACCGTCAGCTTTCTTGTTTTTCCCTCAATTCTGTGTCTCTAGTTTTTCAGTTTACATTCGTCCACAATTCATTCTTTTAGTCCTTTATAGTATATTCAAATCCTTTAAATTTCTTAATCTCACTTTTTCCTGTCAGTGTCGTTCTTAGTTCAAAATTTTATTTTTCTTTCAAGTCTTGTTTTCAGTCTCCTTTCCAGTTTATTTAAGTCTCAATATTCAATTATTGTTAATCTAGTTTTCTCCTGTAAATCAGTCTTTCCTTTATCTCTTTAGTAGTCAGTTTTTGTAAATTTGTGAGTCTATCAGTTCCCCAACATAGTTCAATCCTCAATCATCTTTTATAATATGATATTTGTAATAAATTTTAAGTATCTAAATCTTATAGATTACCTAATATCTAAATTCTTCGGTTTAATTCTTAGTAACTAAATATCCATTGTTTCGGGTGCCTCAATACAATGTTGAATGTTGATTCGATTAAAAGCAAAAATATTTAATTAGACTAGCAATAATTGGAATCATGTCCTTTAGTTCACCAATTTCCTAGACCTTTGAAGAGTTTAACAAGCTTTTGGTATCAATATCAATGTAAGGGGTAATATACCAATCATCTCTTTCAACCTTTGAACTCTCGACTGTAGGTTTACGGCGAAAAAGCCGATTAATTGAAAATTGTTCAGATTATAAATTTTGAAACACCTGTTTACCAAATAAAACAATTCTTTACTTACAAACACTGTAATTGTGTTTGACGATGACTTTTTATTAAAATTGAAGAATTGTAAAGGTTATAATGTTGTTGCTTAAATAAAATGAACTTTATTAAAAATATGTTTTCAAGTACTTAATTTTTAAGCACTTCTGTGAACTATTCTGAGTTAATCTCCACATTAGGTTAACAAGTCACTTTACATATCTTAAGAATTTGAATTGAATAATTATCCTATTACTTATTCTCAATGACTCATTAGTTAAAAGTTGTCTTTGTTCTGAATGTTTTCAGTCCCATAGTAAACTTTGTTTTGTATCTGTTTGAATTCAAGGTCTCAAAATTTTCAAGACATTCCTAGATTTACCTTGATCACCATAAATGATCAGATCTTCTGACAATTCTAAAAGTATGGATTTAAAAGTTGTCATGCATCTGTCTTCTTATGGTTACAAGATGTTCACTAACATGATACGTTTTCCAAATATGACTATCAATAGTTTCTAACCTTATAGCTGAATGCTATATTTTCAGATCATTTATTTAAATCTAACATAATATGTATGATTATATGCCAATCTGTGATGAAATTTAAAATGAAAGTACAACTACTTTATTTGAATAAGTATACCACTTTGTTTTGACCAACTGTCCATTCTAATGCCTTTTTTTGGTTAAGGTCTTTTCAAATTTGAGAATGTGTCCGTTATTTATTCAATTGTCCGGAAAATGATAATGACGCTTTTGGAAAACATATTTTAAAGCTAAATTAAACTATGTTTGAACCTGACTGTTTAAGATCCCATTTGTATGACTCTTGTTGCAAATGCAAAGTATGTTAGTAAGCTAAGTACAGATAAAGCAGTGTGGATAGGACTTGAGGTTGGAAGAATTAAAAACAATTAAGAAATAAAATGATTTGGATTTATATAGTAAAACAAATGTGAGCTGGTATTAGCATAAAATATAAAACAGAATTTGGAGATTTTAATACTATTTTAAAGAGAAAGACGCATGTAAGTTCCAAATTTATTGGTTATACTTTCTAAAATAAAACTTAAATAAAGCGTTTCGTATTTTCCATAATGGTTCTTTGCTGCACGGGTGTCACTTTCACCTAGAATGACCTTTGTTTAAATGAACAGTAAAAATTTATGAAAGTATGCATAAGTCCAATAAATTACTGGTTTAATAACTATTTTTTATATTAAGGCTTATTTATAAATTTATAGTAAGGTTTAATGAAATCATGTTTCCTTTAAGAGATTATGTTTTTAACTAAAATTAAATGAGCCTTTCTAATTGCTACCTTGATAAGGTAAGGAATATTAATGATAATTTGATGAATTTTATAAGTTAAAATCGATTTGTTTAAGTATAAGACTGCTTTTTTTGAAAGTTTTTTGTAGGTATGTGATATTTTTAAAATGTTAACGAAAACAAGGTTCATTTTTTGTTGATTTAAAAAAATGTATCCCTTTGAATCAGACAGCACATTTAAAGACTTCAAGTTCTTAAAACTCCATGTTGGTCATATTCAGAATCTTTAGGTATAACAGGAAAAGACATTGCACTAAGTCAAACTATTGTTATGTTATAATTGGTACATTATATAGATTATTTTGTTATTAACGAATGTCAATGTTTAATAACTTAAGTTGTAAATCAAGTTTTATTTCATGTTATTTTTTAGCCCTGTAAACATTTATGTAAAATCATTTGTATTACTTTAATTTTGTTAACTACTATGTATAATACTATTCATTTTAAACATCTTCGAAATTGTATATCTCGTATCTTATAATAATTGTACATTTTTAACTTATATAATTATAATAGACTTTGATTTTATACTTTAAGTTTTAAAAATCAAATATTAACCGATAATTGATTTATTTTACAACTCAATATATTTTAAAATACGAAATATATTATCAGATAAACATATCATCTAATTTATTATTTTTCACAATTAAATTTGAATTAAGACTTTTAATTTTTTCAAAAATTGAAATTAACTTGAACAAATATTATTTTAATAATTTAAAAAATAATGAAAATTATTTTAAATTTAATTTTACACAATTTTCATTGTACAATGTGGTTATAATTTAATAATTATACTTTAACTATGTTAATTAAATTAATCAATGAACAATTGTTTTATAAATAAAGTTCTGTCTTATAAAATCGAAAATAAAGTTTATTTTATGTAAAATAAAAAATAATAACTATCATATTATGTTTGATAAAATTTTAATAAAAATTATTTATTTTATTTTAAATTTTTAACAAATTTATTATTTTTAGAATTTTGACAATCAATAATAATGTTTAGACTTTCCTTTGAATTGTAAGATAGATTTAAAATGTCTCTTTATAATTTAAAAAATGTCTAGATAAATTAATACATTTTTTTCAAGGATCTTTAAAAATGAAGTTGAATTGATCTTTGTTTTGTTGCCAATAATAACAATTACTTAATGATCGTCTTTTTTAGACAATGACTTTCATAAATTTAAATCTTGATAATGGAGTCTTTATTCTCGAAAAGATTTAGATAACAATCTATTTTTAAAAACTAGAAAATAGATATCTTTATTCTTTCATGGGACTAAATTGTAAGCATAGACTTTGAACAATATCGCCTTTGTTATTGATTTGAATTGATAACAATCTATTTTATAACTCAACCTGTACAATGGAATGCTTTTCTTTAACCTTGAAAATTTAAAGACTTTGAAATGGTCCCTTTTTATCTGAATTGAGATGAACTATTTTCCACAGGGAAAGGTTGCGAAACAGCTATTTTTGAAACGGCTACCTTTTTAAAACGGCTCTTTTAAATGGCTACCTGTTTAGAAACCGCAACCTGTTTTGGAAGGGTACCTGTTTAGAACTACCTGTTTAGAGACTTGAGGGCGTGGCTTTGAAACATCCCTGGTTTGATTTCTAGAATTGAATGAAATTATTTCTACTGAACATGGATTCTTTGTTATCAGAGTGTGACCTTATAAGCAAAACTTTAAATTGAATGTATCTTTGTTCTTGAAAGAAGATTGTTATGTTAGATAACAATCATATTTTTTATCACACCATGAAACAATGACAATCGATCCATTTGTTCAAATTATACCTTAAGAATCTTATAACATATCGACATTGTTTTCAGTAAATTGAGATAACATTTATATTTAGAACTCGACAGAAGGATATTGCAGATCGCTATCTAGTGTTGCTATTTACTGAAACATTTTGATAATAGCAAGACTTATGAACGTTTTTGATTTCCTAAATTGAGATAAAATCATTTCTAACGGAACATTATAGAAAGATCTTTGATTTCTTTAACATTTTGCAATAAGACTTTGATAATATGAATCGTCTTATAGCTATACATTGATTTCTAGAATGACTTCATGAAATACATCAATGTTCTTTGCTTTAATGCTTCATGTACTTAGCATAGACTTTAAATCTAATGACCATTAAATTGTTTACTTAGAATAGCGTGCAATCTTGAATTACATATGATTAACTTGTAACAGAATGTACCTTTCAGTAACAATATCAACAATATAACTTTTACTAGTACCTTGAAGACTCAGTCAAGATGACCTATAAAAGGTTATAACCACGTCAGTGCTTAAGATCGATGACATCTTACGATAAACATGTTATCGTAGGCAATTTGTATGACTATGATCAGAAAATCGTTATGTAAAAGTATAGTTTTAGATTAGTTTAAAATATTGCTTAGGAATCCTAGTAGACTATACTACTCTGAATTCTCGACTTCATATCTTACAATTTTTAATTTTCACAACTAACAAGTAAAAGTGTTAATAGTGTTGGTGTTAACATGTAAATTTTAAGTTACGTTAATATTATCGGATTTGTGAAACGCGGTTAGTGAAGAGTCGAGACCTCAGTAACAATTGTTTTTAACCTACGATTAAATTTAAAAGTTAGGTTACCGATATAATTGTCGATTATAATAAATTTGTTTCGATTCGATTACGTGTTCAAATTTCGGTTGTCTATTTTTTTTTATGTTAATACAATTGTTCAGTTCTCTGAATTTGATGTTTATTTTTTTTTGGAAGCGACGCATAGTTATTAACAAACTAAATTCCATAACGGGATCTAAAACAAAAGTGAAATTAATTAAAATTTATATGAACATAAAATATAATTTTAAAATCGAAAAATTTTGTAAACATCTAAAACAACATATAAATAATATACTATTTAAAAATACAGTGCTTAATTGAAAATATATAAGCAATATTACCTAACATCACAATTATCACCAAGAAAAGTCGTTCAATTTGGAATTGGGTGAAGTATGGAAATCTATGCAGCACCATTATGAACAGAGCAGTATCATAGGCTACACATGGGAAGAAGTCTACCCACGATATTAATATGGAACCAGCCAAATGAAAACATCTTTGGGAATGTGTGAGTGAAATTTTATTATCATAACCCATAAATTGTTTTGATTATTCGTTTGATTTCCTGTATTTATGTGTTTATTGATTATATGTGTAAATGTTTGTGCGACAACATGGTATACATATCTGTAAGGTGAATGAACCGGTGTTATCAACTTTTCAATTTTAATTTTAAACAAAACATAATTGAACTCACATATTTAAGATCTTTTATTGACATTTTTGACAGGCTGCATTTTAATTCATTTAGGACGCTACGCATGCGTGATTATGCAGGTTCAACTAAGGTCTGGCCACATACCAACCAATTATTATAATTTGCAATTTATTTGACAAAGAACATTTTTATATTAAAAGTAAAAGTTTCCATGATTTCACGATTACTTTTAAACGAAATCAAAATAACATCAAAGGTTAAATTATATTTATTTTATTTTCCAACAATAAGCGATAAGACTAATGAACTCTATCCCCATTTGAGAGATTATGAGCTAGTCCGGTGCAACAATAATAATTACTCAACAAATAAAATACAATTAAATGATCTTTATTCCCATTTGAGATATTAATTACTTTTATATTACAATTAACAATTACATTAACAATTAAATTTAACATTCCTGAGGCGATTTCGAGCCGGAAAGTTCATATGAATGTATGTCCTCAGAAGCTTCGTTATCGATCTACAGGCCGTTGAAGTTGTTGTTTTTTCGGTTTTTTCCAAATTTTTCGAAAATCCTTCTAGATATTACATTGAAATTTTACATATTGTATAAGGGCATGAAGGCCCTTATTTCAACTGAAAAGTTCATTTTTAATTTAACCAGTCGCGTAGATACAGCTAGGTCATGACATAAATTCCACAAAAAAATGTGTTACGCCACTGTTTTATATGACGCGTTTACACGATATTCATCAGAAATCAATTCCGAACAAAAAAGGTCTCCATACATTTTCACGTAAAACTCACCGTTTAGGAAAAAATAATTAAAAAGTGTCGTGTCGTTATAAAGTGCATTTATTCCTAACATAGAAACTATTTACAGAAACTGAACAATAAAGGGAAAAACTTTTGTGCAGTCATTCATAAAAAATGCTGAAAATGTCCACCATCCGCTTCTATACAGGCTTCTGCACTTCTCCTCATTGAACGACGCACTCTTTCAAAAATTCCCGGTGTGTTCTGTATGGTTGCACAGCCCTCAATTATTCTATTGCGTAAGTCTTTCAACGTCTGAACTGGTGTATTATAAACTAGAGTTTTAAGATGCCCCCAGAAATAAAAGTCTAAGCTGTTCAGATCAGGCGATCTCGGTGGCCAGAACTGAGGCCCCTCACGACCTATCCATCGATTTGGTTAAACTGAATTCAAATATTCACGCACCAAAATGCTGAAGTGGGCGCACCGTCGTGCATGAACCACATGTGCTGACGTACTAGAAGAGGGACATTTTCTAGTAATTCAGGCAAATTATTTTGAAGAAACGCACGATAGGTATTGCCGTCAAGGTGCCTTGGAAGAAAGAATGGTCCAACTAAAAAATCTCCAATAATACCAACCCACACGTTGACTGAAAATTGCTGCTGATATTTTGTTTCTACTATAGCATGAGGGTTCTCTTCGCTCCATAAATGAGCATTACGAAAATTTCTGATAGCTTCTCTGGAGAAATTTGCTTCATCCGTGAAGATAACTTGCCTGTCGAAATGAGGATTTTCTGCAACCTTCTAGAGAAACCACATGGAAAAATTCCTGCGTGCTGGAAAATCTCGTGGAAGGAGAGCTTGTACTCTTTGCAGATGATACGGATACAGCAAATATTCTCTCAAAATTTCCCATACAGTTTTGCGGCAAATATTCAACGCACTCCCAATTTTGCGTGTACTAAATCCTGGATTCTGTTCAATTTCATTGAGAACAGCCTCCTCTACTTCCGCCGTCCTCACTGTACGAGGTCATCCCTCTCGGTTTCCATTTTGTAAACTGCCATATTGAGACAGTCGCAGATGGATGTTTGTGAATGTTCTACTATCGGGAACAGCACGATTGGGAAATCTTTCTTGGTAAAGACACCTGGCTTGTTTAGCATTGCCGTCAGCCAGACCATAGACGAAATGCATGTCGGTCATCTCCTAAATAGCATAATTGACCATTTCTCTTACTTTTATGAAGACAAAACACTTGGAAAACAACAAAAAGAACAAATTTTTAAATTAGTTATTGCCTGTCAAGAATAAGACTGACATGACAGGATTATTAACGAAATACTTAGCGATGCTTCCTTATCAACGGACAGAGCTCACTTGTGTTTTTGTGACATATCTTTATCTTGTAAATAAACTGCACGTTATAACGACACGACACTTTTTAATTATTTTTTCCTAAACGGCGAGTTTTACATGAAAATGTATGGAGACCTTTTTTGTTCGGAATGGATTTCTGATTAATATCGTGTAAACGCGTCATATAAAATAGTGGCGTAACACATTTTTTTTGTGGAATTTATGTCATGACCTAGCTGTGTCTACACCACTGGTTAAATTAAAAATGAACTTTTCAGTTGAAATAAGGGCCTTCATGCCCTTATACAATATGTAAAATTTCAATGTAATATCTAGAAGGGTTTTCGAAAAATTTGGAAAAAACCGAAAAAACACAACTTCAACAGCCTGTAGATCGATAACGAAGCTTCTGAGGACATACATTCATGTGAACTTTCCGGCTCGAAATCCACCCCTTAAAATAAGTATACACTTAAGTAACACCCTGTATATAATATATATTGAGATGAATCTAATTAGATACATGTAGCTATGTAATTTCCATAGTGAAGTTTTATTTGAGTTTGTACGAAAATGGTACATTTCCTTACATAATTGTAGAATAAGGTGATTAATAAACATTGAGGTGTGTGAGAAATTTAAGATATTGTCTTAATGTTGTATTAATAATGGTAATTTTAGTAATAGACAACACAGTACATAAAAGTATAGGGGATGTTTGTTTACGTTTTTCAATTAATTCAATTTTCTTTTAGTTTTATAAGTTTATATTAAACAATATTCCCTAACGACATGTAATACAGGTTGTGGTTGACAAAAATAATGTTACAATTAGAGATAGGCTGGTATCAATGTCACAATTTACATGTGCGCAGCCGAGATTTGTGAGAACATTCGTATTGGTGCGTTAAACTCATAATAGTGCAAAACTTATGAAAAAACAGAACAAGCACATTAGTGGGTGACTATATAACATGGATCATGTAATAGATCTGGAATTATTGTGCTTAATTCAACAGTTCATCACATAAAACTAGTGTATGACAACATTCCGACACTAGTCGTAGGAAAACTTATCAACCTACAAAAGTGATTAAATAAACTAATTTGTAACTTAAACAATAGTTCTAAACACTTACAGTAACAGTTATGGTGCTTAAAAATGTGAAATTTAACATTAATTTGATAAAGACAATGTGAGGTTATGTCATATCCTCGAACATACAATTTTTGTGAAAAGTAATTTTAATTGAGACAATTCCAATAAAATAAATTAGTAGAGGCAAAAATAATAAGGTAGCCTCAATTTTATGATGTAATTCCTTATTTTTATGTTCAATTTTGTTAATTTTAGTTTGTAAGAATTTTTTTAGATTTAAGAAATTTTTCCTTTCAAATTGGCCGCAGGCAGTTTTGAGATGTATATTAGGGTGCAGTAGCTTCCCCTATTCCTGTGGAGATAATTTTCAAGCCTGTAAATTGAATAGAATTAGTTAAATTTCAATAATAAGGGTAGAAATCAACATAGTTAATAAGTGTCCGATTTAGATCATGTTTGGTCTCAAAATTTAGAGAAATTTGTGTAGATTTTGGAAATGTTTTTAGATTTAAGAAATGTTAAATAGGAAGAAAGTTATAAGGTTTTAAAGAATTTACGTAATTTAAGAATTGTTTTAACCAATAGGAATTAAGCAAAAATTTCTCGTAACTAGGGAAACATTCGAAGAATTTGGTTGTCGAGTAAAAAGATATAAATACAAGCGTTTTTAGCTTCTCTAAATCTCTTGATTTTCAACTTTTGCAACAACTTGTCAGAGCAAGCTGTTGCGAATTGTTTTTGAAAATATAAGTTTAAACAAAATTTAAATCACATCGGGATTATAATAAAGTGCGGTTTAGTTTCGGAAGTGATCATGATGCAAGTGATAGTCTTTTGTTCGTAATATAATTTTTAAATAAGGTTAGTTTACCTTTTCGAACCATATTTCGGAAGTTTCGTTCAGTTATTAAAATTTTTCTGATGTTTCGACTTTGTGTATTTAAATATAAATCGTATATGTTGATGTGCATACTAAATTGTGGTGTCCATAAGTTATTTTCATTATACACCCTGTTTATTAAAAAGTGTTTTAATTTACGACAACCATCCATATTCCATGCTCATTCAAAATTTACTTTTGAATGTAATTTATTAAAGAAGCAATAAACCTAAAACAAAGATTCGTCAACATTCTAATGTTAATAGTGAAACTTACCGAAGTGAATAAGCTGATTATCTTAAAGAAAACTTTGGATGTTCGAGAGGCAGAATAGCAGGTTGCAGCAGCTGGTGTTTACAATCATCTTGTGCAGCAGTTACCCACGAAGAGAAGGGCAAATATGTAAGTACTTTGTTGACATTGATACTATATTGTTATGTTCACAAGTTATATCCTTTGTAATAACAATGATGTGCAACAACATGTATGCATGTTCAAAGGGAATATTATTTGTTCTAGAAATTTAAATATTTTCTTGATAATTGTTTTTTTTATTAATCAAACATCTTTATACTTACTGGTTTGTCAAATTTCACTTTTCTTTAGGATAAATCACATGGTTGCGTATTCGCTGCGCATGCTCACATATATTTTTAAAAGAATTTGTTATGTACAGGGTCTTATAGAGATGTCTATGCGAAATAAAGATTATAATCCAATTTATTTAATCAATTAAGATTTTTTTTTTAAATTAAATAGGTAGGACATTACCTTAATGTATCTTGGTCATGTTAACTATGGTTATTGTAGTCAAACAAATAAGTTATTTCAATTTCATGATAGTTTGTTTTATAATATTAAATGCAGGTTCCTTTTAAATTTTCGTTGATCCCTATCCCCTGTTAGATGAGTCTCATTGTTCTACCGATGTTTATACTAGCCGTAAAAAAATATTATTAACCATTACGATGATTTATATTTAATATATTATATCAATTAAACATTATATTATTAAATCCATTATATTATATAATAAAAATAAATATATATAAAGGGGTTTCATCGTAATATATATATATATATATATATATATATATATATATATATATATATATATATATATATATATATATTTAAGTAAATAAAACCTTGCCTGCTTCTGCTCAACATTAAGAAGCGTTTTTTGGGGCCACATGATTTCTAACATTGGAAGCTTTAATTCGACGACAAACTGTTGAAAGACATCCAGGAAAGTCTGTGCTGCAGCACTTTTCCTATTTCAAAACGATTTTCCTTAAGGAACTCTACCAAGTTAGGATCTTCTTGATTAGTCCATATTCGACTTCTACCAGTTGGATGTAGTGGGTCAATGCTTCTTTCCTGCTCCCATTTCTTTTTTATTTTTAAAACTTTATTTATATTTAAAATTGGCACCCTGTCCTCAACTAGTTCAATAATTCCAGCTCTTACAAACAAATTTAACGCTAAAGGCATTATTGCTTAAAACTGAAAATTAAGCGAACTTAAAAATAATTTTTGAAACTGATACTCGTGTGACATTAATAACAAATTAATTTGAGTTTACCTTATGTTGACATATTTTAACCCTAGAATACGGGTGATTCGTAAATTTTACGACGCACCTGAAACTTCGTGTTTTTTCGCTTACTTTCGGTTAACGCATGACATGCACAGCTAAGTAGCTTCTAGTTTAGTATTTCTTTGGACAGTGAGATATGCGCTGTGCTGATTTTTATCTATAAAGCGATTTTTTAGCGACTGAATCGTAAATGTCCCGTTAATTTGTATATTTATTTTAAACTGGTTATACTTTCGTGTGTCAATTTTAAGTATAGCAAAAGGTAAGATTATTTGTTTTTTTTACTTAGTTTATTAAGTTTATTTATTTTTAATTTTATTTAGATGTCAACTCAAAAGTTTTTGACTGAAAAACTACTGGATGATGAAGCGGTTCGAATTATGAATGGGGAGGAAAGTGATTCAGAGCTTTTTGATGACATCGATAGTGATCTCGAAGAGGAAGTTGAATTGTCTGATTCCGATCGCAGCTCTGACAATGAGGTTGAAAATGATGATTCAGTTGATTGTCCTCTTCAACAAGACCAAAGCTTAAATCAATCTGAAGGAGAAAGAGAGGCTAGTCTCAATCTTGATTCTGGTGAGGATAATATTCCCTTAGCAAAAGTGCGTACTCGTTTAAAATACGTAATAAACTTTAAAAACAAGAGTTTAAAGGGCAAAAATGGCCATAAATGGTCAACGGAACTGCCTAAAAAATCCAAAAGAACGGCCGCTAGAAATATTATACATTTTATATCGGGTAAAAGACTGTTCTAACCTGGATGAATATTTCTTACATTTTTTTTTCTGACAATATATTGAACATTATTTTAAAATATACCAACGCACAAATTGCCAAAGAGGCCCCAAACTACACTGGCCACCAGAATGTTTCTGCAACCTCAAACGAAGAGTTAATAGCTTAATTTGGTGTTTTAGTTTTCTCCGCTGCAAAAAAAGACAATCATTTATCAGCAAGGCATATGTTTGATTGTACTATTTCTGGTACATTTTATAGGTCATGCACGAATTGCGATAGGTTTTCATTTCTGATTAACTGTCTTCGGTTCGACGAAAAGGAAACGAGAAAAGAGCGAAAGATAGAGGATCCTTTTACACACATTCGAGAATTGTGGGACATTTTTATTGAGTTGTGTAGAACATCGTATACTCCATCTTCATATCTGACAATTGACGAACAGCTTTTAGCAATTCGGGGACGTCCTTTTAGGATGTATATACCTAACAAACCTGCAAAATATGGGATAAAAATCGTGATGGTATACGATTCTTCAACCAAGTACATGGTAGATATAATTCCCTATGTGGGAAAAAAAACAGACACCAATAATTTACCACTTGCCGAATTCTTTGTGAAAGAATTAACAAAATCAGTTCATGGTACAAATCGCAACATTACCATGGATAATTGGTTTACATCAGTTTCCCTTGCTGACCAGTTATTACAAGATCCGTATAAATTAACTGTAATTGGAACAACGCGCAAAAATAAAAAAGAAATACCCAAGGAGTTTTTGGGTCTAAAAGGACGAAACTCTACTATGACAATGTTTTGTTTTGACCAAAAGAAGACAGTGATATCTTACATGCCAAAGAAGAATAAACTAGTTTTATTACTTTCAACAATGCATGAAGGGGCTGAGATTGAAATCACAACCGGTAAACCAGTAATAATTCTTAACTCTTAACTATAATGAGACAAAAGCAGGTGTGGACACCTTTGATCAAATGTGTTCAAACATGAGTTCAAGCAGGAAAACCCGAAGATGGCCAATGTGTATGTTTTATGGAATTATAAATATGGCCAGCATAAATTCATATGTCATTTATACCTTTAATACACTAAAAAAAGGTCAAAAACCAGTTTCAAGGTACCAATACATGATCGATTTAGGACTTTCTCTTACTAAGCCATGGATGATGCACAGATATAATACTCCAACTTTGCGGCGAAATATTCGACAAAATATTGGTGAAATCCTTGGCATATTTCCAGCAGGTGTTACTAACACTCCTCAAGAAAAGAAAAGAAAGACTTGCTACTATTGTCCTAGCAAAAAAAGGCGCATGACTACCAATTATTGTAAGGAGTGTAAGAAGCCAATTTGTGGAGAACATCGCGGAGATATTTGTACTATGTGTTCTGGAAACTAACAAAAAAGTTGTTTTATTATTTTAAACCTTTGTATAAATATTAATTATGCTACCTCTTTTGTTACAGTTTTTTAGAATAAAGTTTCATTTCAAATTTTGCATTTTTTCTACAATGTTCAACAATTGATGATAGTCCCGTAATCATGTATACTAAAACCATTCCCATATTCTAGGGTTAAAGATCAATTTTAATAATATAAAAATTTGAGATCTTTGTAATCAACTGTATGTCTGTATAAGAAAGAATGACAACAAGGATACTCAAATGAAAATTTGGAATGTTTCCAAAAATATTTGACCCTGGGGTACATTTTGTACCCTCCTCAGTATCGAAGAGTTAATTAGTACAGTATAGCCTGGAATATAAACAAGGTAATAATTTTAGATCAGAACACATTCTCCTTTCTTTATGTTCAGAATATGCACATAAATAACCTATTGATCAATTGATCTCACTTGTACTTAGGGAGTGGTTTCCACGAATGAATTTGTAAGTGATAAATTTTAAAATTGTGGTGTGTTGATTAATCATATTGGCCACATTTGAACTCATACTTTGAAGTGTTTTTAACATGAATTTTTAAAGTGGCTTTCTGATATGTCGCATAATTACAATTTGGTTGAATTTATATTCATAGTCTGATATGTTTTTTAAGATGAATTGTTAAACGAGCTTTGCGATTTGTTGCATAATCACATTGCCCACATGTGAATTGTTACCTTGAAGAGCGTTTTTTAAAATGAGTTTTTAAAACACCTTTATGATGTGTTACATAATTACAGGAAGAATGTTTCTTAAGATGACGTGTTAAACTAGATTTATGATGTGTTGCGTAATCACATTGATCACATTTGAATTGATAACTTGAAGAGTGTATTTTAAGATGAATTTTAAAATAATCTTTGCAATTTGTTGCATAATCGCATTGGTCACATTTGAATTCATACCTTGAAGCGTGTTTTTTAAGATGTATTTTTAAAGCACTTTTACGATGTGCTGCATAATTACATTGGTCGCATTTATACTCATAACTTGAATTGTGTGTTACAAGATGCTTTTTTAAATTACCATTCCATTTCGTTACATAATCACATTGGTCGCATTTGTATTCGTAACATGAAAAGTGTTTTTTAAGATGTACTGTAAGAAGACATTTGCAATATGTTGCATAATTACAATGATGGCAATTGTATTCAAAACCTGGAAGGTGCTTTTTTACATGAATTTTAAAACTACCTTTCTGATGTGTCGCATAATCACATTGATTACATTTGAATTCATAACTTAAAGAGTGTGTTTTAAGATGAGTTGTTAAATTACTTTTGAGATTTGTTGCATAATCACATTGATTACATTTAAATTCAGAACTTGAAGAATGTTTTTTAAGATGAAGTTTAAAGCTATCTTTGCGATGTGTTGCATAATTGCATTCGTTGCATTTGAATTCATAAGTTGAAGTATGTTTTAAAAGATGACGTTTCAAAGATGCTTTGTATTTTGTTATATAAGTGCAATGGTCACATTTATATTTAAAATTTGAACTGTATTTTAAATCATTATGTCTTAAATTTTCTTGCACCATTGTTGAACTATTAAATTCATTACATTCATACTGTACATTTGTGATGTGATTGACACAAATTTCCTTTATATGGTCCGCTTCAGTTGAGCCAACATCTTTTATTAGCAAAGAGGTGTCTTCTTTCTTAATATTCACAATATCTGTAAAAATAGTGTCAAATTGTTACTACTAGAACGCAATTACTTTCACCTTTTATTAAATCACCATTTACAATAAAATGTGTTGGAAGTAAATTTATTCCTTCTTCCTCTTTTGGTTCGACTTTAATAAGTTTCATATCAATCTCATAAGACATTTCGAAGAATACGTGTTGAATAATTATACAATTTATACAAATAAATAAGGTTTAACAATACCAATAGGGCTGTCAGCGGTTAATAAACAGAAGTCTCGCAACAGTAAATTTTTTGGCTGTGGATCACATGAGAAAAAAGGTAGTGACTAGAGGTACGTGAAAATGGACGAATTATAACCTCAATCTGTCTAAAAAAATGGAAATAAAAAGGAAAATTAAAATCTACGGTAACCTAGGTGGATTGTAGAATAACGTAGCTTGGATCCTAGGTTACCGTAGAGTTTAATTTTCCTTTTTATTTCCATTGACATTGATAATGTCAATTACGTACCTAGTCACTGAAAAAAAGTAAACCTACAACCAAAGAATATATACGCGTATACACGAATAAGAAGCGACATAGGATGAAAATTTTCAGTGCGCATGTTCGCCAAGGATATGGCCGCTCTTTGTTTTGACAACTAAAACCTAACCTAGATCAGATAAAAACCCGTGTTTTCGATGAGTGGTTCGTCACGTGCTAATTTCTTGCGTTTTTTGATTATGGAAATGAGGAAATGTGGGTACAGATGTGCCGTTAAATCGTGCACCACCAAAAATGATGGACAAATAAGTTTCTTTCGATTTCCCAAAGGAAATATTGAAAGGTAAGTCTTGAACTTTAATTTATACGTCGTATAATCTCTCACATTTTTTTATTGTATTAACGCATATACATTCATTGTTCTCAATTATAGTTTAATTAAAATAAATCTGTTTTTAGGTGTCTGGTTAAAATTATGCAGCCGAAATGAACTTCTCGATAAAGATGTTGGTTACTTATATAATAATTTAAGGGTTTGTGCTAAGCATTTTTCTGATGACATGTTCCTGAATGATTTACACAATCGTCTTCAGCCAAATGCAAAACCGCTTATGTATGTGGCTAACATCATAAGTTCTATTATTTGTGGTCCACCAACATCATCAACCTCTACGTCAGCACTATTGGATGCTTCTGTGGAAACTGAATGGAGAAGCGATAGGTAAGAATATTTATATAATATAAAATAATTTGTATAGGGTTCAAACACTTTCAAATATTGCAAATTTGTTATACAATTTTTATTATAAATTTTAGTTCCTTGAATGTGTCATGTGCCAGCACCAGTGGAACACAAACACCGCAAATATTAACCTCATTAACACCGCGCAAAAGGAAGCTTAAAGAGGAAAATAAAAGACAAAGACGAGAGATTATCGAACTGAAGAAGTCTAAGTTAGAATTTATAATATTAGCAAAGAAGAATTTAAGAATGCTTGTGCTAATTTTCTACCGGCTGACACCGCAGAATTTGTACGTGCTCAAGTGGATTTGTATTCCCAAAATCCAGGTCACTGACGGTATTCAGATGCATTTAAAAAATTTTCGCTTCAATTATATTTTACAAGTCCGGTTGCATATAGAATGTTACAAAAAAAATTTGCTTTACCCTCCATTCGGACATTGCAAAGAATGACACATGATTTAGATTTTAAAGCTGGCTTTAATGATTTTGTGTTTGAAATTCTAAAAGCAAAAATTAAGTCGTTTAGTGAAAATGATCACATATGTTCCATAAGTATTGATGAAATGTCATTGAAAGCTTCACTGTTTACATCTAAAGACAATATTGTTCGGGCAATGGAAAGCAATTCTTACCAGCTCAAAACGTTATAGTTGTTATGGCTAGAGGTTTGTTTGCTAATTGGAAACAACCTCTAGTATTTTCTTTAATAATAGTACATGTAAAGAGATTCATTAAAAGTATATTAGAAACTGTAGTAATAAAATTTACAAATATTTCATGTCGCAACCTGTTGTTCTTATAACCGATCAAGGTTCTAACTTCATTCAATTAAGTAATAGTCTACAAATTACAGAAGCAAAACCATATTTTTTCGTAGAGGGTAAAAATATTTTATTTTTTAATCCTCCTCATCTTATAAAGTCAGTCAGAAATAATTTATTAAAATATAACATGCACTTTGGTAACGATATAGCATGTTGGGAGGATATAAAGTTATTTTATGAAAGTCAGAAAGATAAACAATTAAGATTTGCTCCTAAGTTGACAAATTGTCATATATATCCAACAATCTTTGAAAGGATGCGTGTAAAATTTGCAACACAAGTTTTAAGCGAAACAGTGGCAGCTGCCATTTCAACCTATGTGTCATTTAATGCACTACCTAGTTCAGCCACTGGTACTGCTAAATTTATTGAAAACTTTGATAAGTTATTTGATTTGTTGAATTCCAATAGAACTAAAGGTGTAAAAAAATATAATCTGTCATATATGGGCTCCGAATTCCAGGTAAAATTTTTACAAGAGATTTTGGAATTTTTAAAAAGTCTGAAAGTAACAACTAAAGACAATAAAAAGGATGTTACAAATTTATTGAAATGTTTTAAAGGTTGGTGCATCTCAATTTGTGCTTTGTAACAGCTGTGGTTGCATCTAAAACATGAAAATAATGTACAATTTTTAATGACTAGGCGAGTAAATACCGATTGTTTGGAAAATTTTTTTGGTGCAGTGCGGAGCCATGGTGGTAACTGCACTAATCCAACGCCTCAACATTTTATTAATGCGTTTAAAAAAATTTTTTGTTTAATTTAACATAAATCATAAAGAACGCTCTAATTGCGAAGATGATTTGGATATATTTTTGAATGAATTGAAGCTTGTGAAAAATTTTACTATTAAAGCACAAGATCCATCAGAAGTGCTACCAAATTTAAATGTTGGTAATAATGCGGATTACAGGGAAATAGATGTAATTACAGAAAATGCATTGGCATATGTTTGCGGATATTTATTTAAGAAATGTCTATCCATGCATTCTTGTAATGCTTGCATGTCGGAAAGCAAATCCGTTGCAGAATTAACAAGCAATAATTTATTTTGCCATTTTAAAGCATATGAAACAAAGGATAAAAACACGTTTGGCAATTTGTGTATGCCTGGCCAAGAATTTATAACCTTCGTTTGGAAAATGGAAACAATTTTTCTAAATAATTTTGAAAAATTTTCAATTCTACCAAATTTTATGAATTTATTTAAATGTATACCTTTCACTCCAATATGTGTAAATTTTCCAAAAGAATATGTTATGAAATTATATTGCCGACTACCGATTTATCATTGCCTTAAGCATGCTAATGGAAAATTTAAAAGTACTCGTAGAAAGGACGGGAAAATAATACATATATTAAATTTATAAACAAATTAAGTATAATATATAAATTACTTTATTGTTATTGTTTTATTGTTTACTTTATTTCTATATATGGAGTTATATTCATTATTGTATTTGATAAATATTGTAAATATATATATATATATATATATATATATATATATATATATATATATATATATATATATATATATATATATATATAGTTATAGCTCTTTGTTTTTCAAAAAATAGTCACAACTTCTTTATTTTAAGGACTATTAATAAAAAATAAAAAGTTTCTGAATTAGCTTTCGATTCTCTAGAACATTTGTATTTACAACTATTTTCTATTTTTTCAAATAACAAAATGGCGACCGATCAAAAATTTCAAACCAAGATATTTTGATAACCACTCGATCGATTTTTGAAAGTAAAACATTTATAAAATCGTTAAATTATCTACTACAGTATTTGCCTAGAAAAGTTCTTTCAATTGTTTAAAAAAAAAGATTAGTTAGTTAGTATCGTCACTCATGCACACTACATATTAACAAACTAAAAAACATCTGCATCAGAGGAGCCTTATATAATAAACAAGATTAGAACAAGTGAACCAAGATATTCGCACTTCAAACTGAAGGATGTGATATTGTTTGTGAGTTATAAAATTACATATTCTAAAGTCGTGTCTGTATTTTATGTGATAATGAATTATTATCGAAACGATGAACTGCTTGACATGCTTTTGGTTTTTGGGGAAACAAGGCGTAATGCAAACGAAGCTCGACGAATATATCTGATGAGATACTCGAATCGTCGACAACCAAGTAGTCAACTTTTTAGAAAAATTTGTAGACGATTATCTGAGACCGGTAGTTTTTACCCAACAATTGGTGGAAATTCCAATAGATTACGTCGAACACCTGCATTTGAAGAGGCTGTACTTAATATTGTTGAGGATGATCCATCGACAAGCACAAGGGTAATAGCGAATAGATTAAATGTAAACCATGTGTCTGTTTGGCAAGTTCTGAAAGAACAAGGTCTTCATCCATACTCTAGACAGAAAGTGCAAGCTTTGGGACCTGACGACTTTCAGCCAAGACTGATGTTCTGTCGTTGGCTTCTTCAGCATTGTAATCTTCAAAGGGAGTTTGAAAAATTTATTCTGTTCACTGATGAAGCTTGCTTCACAAGGAACGGTGTATTTAACTCTAAAAATAATCACTTGTGGGCTGACGAAAATCCCCAAGCAACATTTACTCGTGCATATCAACAACGTTTTGCAGTCAATGTATGGGCCGGAATCGTAGGGGAGCATGTAATTGGACCCTACATTCTCTTAAACCGCTTGAATGGAGAAAATTATTTGACTTTCTTGGATAGTGTGCTACCGGAACTTATTGATGACTTGCCATTAGACATTAGACGGAAACTTTGGTTTCAGCATGATGGGGCTCCGGCTCATACAACGCGAGAAATCACCGCATTTCTAAATACAAATAAGTGGATTGGAAGGAGAGCTCCTATTGGATGGCCAGACCGAACCCCCGACTTAACACCATTAGACTATTTCTTCTGGGGTAAGATGAAGACCTTGGTGTATGAGACACCAGTAAATACAGAGCTAGAACTAGTGGCTAGAATCGTGGCTGCAGCAGAAGATATCAAAGAAAGGCTAGAAGTCCTTGCGAAAGTTTCTACCAACGTTAAAAAACGCTGTCGAGCGTGCATTGCTGCGAATGGCGGCCACTTTGAAAATTTATTATAGTGCATTTTTCACATCCGAACTTCTTTTGTTTCTATAGTATTTAATGTCAGAAAGTTACTTCGTTTTAAATGTTTTTTAGTTTGTTAATAGTTGTGAGCGTAATACTAGTACTTAACTGAATAAATTTTGTTTTGTAATTAATTAATAAATTTTTTCTAGGCAAATACTGTAGTAGATAATTTAACGATTTTATAAATGTTTTACTTTCACAAATCGGTCGAGTGGTTATCAAAATATCTTGGTTTGAAATTTTTGATCGGTCGCCATTTTGTTATTTGAAAAAATAGAATATAGTTGTAAATACAAATGTTCTAGAGAATCGAAAGCTAATTCAGAAACTTTTTATTTTTTATTAATAGTCCTTAAAATAAAGAAGTTGTGACTATTTTTCGAAAAACAAACGAAGAGCTATAACTTCGAACCGGGTACAAATTCAAAAATTGGAACTAAAAAAGTTGTTTATTTTAATGAGATCTAACTGCCATTTTCGGGTGTAACCACTTAGTATTAACACCATGTATATATATATATATATATATATATATATATATATATATATATATATATAAATTATAAGTGTATAGATTAGCTGTACATTTTCTTATTTTTTAAAAAATTATAATTCATTTGTATTCCAAGGACCATAATTAGAATAAATAAAAATGTTTAGTGCATTAACTATTAGATTTGTAACTGAATGCGCTAAATGCCAATTATTATTTTAGAAAATTTAGTTAATTTATTTTGCAATCATAACGAAATTAGGAACAAGATTTATTTTAGGACATTATATTAAAGAAATGATTGAATGTAGTACATACTCATTTCGTTAATAATAAATTAATTGACTAATAAACGTATATTATTATGTTTGCAAACGCCTAAGATAGTGCAAATAAACATATCTTAAATTTTTGAATCATTTCAATTATAAAAATACATTTAACGATTTTAACATTGTAATTCATATTATTTCATGAAAACCAACATTATTCGCAAATATTCAATGAAAAACAATTATAAACGTCAGATTCAAATTTGCCGCTCATTGTCTTACGTCAGCGTCATTTTGTGGGGTTGGCGTCAACGCTTTGAAGGTCACCGAAACCGATTGCCTAAATTACATGAGAAAGGGTATCCTATGTCGCTTCTTATTCGTCTATACGCGTATATATTCTTTGACCATTGTCTAAATAATACTAGACGTTCAACCTACATTTAAAGTTTTGTTCACTAGATGGTGAAAGTGTTAACATTATACATATCACTAGCGTGCGTACAAATGATTGAATTAAATTTATTATCAAATTTCAAGGTTAAATAAATTTATTTGGACCGTTGTCAAATATTTTTCGTTTTTATGCAATCCGAAGTTTACTTTTATTTCTTTTGTGAATTTATTTACTGAAGCTACATTTGATAAGTAAAGTTTTGATTAATTTAATTGTAATTATTTTAATTTCATAAAGTATAAACAAGTTTTATTTAAAGTAAGGTTAGCTTTATGAATTAATTTGTTTTATTTTCCTGCTACCGACATGTAAATCATTGATATTGCCATTAATTAATAAATAAGTTGATTATATTCTAAATGCCTCTTTTTTTTAGTTTTGTTTGGTATAATGGTTGGTAATAAATGCTCCTATATTAACTGCAAGAAATCATCAAAAAATCCTATAGGACTGAGAAAATGTTTCTTTCCTATCAAGGATCAAGAGAGGTGCAATAAATGGATTTTGTTTTGTGGAAATTCGTCCTTGCATGAATTATCTGAATCCGAGCTTAGATGTTCTTAATTCATAATTTTTTTTCTATTTGACATTTCTCAACGAAAATTTTTCAATAAAAAAAACGCCTAGCACTTTTTCTTAATTTTTGACCCTAAAAAACTGCCATTGTAGGCCTTGGTTTCATGAATTTAAATGTATTACCTTGTCCTAATATACAGTTTTTTGTCCTCTTAATTTTGGTAAAAAAATTAAAATATAAATATCATATATATATATATATATATATATATATATATATATATATATATATATATATACAGGGTGGGCCACCACCAACGCGTCGTCTCTAGCACCCAAACGACTGAATTTTTCAAAATCTGTTTTGGCGAGAATATGTAAGCCTTCTAGGACTACAATCTAAAATTAGTTTGATTTATACAGGGTGATCTACAAACTTGTTACTTATCAAAGTTATATTATTTTAAATGGAATACCCTCCTTTTAATTTTTTTTAAAATAAGGTGTAAAAAATAAGGTAGACTTTCATTAGAGTTCCTATACCTAAACCTTACAGTTTCCGAAATGTTTAACATTTTTGAAAATGTTGGGTTGTCAAAAAATTCGTAATAAGGATATTTGAAAGTACGTATTCTGTTGTTTATTGTTTCAAATCGTAATTTATAAAATACAAAGAATAATGCGTAAAGTTAACAAACTTCAAAGTTAAATATCTTTGTTATTTTAAATACAACGCCCAAGAAATTTTTATCGGAATGGAATAGTCTTTTGACAATAGTTCGAAATGTATTAGGGTTCCGTATACCTTACTTCAATACTTTTCGAGAAATTAGTGTATTTGTTACATTTTTAGAAATTACGCCATTAACTCATGTCTATCAGTTAGAATTCTTTGATTTATAAACATTTCTGTCATATTGACGTATTACAAAATACCACAGTGTTTATAACTATTGATGATTTTTTCATTACAATGAAATATTCAGTGCAAGAAAGAGTGGATATGGTTGTTCTATTTGTGGGTCTTTCTAGAGTAGGATAAGTCCATCTAAACTATATGATTAATAAGTTTATTATTGATTGAAAACATAACTACATTCTCTCTTCCATGCTCATAGTGAACACTGGCATGGCTGTGTCTCCCATCCCATAAAAACTAAAAACTAACCGTATACATACATAACATGTTTCTTTTTTTTTTTTTTTTTTTTGTTATAATTAATAATATACATTAATATTGTATATCTTAATACAACTCAAAATCTCTTAAATAATTTGGGGTTACAATAACTCTCTTATTCCTAGATTCCTTAATACTATTATTTACCTCTACATATTCCTTATTTCTAATAGTAATACAATCATTATCAGTAAACTTGTTAGCATCTAATCCTTCATATAATAAGTCATTTACTTTCGTTTTACATTGAATAGTTGTTTTATTTAGAAATTTTCTATTCCTTCTAAACATTTTGTTACAACTATCCCTAATTATATATTCTCTTTCACCAATTCGTTCCACAACAGTTCCCTGTTGCCATAGTCCACTAATCGGTGACTGCATCATGACATTTTCACCCACTTTCAGTTCAGGTAAACATTTTGAACTTTTATCGAAATAATGTTTCTGTATTTTTTGTTTCTGTTTTAATTTATCATAAATATGTTCCTGTTGTATGAATTTTGGTTTAAGTAGTTCTGTGGATACTGGTATTTTAGTTTTTTGGTTATTTTTGATGCTAACAAGTTTACTGATAATGATTGTATTACTATTAGAAATAAGGAATATGTAGAGGTAAATAATAGTATTAAGGAATCTAGGAATAAGAGAGTTATTGTAACCCCAAATTATTTAAGAGATTTTGAGTTGTATTAAGATATACGATATTAATGTATATTATTAATCATAAAAACTAAAAACTAACCGTATACATACATAACAATGGTGTTGACCATAGGAGAATGCCATGAAAATTGTCTTTTGGCTTCCAGGGTTTATGCCCAAAAGTACCCTGATCGCAACCATCCTGATACGAGAGCTTTTGAAAGGGTTTTACAAACATTTCGAGCCTAATAAAAGTAAACCGGTAACTGACAATGAAGATAGTGAGTTTTTAGTATTAGGATCTATCGCTGAAAATTCCCACACTAGTACTAGAGTACTCGCTAGACAAACAGATTTAAGTACAGGAGGTGTGAGAAGAGTTCTCAAAAAACACAAATTTCATGCTTATCACATAGAAATTCATCAAAATTTGTATGGCAATGACTTTCAACAACGAATAGATTTCTGTTTGTGGGCAATTGAAAAAATAGGGGATCAACAAAATTTTTTAAATTTCGTTTTGTTTACTGATGAATCAACATTTCACAACAACGGTTTGGTAAATAGACATAATTTTCACTATTATGATACCGAGAATAGGCATGCTTTTAATACTGTTGACCGCCAAAATCGTTGGAGCATAAACGTATGGGCAGGAATTATTGGAGATCAGGTAATTGGACCATACTTTTTCAATGGTCATTTAAATGGTAGAAAATTTTTGAGATTTTTAAAGCAAGACTTTTGGACACTTCTCGAAAACGTTCCGTTGAACATTAGGGGGAATATGTGGCTACAATTAGATGGGGCACCGGCACACTTTAATCGTAGAGTTAGAAATTATTTAACTAGGAAATTTGTTAATAAATGGATTGGAAGGAACGGACCATGTCATTGGCCACCAAGATCGCCTTGTCTTACTCCAATGGATTACTTTTTATGGGGATATATTAAAAATATTGTTTACATTATTCGTGCTACTACTGCAGACAATATGAAAGAGAGAATTAGAAATGCGGTGGACACAATTACTCCAGATATGTTAAGAAAAGTCAGACAAAATTTAGAAGAAAAAATTAGACTATGCATTCAAGAAGACGGTCATCAGTTTGAACATTTACTGTAGTGACAAATCCAGCAGTAGGCTCTCGGTGCATAATGTAAAACGGTCTTTTTCAAGACCAGCAACCGTATAACCTTGGTAACCATAATAAACCAAAAACCGTTTAACACATTTGTAACCTTTGTAAATCACAGAATTCTAACTGATCGACATGAGTTAATGGCGTAATTTCTAAAAATCTAACAAATACACTAATTTCTCGAAAAGTATTGAAGTTAGGTAAAGGGAACCCTAATACAGTTCGAACTATTGTCAAAAGACTATTCCATTCCGATAAAAATTTCTTGGGCGTTATATTTAATATAACATAGATATTTAACTTTGAAGTTTGTTAACTTATAGGTTTAGGTATAGGGAACTCTAATGAAAGTCTACCTTATTTTTTCACCTTATTTCAAAAAAAAATTAAAAAGGAGGGTATTCCATTTAAAATAATATAACTTTGATAAGTAACAAGTTTGTAGATCACCCTGTATAAATCAAACTAATTTTAGATTGTACTCCTAGAAGGCTTACATATTCTCGCCCAAACAGATTTTGAAAAAATTCAGTCGTTTGGGTGTTAGAGACGACGCGTTGTGTGGTGGCCCACCTGTATATATATATAGTATATATATATATATATATATATATATATATATATATATATATATATATATATATATATATATATATATTATATATATATATATATATATATATATATATATATATATATCGTTGACTACTGGCATTAAGTTACCTTTACTGATGAACAGTTATTTCAATCTTCTCGTAATGGGCATATTGAAGTTTATAGACCCAGAAATTCTAGATTTGACGAAAACTATGTTGTCCCTGCAGATAGATACAGCAGATTTTTCGTAAATATTAGGCGTTGGATTAGAGTTGCGGGAATTTTATTTTTGTCGAACAATGCTTTACAGCCTTGGTTTATGGGAACATTTTAGAAAACGTTATGCTTCCATTAGTGCGGCAATTTTTTGAGGACGATAATTTTATATTTCAGCAGGAGAATTGTCCTGTCCATACGGCAATAATTATCTGAAACTGGTTTATAGAACATAACACTTATCTTAGGAACTGAACCTCTTAGGAATTGAAAATATTTGGGGACTAATGGTTAAACAAATGTATAATAGTAATTTTTGACAGCAAAACAGAGAGCAGTTAGTGGACGGCATTCGGGAAACCTAGCATAGTTTGAACGAATCTTTGTTTTGCCTAGAAATTTATATGGTTCCATGCCCCGTGGACTTAACGTAGTCTGCAAAGAGATGGTTCCATGACAAAACATTAATTTTTGTAATTATTCATATTTCTCCGGTTTTAACTGTACTTTTGTTAATAAAATTGCTTGTTTATTGTAATTTTTGTTACCTTTATTTAGGACTTAATTAAAGGTGTTCTTAAAATCAGAAGAATTTTGTTTTCAAAAATGTCAAAAATATGCGACCTTGATCAAAGTAACACACTATTATATTTCCCATTTTTAAAGACCCTGTATATTTCATAAGACTGTCCCCTCAACAAGGCTGCTATAAAGTGACTGTCCCACACCAATGAACATTGATGAAGTACAAGAGCAGAACAAATAATTTTGACACTACGTTTTGCCCCGTCGACAAGGTTTGAAAGAGTTCAAACCTTGTTGTTACGTTGATTATAGATTCAGAAAAAAAAATCAGAATTGTGTAAGTCGGGCTAGAATAAAAAGTAACTATTGGTCTAGTTATTTGACAATGCTCTTATGGAAGCTTTAACTTTTGTGGTTGTATTTTACCAGTTGTAGTGTAAGAGAGTAAACAAATTTTGTAAAGTGTTGCGTCCATGTATCCAAATAGGCTGTAAAACATGGTCATTGCCGTTTTAAATTGATTTACGGCTAGGTCTTCTTCATTTACCAAAGCTACTAACATAGTCTTAAATTGATATGGCAAAAACTTCATTTTTCCGTTCTGTTAATTGTTTTAAATTTGATAGAACCATGTGTACTTCTGCATTGAAGATTTTAAGATTCCACTTGCAGCACTGGGAATTAAATAATAATTCCATGTCAATTTGATAAAAATTTAATTCAGAACACCGCCGTATCAGAAACTGTTGTATAGTTAAGTATGCAACACACTCTACTTGTAAGATATTTTATATATTGGGCTCAGGAATAAAGTTAGTTTATAACCAGCAATCGAAGATAAAAATGGCGCTGTCGTTCATGAGTTAAAATGTGAATCTGAAATAAATTAATATAAATGAAAATAAAAGTGTTAAATAACAAACTTAATTAAATACGTAGTGAAGTGCAGAAACAATAAGTGAAAAATAAATAATAAACTGAACAACAGAACAGTTTTGCCGCCAATGAATACTAAAGGTAACATGGCAGTAAATTGGAAGATGTGGATCCAAAAAATTGAAAAATTAAAAGAAAAGTTTAAAAACACTTCCAACCAAAAAAGGTATAAATTCTTTACACCAAGACAATTACATCCACAAGAAATGGAAAAATCTACAGCAGAGCTAAAAAATAAGCAAATCAATGCGAATTTGGCGCAGAAGAATGAAAAAATAATCTAATTAAAACGATGATCATCATAGGAATATAAGACGAAAGTGCGAGAGAAAAACTGTTACAAAATGAACACAAGGATTTAGAAAAAGTGATAGAATGTTGTATGCTTACCCAAAGTTCGAGAAAAAATTAACAATATATCAAGGACAAAGAAAACATAACAAATGCAAATTTAACGGAAGCTGAAATTGACGCAGTAAAGCCCCTTCTCACGACGCATGGCTTGCCGAGTCTGATCCACCGCTCGCCAAGGAACGCATCGTGAGAACACTCCGTACATGGCTTTAAGAGCTAGCTCGGGGTGGTGCGTACGAGCCGTTCCCGTCCGTTGTCGGTAAACTCTAAAAGATCAAAGACGCGTGCTCGTGAAGACGCGAGCCTCGACTCGGCTTGTCAGTTGCCGAATCGAGCTCAGTTCGAATGCATTTGTAGTCGTTCAGTTGTTGATTGTGGTGTGATAGAGTGGTGTTTTCGAGTGTAGGCATAGGCCTTAATACTGATTTAAAAATGGAGTGGGCCAATAAAGTAATAATGAAGTTTTTGGATTTATACGAACAGGAACCCACAATTTGGAAACCACTAAACGAAGACCATAAAGACAGAAACAAAGTGCCTCACAACTTTTCTCTTCAAATATTCACTTAACAAAGCATAGTACGCTGTAGCAGAAGCAATTAGTTCGTCACTATCGTCGCACATTATTTTTATTTTAATCTCACAACACCAGCTCAATGTCCCACAATTGTCCACGACCCGTCCGTAGCTCGTCTTTACCACACGCCACCCCAAGTCGTGAAAACAGTCGGCTCTCAGATACAGAGACGACTCACCGTCCGTTCAAGATCAAGGTCGTCTCATGACTCGGCAATCATAAGCTAGATGAATTCCTAGATCATCTAAATAGCCGCGCACCCTCCATAAAATTCACAATGGAATTGGAGTCGGAACAAAAACTGCCATTCCTGGATGCACTTGTACACAGGAATGACAACACTTTCACGTCAAGTGTATACAGGAAACCTACCCACACGGGGAGGTACCTAGTCTACAATTCCAATCACCACAAAAACGTGAAGTTAGGCGTGGCAAAATGCTTGTACGATAGAGCAAAAACAATATGCTCAAAACGAGGATCTGAACAGATAAAAAGAAAATATCGCTAGAGCACTAAAAGAAAATGGCTACCCCGATCTAACACCTAACCTAAACAGGGAAAGGGTAACCGAAAAAGAAGAACCTAAATATACAGCGATAATACCATATATACAAGGTACCTCAGACAAAATACGAAGGATAGGCAGCAAATACAAGATACGGACTGCCTTCAAATCGACCAGAACGCTCAGGGGAATACTAACCAAAACCAAACCATACAATGATCAGAATTCCAAGAATTGTGTATACAACCCACCATGCGAATGCGGCAGAGCATACATAGGAGAGAGCAGTAGACCACTCAAAGTGAGAACGCAGGAACACAAGAACAACGTCCGCAAGGGCGAAATAGAGAGATCAAGAATCGCCGAACATGTCTGGAACGAAGACCACCGCATCCAATGGGATAACATACAGATAGTGGCAAAGGACGAGAACACAACTCGTCGGAAACTCAAAGGAGCCACATACATCGCACTAGGAGAAAACCCAATAAGCCAAGCTAGTGTAGAAG
Organism: Vesta saturnalis; assembly: GCA_036346205.1. NCBI lineage: Eukaryota > Metazoa > Arthropoda > Insecta > Coleoptera > Lampyridae > Vesta > Vesta saturnalis. Next base: position 366,344 of record JARFJB010001981.1, read on the forward strand.
TGAATCCCATATGGATTCCAATAATGCGCGAAGAGCTTAAGCGCAATAATAAACTTCTGCGCAACCACGAAAAATTATATATATTATATATATATATATATATATATATATATATATATATATATATGTTCTAAACTTCTAAAAAATATATATTGGATTACTCAGTGGCTCAGCGGTAAAGGTATCAGACTAGTAAGTGAAAGGTACCAAGTTCGAATCTGAGAGTAGTCAAGTGCTTGGGAAAAAATTATATATAACATATGAATTCGACTCAAGTGCGAAAACAGTCCTTCTAAGGACTAAGCCTGATGACGAAAGCAGAGTCCGCTTCCGAAACATCGCGCTCTAAAAGCATAAACTGTGGAAATAGGCCGATCAACTCCACTAACATTCTCCTTTCTTTATACTCAGAATATGCACACAAATAACCTATTGATGATTTGATCTCATTTGTATCATAACTTGAAGAAAGAGGTTTCTATAAATGAATTTCTAAAGGTCGATTGTTCAATGGTGGTTTAAGTCCCTTTAAACGTCGTTTTTTTTTTTTATGATTGTGGACCTGAACAGGCTAAATAAGGCCTATCGTGCTAAAGCACTCAGGAACACTTAGGAGGATGGATAGAGGGATAATGAATTGCCAATAGATGCCTATGAACAGCTACCTTAAATTTTCTCATATCATAAGTGAGAGGAAAACAGGAACTAGGGAGATCATTCCAGAGTTTAGAAGCCGTGTAGAAAAATGTGGATTGCGCCCGTTTGGTACGACAAGTGGGGATTTGTACTGCATACTGATGATGTGAATGAGCGAACCGAGTGTTTCTCGCAAAGATAGCCGGAGATGGTATCAAAGAATGTAATTCACCAGCACAATAGTCGTTGTAATAACGATAATACAAAGAAAGAACTGAAACCATCCTTCTATGCTCAAGGGACTGTATGTGAGAAGTTAAGGACGGGTCATTTATAAGCCTAATCTCTCCCTTTGAATACGATCAACGATATCGAGAGCGTATTGGGGAGCACTAACCCGAAGGTGAGAATTATATTCCAGATGAGGCCGAATTTGGGCCTTATACAGCAGAAGGAGTTGTCGAGAGGTAAAGTACTGCTTAGATCTGTACAAAAGCCTATTTTACGAGCAGCTGTTTTGGTAGCTGACAGAAGACGGTCAACCCATGAGAGATTTGAAGATACAGTCATACCCAACAGAGTAATAGAGTCTGAAAACTTAAGAACTGAACCATTCATACTTACAACAGGAAATGATCGATCTTTTTGGCGGACATAAGGCAACACTGAGTTTTGTTAGCATTAAATTTAACTAGATTATTGCTTCCCATTCGAGAATACGTTGAATGTCTTTGTTGATTGAATTTGCCATTTCAGCTTTAATTTCTTGATTTGACATAGAAGGTGGATTATCACTATGAGTAGACTGAGATGAACTACAGTGAAGAGTGCTATCGTCAGCAAAGCAATGGATGGGGTTAGTTGTTGAAGAGATAAGGTCGTTTATGTACAGCAGAAAAAGTGTAGGCGCTATAACGGATCCCTGTGGTACGCCCGCGTTAATGCTAACTTCTTTTGAAAAAAAGCCATCAACTACGACACGTATTCGTCTTTTATCAAGGAAACTAGAAACCCAGTTGATGAGCGTATCATTTAACCCAAACGAGGTGAGTTTGGCAAGTAAACACTTATGCCAAACTTGGTCAAATGCCTTTGAGATATCTAAAGCGACTACAACTGTTTCACCGGACTGCTCTACTGTATTGTTCCAAACTTGGGTCAGATATGAAAGAAGATCGCCTGTTGAACGACTTTGCCTAAACCCATATTGATGGTCACTAGGGAGTTTGTTAGTTTCAAGGAACGTGAGCAGTTGCTGATTGATGGCTTTTTCCATGATTTTAGACAAAATGGAAGTGATGGCAATTGGTCTGTAATTTGAGGGATCGGTCTTATCACCTTTTTGGGAATAGGTTGAACATTTGCTAACTTCCATGATGAAGGGAATTCCCAGAAGATATAGAGATCGTATAGAGCTTAGATAGGACTGGTACTAGTTCGGGGAACATTTCTTTAAGACAATAGCTGGGATACCGTCTGGGCCAGTCGCCTTATTGAGATCAAGCCTACTGATGATCGATTCCAAGAGCTTGTACCGAAAATGAATTGGTTTCATAACGTATGAAGAAGAGTTGACTAGGGCACATCTTTTCCAGAATCATTGAGACACGAGTTTGATGCAAACAAATCCACAAAAACGTTGGTTTTGTCTACAGAATCAGCAACTACCGATCCGTCAATAGATGTCAGGGGGGGAAATGAAGATGTTCGAAAGTTTTTACTAATGGCTTTTGCTAAAGACCAAAATTTACGACTGCCTAAAGGAGATGTAGCTAGTTCATTGCATTTTCGTTGTTCGAACAACTTTTAGTTTTAGTGATGACACTTTTGCAGATATTTCTAGCACCAACGTATTCTACATGACTGTCAACCGATTTATTAGATTTCCATTTAATGTAACATTTATTTTTAAAGATATTGCATCAGAACAAGCCTTATTGAACCAGGGTTGGGAACGTGAATGACCTACACGGTACTGTTTTTCGGAATGTATAACTCCATTCCCATGAGGATGACTTCAGATACTGAAAGAGCGATGTCCGAAGAAGAGGACGACTTAAAACAATATTCACGCCATGGAAAGGTTGCAAAGAAATCCCGTAAATCACTCCATCGAGCTGACTTAAAATACCACAAGGTTCTATCGGTTTTGCGAACAACAGTGGAATTAGGTACAGTAGAAATGATTTTTATTAGATAATGGTCGGAAAGACCTAAAGGCGAAAGAACGGAAGTTTTATAAACAAGAGGGTTTGATGTAAGAAAGGGATCTAGAAGATGTGGTGTATGGTTAGGGTTATCAGGGATTCTTGTGGGTTCAGAAATCATTTGTGTGAGATCACATGAAATAGCAAATGTTTCTGCACTATGACCAGCGGGATTTGTAGTAGATGAAAATTGAAGCCAACTAGAGTTATGAACATTGAAATCGCCTACAAATGAGATATCGCAAGACGGAAACTGAGACAGGAGATAGTCAACTTTCGTACTAAGGAAATCCAAGAAGTCTTGAAAGTTGCTGTCATTAGGAGACCTATAAATGCAACAGTAGAATTTCACAAAATTAGGACCAGAATGTTTAAACCAAATCACGTCAAAATTTTTATTTTCTAAGGAAGAAACCCTCTTGCAAGCAATTCTGTCCTTGATGTACGCACATACGCCTCCTTTATATAGAAAGTTAGAGTGAAGATGGTATTGAGGAAATTACAAGTCGGGTGACTCGGAGCTTTCAGAGGAGACTTGTTTCAGATAGAGACAATATATCAGGTTGTAATTGTTCAAGATGTTGGTGAATAGCATTAAGATTAGACCTGATACCGCGGATGTTGCAGTAGTGAATCAGAAAGTTGATACTTTCGATGACCGAGGTCGCTTGGGCCCTGCCCTCCCGGACATCCGAATGGGGCAGGATTTTACGTCCGGAATTTATAACCCTAGAAACCACAGCCATCTTATTTTTTAATTTGGGACTTTTAATCCGATAGGAAGACAGTGAGGGCGAGAAGGAAGAATAAGGATGAGAATAGATTAAGGATGATGGAAAAGGTAACCGGCAGCCCTTACCGAGCTCAGAAAATCGGAGACCCAATATTAAGGAGCCCATGGTAAGGGTGGTGGTACCTCCCCGTTTAACTTAATCCGTAGTTTAAACTGCACTTGTTTGTTGTTCAATGGTCGCTTAGTGCTTAAACTGAGCATAACTCGTGGGTTTACTTAAACTATCGGTTGCGACCGTTTAAGCACGTTAAACGAGAAAACCTAACCTCACACGTGCTTAATAAAAATGGAATATTATAATTATTTAGAGAAACCTTTCAGTGAAGAGGAGGATTAAAAAGAAAAAAATTATGGGAAGAAATTTCGCAGGTAATGATTATAGTGTTGGTGGAGTAACGTTAGATCGCAAAATGCGAAACATGAAATCAACCTTCAACAAAATAAAAGACAATAATAAAAAAACACGAACTGGACGAGGTAGAGTCAGTTGGGAATATTTTGAAAAATTAAACATCTTTGCTGAAGATAGGACTGCCAATATCAGCAATTTAATTGCATCAACAATTACATAGAAACCCCAACAGAAGAGCCGGAAAGAATAGATTTTCCTGAATCATCTCGAAGTGGCTCCTCAGGTTCAGTATCCATTAACTGCGTCAAATGGTAGAAAGAAACAAAAAAAAAACTAGATACCCATCGCAAGAGGCCACTTGAACTTGAAGAGCAGAGGTTAGAAGAATTTAAAAAATTTCGAATGGAAATTGCTGAAAACAATAAGTTAAATTGACAAAAACTTTAATTGTTTCAGAAAGTTATTAGGATAAACAAATGTAATAACCTTTTTTTAAATTTTTATTTAGAACCCTAGTTGTAAGAAATTTATTAACAAAAAATTAAAGTAAAGTACTTAAATAATTGCGTTTTAATTCTGCCGAATTAATGGGAATTAAATTGAGGTGATCATCATCTGCGTCACCATTTTCATCTTCGCCTAAATTATCACAGGCATGGTCTTCTTCTTCATCTGAATTTACTTTAATTACAAAATACATGGCAACCAACACGACTTCAGGTATTAAATAATAAGTGACAAATATTTTAATCTCCTCCATTTACCTACGGTTAAATACAACATTCGGGTACTTACAAGAAGTCACACTACCTTCTTACCTTTCAATAAACCAAATGCTCTTTCAATAACAGATCTGTGACCACTCATTACTTGATTAAATCTAACCTGTTGGGCAATAAGATGACCGTTGTCCCTATATGGTTTTAATAAACACTGTAATCCATAGCTCTTCTTGACATCCTAAAATGGCTTTTGAATCCTGACAATCTATAGTTTGATACAATTTCCATATATGCTTGATAGTATACAGGTACTAATCTATTATCAGGTATGACATTATTATTTTGGTTACTTCGTCTACAACAACTTGAATGACAGCATTCAAATCAAAATCTTCTAAAGCAAAAGCCATAACATTTTGTTCCATGGTTGATTTGAAATGCTAAACAAACGCAACTTAACATCACACTTATACAGACGTCTACAACGAGCAAATGTTATCAGTTCACGGTTTAGCGAATTTTAAGTTGTGGATGTCAGCATACTCGTCATTGCTAACTGCAAACGTTAAGCTGCTGCGCTCACTAACCGCACCCTATGATTCATGATCTTATTCTTGAAGCAATTTCATCAAAGACTAAAAGGTATAACTGATTTATTTTCAAACCATAATAGTTATATATGATCAATTTCTTTTTATAAATCATGCAATAAAGGTCATGACAATGCCGCTCGTTATTGTACGATATTTTGCTAGTGGTTCCATGCTAGTGTTAATAGGAGATTTTTGTGGAATTGATAAGTCTACAGCAAGTAGAATTGTGACAATACAAAGTAATTACATTTAAGTGTATTCTGTTGATGTTTGACAGCTGCAGTGATTTTGTCACCACCAACCAACATTAAACATGAAATAACTAAACTAAAGTTGAAATAAAATTGAAAATGCTCTAAAGCTTAAACCACGGATTTACATAATCTGCCAATTACTTAAACGATCATTTAAACCACTATTGAACAACCGGCCCTAAGTGATAAATTTTAAAATTGTGGCTCATTGGCCACATTTGAACTCGTGCCTAGAAGTTTTTTTTAACATGAATTTTTAAAGTAGCTTTCTGATATTCGAATAATTACAATTTGGTTGAATTTGTATTTCATAATCTGACGTATGTTTTTTAAGATGAATTCTTAAACCAGATTTGTGATGTGTTGCATAATCACATTGATCGCATTTGAATTGGTAACTTGAAGAGTGTGTTTTAAGATGTATTTTAAAATAATTTTTGCCATTTGTTGCATAATTACATTGCTCACATTTGAATTCATGACTTGAAAAATGTTTCTTAAGATGAATTGTTAAACTAGATTTGTGATGTGTTGCATAATCACATTGATCGCATTTGAATTCATAACTTGAAAAGTGTTTTTTAAGATGCACTTTAAAATTAAATTTGTGATTGTTACATAATCACATTGGCCACATTTGAATTCATAACTTGAAAAATGTTTCTTAAGATGAATTTTTAAAGCACCTTTATAATGTGTTGCATAATTACATTGATCACATTTTAATTCATACCTTGAAGAATGTTTCTTAAGATGAATTGTTAAACTAGATTTGTGATGTGTTGCGTAATCACATTGATCACATTTAAATTGGTAACTTGAAGAATGTGTTTTAAGATGTATTTTAAAATAATTTTTGCGATTTGTTGCATAACCACATTGGTACACTTGAATTCATTCCTTAAAGAGTGTTTTTCAAGATGAATTTTTAAAGCACCTTTATGATGTGTTGCATAATTACATAGATCACATTTGAATTCATACTTTGAAGAATGTTTCATAAGATGAATTGTTAAATTAGATTTGTGATGTGCTGCATAATCACATTCATCACATTTGAACTGGTAACTTAAAGAGTGTGTTGTAAGATGTATCTTAAAATAATTTTTGCGATTTGTTGCATAATCACATTGGTCACATTTGAATTCATATGTTAAAGAGTGTTTTTTAAGATGCATTTTAAATTTAAATTTGTGATTTGTTACATAATCACAATGGCCACATTTGAATTCATAACTTGAAAAATGTTTCTTAACATGAGTTTTTAAAGCATCTTTACGATGTGTTGCATAATTACATTGGTCACATTTGAGTTTATACCTTGGAGAATGTTTCTTAAGATGAATTGTTAAACTAGCTTTGTGATGTGTTGCATAATCACATTGATCGCATTTAAACTGGTAACTTGAAGAATGTGTTGTAAGATGTATTTTAAAATAATTTTTACGATTTGTTACATAACCACATTGGTCACATTTGAATTCATACCTTAAAGAGTGTTTTTCAAGATGAATTTTTAAAGCACCTTTATGATATGTTGCATAATTACATTGGTCACATTTGAGTTTATACCTTGAAGAATGTTTCTTAAGATGAATTGTTAAATTAGATTTGTGATGTGATGCATAATCACATTGATCGCATTTGTACTGGTAAATTGAAGAATGTGTTGTAAGATGTATCTTGAAATAATTTTTGCAATTTGTTGTATAATCACATTGGTCACATTTGAATTCAGAATTTGAAGAATGTTTTTTAAGATGAAGCTTAAAGCTATCTTTGCAATGTGTAGCATAATTGCATTCGTTGCATTTGAATTCACAACTTGAAGTGTGTTTTAAAAGATGACGTTTCAAAGATGATTTGTATTTTGTTATATAATCGCAATGGTCACATTTATATTTAAAATTTGAACTGTATTTTAAATCGTTATGTTTCAAATTTTCTTGCACCGTTGTTGAACTATTAAATTGATTACATTCATACTGTACATTTGAGATGTGTTTGACACTAATTTCCTTTATATGGTCCGCTTCAGCTGAGCCAACATTTTTTATTAGCGAAGAGGTGTCTTCTTTCTTAATATTCACAATATCTGTAAAAATAGTGTCAAATTGTTACTACTTTTCTACCTTTGACAAGGCTTGTCAAAGACTAGTATGCAATTTCACCTTTTATTAGTTCACTATTTACAATAAAATGTGTTTGAAGCAAATCTATTCCTTCTTCCTCTTTTGGTTCGACTTTAATAAGTTTCATATCAATCTCATAAGACATTTCGAAGAATACGCGTAAATAATTATACAATTTAGACAAATAAAAATTAACAATACTAAGATAACCTTCTGCGATTAATAACAGTGGCATTCAATGATCTTCAATGTGCGCATGTGCCCGTTGCATTGTTGCCATTTGATACTGGTATATTACGAATGTTTGTTAAGCGGCCCGCACACAATTAGTACTATCGCCAATACAAAAAGTATTGACAATAGTATTGACCGTGTGCGATATATATTGAATTTGGTATTGAAGAAAATATTAAGTATTGACGAAAATTTAAATTTTTTGATTTTCAAACATCAATAATCTAAAAGGGTAGGGATATTGAAAATACTATTGAACATGTGCGGTGGTCATTCAATACTTTCAGAATTACTTTTATTTATGTACAAATCAGTTCTAAAAAAATATGTTTTTATTTTATAATAAAACAGAAATTTTTTAATTTAATTTTATTGGAAACAATAGTTAATAAATTATTAATTATAAAAAAAAACATCTTAAAACTACAACTTTTATTAGGTTAAATATGTTTTCTTGATTTAACGCAGCAAATTCTTTTACTACTTCATCAAAATCATTTTGTCAAATCTTGCTCTATAGCTAATATTGCTAGAGATAGTCTCTCTTGATGCATAGTTGATCGAAGAAATTTTTATTATTTTTAATTTTGAAAATGACCTTAAATATATTGAATATATCCAGAGGATTTGAAGAATGAGGAATTGAAAATAACTTTAAACTTTAATCTCATTAAACAAAACATCTGCCTCAATATCAGCCTCCATCTTTACCATAAGCTTCTGTTGTAGAGCTTGACAGTTCTTTAGAGATCAACGTCACATAATGTAAAAATATTACTAAAAAACAAAAACGTTGTCATAATTAGAGATCATATCAAATCTACTATTTAAAGAACTTGATCAATTATTCTTAAAAAATTAACTTTAAACGGTTTTGGCATTTTGAGGTGCTTCATCCTATGTTTATAAAAACTTTGGTTTATATTTTCGTCTAGTAGTATTGATTGAAAATCTTGTCTATCTCAAGATCGGCTAATTTTGCTCTTGAGCAATTATTTCCTCATTTCTATAATTTTTGAAATGATCGACTAAATTCTTTAAATAGTTTTGACATAGTTAATGTCAATTGTTACACTGCATCATTTTGCTTACAATATTAATCAATAAAACATCATACCAAATAATTACACAACAAATAAATTTAAATGATTGGATGTTTAATAGTAAAGAACTTGCTTTATGCCTACTTTTATGTTAAAAGTATCGTTATCTATTTCTAGAAGACTCTCACAATTTTAATTAAATGAAATTTTAATGCTTTATAGCATCTACTACTTGACCATCTAGTATCACTTTTTTAGATTTAATTCAGAACATTTTTTTAATAATATCCCATCTTTTTGTAGAGAAGAAAAACGTAGAGTTCTTGTACTATCAAAAAGTTTACTGTTTCATTGATACTTTCAGCATCATTTACTGCTAAATTTAAGCTATGTGCAGCCATGGTAAAAAAAGCTCGAGGATTAGCGTCCAGATACGTTTTGTAAGCCAATATGCTTTCACATATTGACAGTTATCGTACTGACCTCTCATGCCGTTAATATCTAAATTTAAATTTCGTAAAGTTCAACTACAAAATTAAATAGTCTCTCCTGCAGAATCGAATATTGGACTAAAAGCTAAAAACTCTCTTATATTTGAACTTTTTACAATCATGATTTAACACCACATAATGCAAAACAAGGCTTATTTGTTCTGTGTAACTAGTGGCGAAACTACAAAGTTTTTCTGGGGGGGACCAGGCCTCACGGGCTCTTTTTGGGGAGGGGTGCGTATAAAAATTTTGTTGGGGTGTACACACCACTTTTTTATAGATGCATGCGCATGAAACCTACGTCAATCTTGTTTTCGCTCTCAATTTTAAACAGTTTTGGTTTTCATCATCATGGTTTGTCATATACCTACTTTAAGTAAAAGACTTTCTTGTTTTCACATTTTATTTAGGAAATATAACATATAAGTATGAATAAAAAAAACTTCAAACTAATTTTAGTTTTCTATCTGTTTTATAAAACAGAGAACTTGTTCAGCCGACAATTTCTTAACTAAAGCATTTTCGATACAGAGAAGTGATAAATTTGAAAATCTATCTTGTACCATTGTGGTTCTCAGCCATGTTTTATCCGCCTCATAGCGGAGAAACCTCTTTCGCAACCAGCTGAACTGATTGGAAGGCCTACAGCAATTGTAGTAATTTGTAAAGATTTGAGTCAGATCCCCTTCACTTGAACTTTTAGATTTTCCAACGTGATTTCAAGATTTTATTTTTGAATAAATTTCGTATCACTAAAACTTCAGCTTGAAGTGTTGAGATTTCGATATTGAAGGCCCTCTGATAATTGGCGACGAACTCAAATGCTTGATCCAAATCTAGCTTCATAAAGGAATCAATCGATCTTGCAAGGGAAGATTTTCAAATCGTTTTTCATATTGCCAATCATGTTGTCCATGACTTGGTAGTAAATGTTGACTTTCCAGTATTCGGGAGCTGTAGTTCCTGCAGGTATGTCGATCAGAGATGATTTACCCAGGGTTGAGTCAGATAGATATTCATTAAGCCTTGTGGTTGCTCCCTTTTTTTTTAAATCCTTAAAGGCTCCAAACAAATGTCTTGTTCTCCTGAGAATTTTTCTATTTCACTCCACAGGTCCTCAAATTTGTTCCTCTTCTCTTCAAAGCTACTTATAGTGCTATCTATGATATCACTAGCCTGACCTAGTGTGGCATCTTTTCTCTGAAAATATTTACTCAGTACATTTGCGACCATTAACACTGAATGGAAGACGAACAAACAAACAATAAATTGTGGCTCTATCATTGATGCCTGTATTCCAAGTGCTTCTCCTCGAATTGCTTGGAAATTTTTCAAAAGGGATTTGCAATTTTCATATCGACAACTCCACCTGGTACTCCTAAGACTTCCCATTTCGCCCCCCGACTTTATACCTAGAGCATCACGGGCGTTTATGAGATGAGAGTGATGACCGGGTTGAGAAAAGTGGACGTATATTGCCTCCAGAGTGTTAAAAAATGCAGCTGCAGTAGACACCTTAGCACAACTGTCGACAATTACCAAGTTCATCCTGTGTGCCAAGCAATGAAAGTAAATAGCTTATTTTGGCTTGCAGTCCTTGGTGTTTCCCAGACATAACACTGGCTCCATCATAAGATTGGCCAATTAATATGGCGTTATTCAACAAACTGCATTTACTTAGATACTTTTTAATAAGTATTTTTAAACTCTCGGCATCTCTAGAAGAAGAACAATCTACGAAACCAAGAAAACGTTCCTCAACTTCCAAGCCTACGGTATATCTGATTGCCACGGACAATTGTTCTTGTTTGTAGCACCTAGCTTCATCAACCATTATCGAAAAAACCACATTGCCGCACTTCTTCTACAATCTGTTCAATAACAAGTTGAGATGCGATGCTTATTATTTCATTTTGTATTTTGGAACTGCAATAACTGATATGTCTGTCTAGATGCATCGAAAAATTCGTGTCATGTTTTGCCATAAGTTCACCCAACTCCAGAAAATTTCCTCGGTTAGTAGATGTTGCGTCTTCTCGGTGTCCTCGGAGTGGCAGCCCTTGACGTGTCAAGTATAAAATCATGTCGATTAATTTTATCATATAATCTCGGTTCTGTATTATCATTTCTTCATGTTGTATGGTTAGCTTCTTATGAACATCTCCGGCCTTCAAGGAATGCTTGTAGCCTACAAACCTTTGCATACAGTCACTGTGAGCCAAAGAGGTGTCATGTTTTTCAGCGACTCACTTAGTTTCCTCCAATTACTGAACCCATTAATCGAAAACTTTTCATTTTGATCTCGAATATTTGCAGAATGCCGAAAATGTCTGCAGACAAAGCAGAACGCTTTATCTAACTTCACACTATATTCAAGCCACTGATAAGTATCAAAGAATTGAGACGAAAACGATCTCCGTCTATCTCCAAATGAACTTTTGGAAAAACAACCCTTGGGCCCTTGGCTGCGAAGGACCACTATCAAGAGTTCCCAGATCTTGATCTTCTGGATCATTTCGTCCTCTTTGATTTGTTTCTGCAGATGTAAAAACATCGGATGTTTTGCTACCTTGCCCTTCTTCAGCGGCTTTATTTACATCTTCTCGTATGCCTCCACCAACATTTTCTATATTTGAAGTTGAAGATTGTGTTAAATCACAAGCTATCTCAATATTTGTTGTTGAGTCACATACTGGAGTAGACGTTTGCCTTGTCTCAGTCTTATCTTTGTCAGGTTGATTTGTGGCAGATTTGAAAAACGATCGTATGTCTTTGAATTTCTTCATGTTCAAACCGCCCACAATCTGCAACGCAAATTCAAATAAAAACACCGAAGCTAACTGCTCGGACACTGATGGGGAAACAAGTAAAAGGCGTGAAAGAAAGTACAAATCAAAATCCCTTTGCAGTTTTAACTTTAAACTGTTATTATTATTAGCTGAAACTTGTGATGCAATCTTTCCTTTTTTTTTCACCCATCAAAATTTTAACATCTTATAATACTCTAAAACAAACATACAAATAAGTAAAATTACCTTAGTCCTTAGTTGTTGTGGCAGTTGGCCTTGGCAGTGGCTATTTGTTTGCTTTGATGTTTTATTTCACACAGCACTGTGCTGTCAGCACAGAAGACTCAGAACATGGAACACCGAACACAGGTTATATTGGCACTTGGCTCATAATAATAATAATAATATTACATAAAACATTAAACATAACTATAACAAGTACTAACCCCATGAATTCATCGTGCGTTGCAGCGTTGCTTATATAGGTACCGATGACGCAAGCAACCCTTCTCGAATCTTCTAGAAGTTCGATGACTAATAATTTACGTAAGCTGCTGTCTGCGTCTGCCGAGGCATCGTAATTATGATTCATACATCTAGATTGTTCGGAATAATGAGTCACCATTTCCGGTATGTTACACTATTTTTAAGTTTCAAGTCTCGCTTCCTTTATAAAAAGTTATCTTTTAGAATGTTAATGTAAACTGTATGTAAACTAATCTAATCTACTAATCTTTGCGGCGTCTTTATGCTTGCTGGGTTTACTACATCGTGAAAGAGGAACTGAACTATACATGCTATTGTTTATGCATCAACACTCAACGCATATCAGTATCATGAACCAAAACAATTCCAAGAGCAGCACAGTCAGTCTACCGCCGCCGCGCCGCTTAGCTAAACAAATATTATTTCACCGATACAACTTATGCTCGAATGACGAATATTCTAATGTCCTTACATAATAAATAATAATTGTACTTATCACTATGTCACTATTACTACTCGTTTGTTTATCGCAATGGTTTAAGATTTAACGAATTAAGTTGTCAGATGGAATTTAAGATAAGAATGAAAAATGGGGAAGTGCTCCGTTTTTCTGGGGTGTGTCACGGCTTGCTTGGGGTGTGCCTGGCACACCTTGCACCCCCCCTAGTTTCGCCACTGTAAAAACGATCTAGTTTGTTTGTAAGGGTACCATTGTATGCATCACTAAGATTTCCATCCAAATGACTTGTAGAAAGATTACCTCTTCCATTGGTTGATTTATAACTTGTAACTGAATTCTTATGTGCTTCCTAATGTCCATTTCAATAACCAGAAAACAAAAATTATTTGAAAAAAAAACAAATTCGATGTGAAGGACCAAAAAATGAAGTGATTGTTTTACATGTGTTGAACAAAGTTCATCTTAATAAAATGAGCAGCAAATTCTTCATAATCCATATTCTGCTGATTTTTATTGACTTTATTCAAAGGTTATTATGAATGTAGCAATAACGTGTCAAAAATGATTATTCATAATAAAAAAACAAAATGAATGACTTGTATTATTTTTTTTTACATTAATTCATTGCTAAGTGACTGAAAAAAAAGCAAACAAGATACAATTATAAATCCATACGGTTTTACTATTACTGCAAATAGTTCTTCACAAACAAATGGTAAATTAAGGTTTTCTCCTTTCTTATTATCTGCTTGAATATCAGTGCCAACATCTAGAGTAATTAAGAAAATTTTGTCTCATCCTGATTGTTAATGTAGTAATATTTACTTTTAACAATCGGTCAGTTCATTTGTACTACTCTTTAACCTTTGAAATGGTTTATTTATTTATTAAGTAGGAACTAAACTTTGTAGTAATTTGTAAAGATTTGAGTCAGATCCCCTTCACTTGAACTTTTAGATTTTCCAACGTGATTTCAAGATTTTATTTTTGAATAAATTTCGTATCACTAAAACTTCAGCTTGAAGTGTTGAGATTTCGATATTGAAGGCCCTCTGATAATTGGCGACGAACTCAAATGCTTGATCCAAATCTAGCTTCATAAAGGAATCAATCGATCTTGCAAGGGAAGATTTTCAAATCGTTTTTTCATATTGCCAATCACGTTGTCCATGACTTGGTAGTAAATGTTGACTTTCCAGTATTCGGGAGCTGTAGTCCCTGCAGGTATGTCGATCAGAGATGATTTACCCAGGGTTGAGTCAGATAGATATTCATTAAGCCTTTGTGGTTGCTTCCTTTTTTTTGAAATCCTTAAAGGCTCCAAACAAATGTCTTGTTCTCCTGAGAATTTTTCTATTTCACTACACAGGTCCTCAAATTTGTTCTATGATATCTATGATATCACTAGCCTGACCTAGTGTGGCATCTTTTCTCTGAAAATATTTACTCAGTACATTTGCGACCATTAAGACTGAATGGAAGACGAACAAACAAACGATAAATTGTGGCTTTATCATTGATGCCTGTATTCCAAGCGCTTCTACAGAATTTTTGTTTCGCCCTTGTTCAATTTCCTCATCCAGAGCATTTCGAATTGCTTGGAAATTTTTCAAAAGGATTTGCAATTTTCATATCGACAACTCCACCTGGTACTCTAAGACTTCCCATTTCGCCCCGACTTTATACCTAGAGCATCACGGGCGTTTATGAGATGAGAGTGATGACCGGGTTGAGAAAAGTGGACGTATATTGCCGCCAGAGTGTTGAAAAATGCAGCTGCAGTGGACACCTTAGCACAACTGTCGACGATTACCAAGTTCATCCTGTGTGCCAAGCAATGAAAGTAAATAGCTTATTTTGGCTTGCAGTCCTTGGTGTTTCCCAGACATAACACTAGCTCCATCATAAGATTGGCCAATTAATATGGCGTTATTCAACAAACTGCATTTGCTTAGATACTTTTTAATAAGTATTTTTAAACTCTCGGCATCTCTAGAAGAAGAACAATCTACGAAACCAAGAAAACGTTCCTCAACTTCCAAGCCTACGGTATATCTGATTGCCACGGACAATTGTTCTTGTTTGTAGCACCTAGCTTCATCAACCATTATCGAAAAAAAACCACATTGCCGCACTTCTTCTACAATCTGTTCAATAACAAGTTGAGATGCGATGCTTATTATTTCATTTTGTATTTTGGAACTGCAATAACTGATATGTCTGTCTAGATGCATCGAAAAATTCGTGTCATGTTTTGCCATAAGTTCACCCAACTCCAGAAAATTTCCTCGGTTAGTAGATGTTGCGTCTTCTCGGTGTCCTCGGAGTGGCAGCCCTTGACGTGTCAAGTATAAAATCATGTCGATTAATTTTATCATATAATCTCGGTTCTGTATTATCATTTCTTCATGTTGTATGGTTAGCTTCTTATGAACATCTCCGGCCTTCAAGGAATGCTTGTAGCCTACAAACCTTTGCATACAGTCACTGTGAGCCAAAGAGGTGTCATGTTTTTTCAGCGACTCACTTAGTTTCCTCCAATTACTGAACCCATTAATCGAAAACTTTTCATTTTGATCTCGAATATTTGCAGAATGCCGAAAATGTCTGCAGACAAAGCAGAACGCTTTATCTAACTTCACACTATATTCAAGCCACTGATAAGTATCAAAGAATTGAGACGAAAACGATCTCCGTCTATCTCCAAATGAACTTTTGGAAAAACAACCCTTGGGCCCTTGGCTGCGAAGGACCACTATCAAGAGTTCCCAGATCTTGATCTTCTGGATCATTTCGTCCTCTTTGATTTGTTTCTGCAGATGTAAAACATCGGATGTTTTGCTACCTTGCCCTTCTTCAGCGGCTTTATTTACATCTTCTCGTATGCCTCCACCAACATTTTTTTTTTTTTTTTTTTTTTTTTTTTTTTTTTTTTTTTTTTTTTTTTTTTTTTTTTTTTTTTTTTTTTTTTTTTTTTTTTTTTTTTTTTTTTTTTTTTTTTTTTTTTTTTTTTTTTACTAATCTTTGCGGCGTCTTTATGCTTGCTGGGTTTACTACATCGTGAAAGAGGAACTATACATGCTATTGTTTATGCATCAACACTCAACGCATATCAGTATCATGAACCAAAACAATTCCAAGAGCAGCACAGTCAGTCTACCGCCGCGCCGCTTAGCTAAACAAATATTATTTCACCGATACAACTTATGCTCGAATGACGAATATTCTAATGTCCTTACATAATAAATAATAATTGTACTTATCACTATGTCACTATTACTACTCGTTTGTTTATCGCAATGGTTTAAGATTTAACGAATTAAGTTGTTAGATGGAATTTAAGATAAGAATGAAAAATGGGGAAGTGCTCCGTTTTCTGGGGTGTGTCACGGCTTGCTGGGGTGTGCCTGGCACACCTTGCACCCTAGTTTCGCCACTGTAAAAACGATCTAGTTTGTTTGTAATACCATTGTATGCATCACTAGATTTCCATCAAATGACTTGTAAAAGATTACCTCTTCCATTGGTTCGATTGTATAACTTGTAACTAATTCTTATGTGCTTCTAATGTCCATTTCAATAACCAGAAACACAAAATTATTTGAAAAAAACAAATTCGATGTGAAGGACCAAAAATGAAGTGATTGTTTTACATGTTTGAACAAATTCATCTTAATAAAATAGCAGCAAATTCTTCATAATCCATATTCTGCTGATTTTTATTGACTTTATTCAAAGGTTATTATGAATGTAGCAATAACGTGTCAAAATGATTATTCATAATAAAAACAAAATGAATGACTTGTATTATTTTTTTTTACATTAATTCATTGCTAAGTGACTGAAAAAAAACGCAAACAAGATACAATTATAAATCCATACGGTTTTACTACTCTACTGCAAATAGTTCTTCCACAAACAAATCGGCCCTAAATTAAGGTTTTCTCCTTTCTTATTATCTGCTTGAATACTCAGTGCCAACATCTAGAGTAATTAAGAAAATTTTGTCTCATCCTGATTGGTTAATGTGGTAATAATTTACTTTTAACAATCGGTCAGTTCATTTGTACTACCTCTCTTAACCTTTGAAAGTGGTTTATTTATTTATTAAAGTAGGAACTAAACGTGCTAGTTAACTAATTTCAAAGATAAAGATAGGCCTAAACCAGATACCTCAAGCTTTGCAGTTAGATTACAAACAGGGGCGCGCCAGGAGCATGCGGCGCCTGTGTCAAAATTTTTGATGGCGCCCCATTAATTAAAAACATTTGTATCAAAAACTAATATTATAAATACTTTGCATGCCTAGGTGATAAGAGCCCCAACAACTATAGGTTCGGACACTTTAATTTTTAATTCTCTAGTAGCATTTTTAAGTAATACATGAATAAAAAAATAATGAATAATTAATTTGAAATACTATAATTTTTAGGCTTATGTTTAGGGACATTTAAATGACTGTTTTTGTTATATTCTTAACGCACTGAAATAAAAAACACACAAAGATTGAAATAGTCTGTGTAAACTTTTTTATTTAAAATACAAAATTACAAAACACAAGAAAACAGAATAAACAACAATAATAAATGAAAAATATAATATAAACATAATACATATTATACGGTAAATTAAATACAAACAATGTAAATGTCATTAAATAAATTTTACTTTCCTAGCTTTTAGCAAAGAAAAAGTTTGGATAATATCATGAATATCAGTATGTCAGACTCAATTGAAATTATTCGAGATCTGATAATCTATTTTGCGCCATTGTGGAGCGTAAATAACTCTTTATGATTTTAATTTCGAAAAGATGCTGCGGACGCAACTGACACAGGTAATGATAAAAGAATACGGAGTGCTACAGTAAAATTTGGAAAAACTCCTACTAAATCATTTGAATAAATATACTGAATTATTTGGGATATATCTTTTTTTGTATTCGTAATAAATACTTGACATTGTAAAATTTCTTCACATAAATCATTTGCGTCAATATCGGACTGATTTTCATGAGTCGCTTGTAATTTTTTGCAGCAAGATAATAGGTATTCTTTATTTTGTAAATTATCTAATGAATATAAAAATTGGAATGAATCCATATGTTCTTTTAATAAAGAAAATCTGTCTTGTAACGAAATTAAAGTTTGATCTATTATACAGAAATAAAATTTGGCTTGCAGTCCTTGGTGTTTCCCAGACATAACACTGGCTCCATCATAAGATTGGCCAATTAATATGGCGTTATTCAACAAACTGCATTTACTTAGATACTTTTTAATAAGTATTTTTAAACTCTGGCATCTCTAGAAGAAGAACAATCTACGAAACCAAGAAAACGTTCCTCAACTTCCAAGCCTACGGTATATCTGATTGCCACGGACAATTGTTCTTGTTTGTAGCACCTAGCTTCATCAACCATTATCGAAAAACCACATTGCCGCACTTCTTCTACAATCTGTTCAATAACAAGTTGAGATGCGATGCTTATTATTTCATTTTGTATTTTGGAACTGCAATAACTGATATGTCTGTCTAGATGCATCGAAAAATTCGTTCATTTTTGCCATAAGTTCACCCAACTCCAGAAAATTTCCTCGGTTAGTAGATGTTGCGTCTTCTCGGTGTCCTCGGAGTGGCAGCCCTTACGTGTCAAGTATAAAATCATGTCGATTAATTTTATCATATAATCTCGGTTCTGTATTATCATTTCTTCATGCTGTATGGTTAGCTTCTTATGAACATCTCCGGCCTTCAAGGAATGATTGTAGCCTACAAACCTTTGCATACACTCACTGTGAGCCAAAGAGGTGTCATGTTTTTTCAGCGACTCACTTAGTTTCCTCCAATTACTGAACCCATTAATCGAAAACTTTTCATTTTGATCTCGAATATTTGCAGAATGCCGAAACGCCACTGATAAGTATCAAAGAATTGAGACGAAAACGATCTCCGTCTATCTCCAAATGAACTTTTTGGAAAAACAACCCTTGTTCCCAGATCTTGATCTTCTTGATCATTTCGTCCTCTTTGATTTGTTTCTGCAGATGTAAAAACATCGGATGTTTTGCTACCTTGCCCTTCTTCAGCGGTTTTATTTACATCTTCTCGTATGCCTCCACCAACATTTTCTATATTTGAAGTTGAAGATTGTGTGAAATCACAAGCTATCTCAATATTTGTTGTTGAGTCACATACTGGAGTAGACGTTTGCCTTGTCTCAGTCTCATCTTTGTCGGGTTGATTTGTGGCAGATTTGAAAAACGATCGTATGTCTTTGAGTTTCTTCATGTTCAAACCGCCCACAATCTGCAATCTGCAACGCAAATTCAAATAAAACAAATTTATAAACACCGAAGCTAACTGCTCGGACACTGATGGGGAAACAAGTAAAAGGCGTGAAAGAAAGTACAAATCAAAATCCTTTGCAGTTTTAACTTTAAACTATTATTATTATTATAGCTGAAACTTGTGATGCAATCTTTCCTTTTTTTCACCCATCAAAATTTTAACATCTTATAATACTCTAAAACAAACATACAAATAAGTAAAATTACCTTAGTCCTTAGTTGTTTGTGCAGTTGGCCTGGCAGTGGCTATTTGTTTGCTTTGATGTTTTATTTCACACAGCACTGTGCTGTCAGCACAGAAGACTCAGAACATGGAACACCGAACACAGGTTATATTGGCACTTGGCTCATAATAATAATAATAATATTACATAAAACATTAAACATAACTATAACAAGTACTAACCCCATGAATTCATCGTGCATTGCAGCGTTGCTTATATAGGTACCGATGACGCAAGCAACCTTCTCGAATCTTCTAGAAGTTCGATGACTAATAATTTACGTAAGCTGCTGTCTACGTCTGAGGCATCGTAATTATGATTCATACATCTAGATTGTTCGGAATAATGAGTCACCATTTCCGGTATGTTACACTATTTTTAAGTTTCAAGTCTCGCTTCCTTTATAAAAGTTATCTTTTAGAATGTTAATGTAAACTGTATGTAAACTAATCTAATCTACTAATCTTTGCGGCGTCTTTATGCTTGCTGGGTTTACTACATCGTGAAAGAGGAACTGAACTATACATGCTATTGTTTATGCATCAACACTCAACGCATATCAGTATCATGAACCAAAACAATTCCAAGAGCAGCACAGTCAGTTCCGCCGCGCCGCTTAGCTAAACAAATATTATTTCACCGATACAACTTATGCTCGAATGACGAATATTCTAATGTCCTTACATAAATAATAATTGTACTTATCACTATGTCACTATTACTACTCGTTTGTTTATCGCAATGGTTTAAGATTTAACGAATTAAGTTGTCAGATGGAATTTAAGATAAGAATGAAAAATGGGGAAGTGCTCCGTTTTTCTGGGGTGTGTCACGGCTTGCTTGGGGTGTGCCTGGCACACCTTGCACCCCCCCTAGTTTCGCCACTGTAAAAACGATCTAGTTTGTTTGTAAGGGTACCATTGTATGCATCACTAAGATTTCCATCCAAATGACTTGTAGGGAAAGATTACCTCTTCCATTGGTTCGATTGTATAACTGGTGTAACGGTGAATTCTTATGTGCTTCCTAATGTCCATTTCAATAACCAGAAAACAAAAATTATTTGAAAAAAAAACAAATTCGATGTGAAGGACCAAAAAATGAAGTGATTGTTTTACATGTGTTGAACAAAGTTCATCTTAATAAAATGAGCAGCAAATTCTTCATAATCCATATTCTGCTGATTTTTATTGACTTTATTCAAAGGTTATTATGAATGTAGCAATAACGTGTCAAAAATGATTATTCATAATAAAAAAACAAAATGAATGACTTGTATTATTTTTTTTTACATTAATTCATTGCTAAGTGACTGAAAAAAAACGCAAACAAGATACAATTATAAATCCATACGGTTTTACTACTCTACTGCAAATAGTTCTTCCACAAACAAATCGGCCCTAAATTAAGGTTTTCTCCTTTCTTATTATCTGCTTGAATACTCAGTGCCAACATCTAGAGTAATTAAGAAAATTTGTCTCATCCTGATTGTTATGTATGTATGTTTATTTTAAATGCAAAATAGCTTACCTTTAATCTTTAATGTTCTGGATATTCTTAAATTCACATTCACTCACAAATATTTTAAAAATACAAGGTACATAAATTTTACACTAGTGCAGTACTGCTTGCTGAAGGAGAATGAATCAAATAATATGTTTGTTCAATCATAGACGATTTCAAGTAATGCATGTTTTAAGAAGACTAAACAAGTTAGAACGCTTGCGCTTTATTTTGTAAATTCGTGCGTGGACAAATTTCCGCCGCTGCGTCGCCCACGCGCTCCCGCCCCCGCGGCTATATATCCATCGGCGATTTAATATGAAGAGTCCACTGTATACATGGTATTAACACCACTATACGAACTATTCATGTAAAACAAGAATAATTAGAGATCATAAATAAGTTATAATAAAATAAGGCGATATTGAATTATTTTAATCGCAATCTATAACGAATTTTGAAGTTATGTACATTTTTAAGGCACCTTTGGCCTCCTGGCGCCTGTGTTCGCTGACACATTCGACACGCGCCCCTGATTACAAATACCTAAAACATTTCTAAAAAACAATTCCTTAACTTTTGTTGACAAAACTGGTATGTTTACACAAACTAATTATAACATAAGAATGAATATTACAATAACCCGATTACTTTCAAAAAATTATTAACAATCTAGCAAAATTACTGATTGAAACTGAAATAAACTTCCTTTCAGTGGTGGGTTAGCCCAGTAATATTCCTGAAGGAATGCCACTTTTATTTACTCATTATTTTAGGGAGTTGGATGTATGTTACTAAACATTCGTAACTTAACAATGATCTAATGTAATGTTTGGGGTTAATTCTCACCCATTCCTCTCATTTAAAATTGAAAACATTGTTATATACACTACGGACATCAACTTCCTTACAATTAGTTTACAATCTTCTTCTCCCTATCTAGTATCAGTATGTACTACTCACACTCTTGCATTTTTGCTGTTAATTTATTGACACAAAGCAAGTTTACAAAATTTATTGACCCTAACATAATTACACTACAACTGGTAAAATACAACCACGCAAGTAAAAACTTCTATAACAGCAGTGTCTTACATAGACTAATAGTTACTTTTTATTCTAACCACAACGGCAAATTTTTTTCTTTGATCAACGTAACTAAATTTTTAAACTCTTTCAAACCTTGCCGTCGAGGCAAAGCACAGTGTCAAAAAGATTTCTTCTGCTCTTGTACTTTTCATAGGTGTGAGACAGTTGTTTTATAGAAGCTTTGTTGAAGGGACAGATTATGAAGTATAGACAATCTTTAAAAATAGGAAATATAATACAGTGTGTTACTTTGATAAAGAGCGTATATTTTTGACATTTCGTCTGTTTTTAAGAACACCTTTTTAAGTCCTAAAGAAAGATGACAAAAAATACAACAAACAAACATAATTTTATTAACTAAAGTACAATTAAAATTGGGAACATGTGCATAATTACAAAAATTAATATTTTGTTATGGAATCACCTCTTTGTATGACTACGTTAAGGCGACCAGGGCATGAAACCATTTGGAGGGTCAGTTCATACATTAATGTTATTATGTTGCACAAACCAGTTTCAGATAATTACCGTCGTATGGACAGGACACCAATGGCAGCATAACGTTTTCTAAAATGTTCCTATAAACCAAGCCTATAAAGCGTTCTTCAACAATATATAAAATTCCCAGCACTCTGATCCAACCCCTAATATTTCCGGAAAATCTTCCGGATCTATCTGTAGGGACAACATATTTTTCGTCAAATCTAGAATTTCTGGTTCTATAAACTTCAATATTCCCATAACAAGAGGATTGAAATAACTTTTCATCAGTAAAGATAACTTGATGCCAGTAGTCCAAAACCCTGATATATATTGTTAAACGCAAATAACACCCTTGTCTGCTTCTGCTCAACATTAAGAAGCATTTTTTTTGGGGCCACATGACTTCAAACATCGGAAGCTTTAATTCGATAACAAACTGTTGAAAGAGATCCAAGAAAGTCTGTGCTGCAACAGTTATCACTGTTTCAAAAGGATTTCCCGTAAGAGACTCCACGAGGTTAGCATCCTCTTGATTAGTCCATATTTTATTTCTTCCAGTTAGATGTAGCGATGCAATGCTTCTTTCCTGCTCCCATTTCTTTTTTTTTTAAACTGTTTTTAATTTATATTTAAAATTGTCGCTATTGCTCCAATTGACACCCCCTCCTCAACTAGCCCAATAATTTGAGCTCTTACAAACAAATTTAAAGCTAAAGGCATGATCGTTTGAAATTGAAAATTAAGCGGAATAAAAAATAATGCTTCAAACTGATACACGTGACATTAATCAAAGATTATTTCAATTTGACTTTATGTTGACATATTTTAAACATCAATTTCAATAATACAAAATATATCTGTCTGTCTTATATATTTTTAAAATTAACTGTATGTCAGTATAAAAAAAATGATAACAAGGATACTCTAATCAAAATTTCCAAAAATGTTACAAAATATTTGATCTTGAGGTAATTTTGTATACACCTCAGTATTGACAAGTTAATTAGCACCTGGAATATAACAAATAAATAATTTATTAATCAGAACACATTCTCCTTTCTTTATGCTCAGGATCTATACACTCAAATAACCTATTGATCACTTGATCTCATCTGTATCAGAACTTGAAGAGTGGTTTCTATGAATGAATTTGTAAGTGTTCAATTTTAAAATTGTGGTGTGTTGATTAATCATATTGGCTACATTGGAACTCATACCTTGAAGTGTTTTTTAACACGAATTTTTAAAGTAGTTTTCCGATATGTTGCATAATTACAATTTGGTTGAATTTGTATTCATAATCTGACGTGTTTTTCAAGATGAATTGTTAAACGAGGTTTGTGATGTGTTACATAATCACAAAGCTCACATTTGAATTAACAACTTGAAGAGTGTGAGTAAAGATGAATTTTAAAACGATCTTTCCGATTTGTTCCATAATCACATTGGTCGCATTTGAATTCATACCCTGAAGTGTTTTTTAAGATGAATTTTTAATACACTTTTATGATGTGTTGCATAATCACATTGGTCACATTTGAATTGGTAACTTGAAGAATGTGTTTTGAGATGGCTTGTAAGAAGATATTTGCAATGTGTTGCATAATTACATTGATGGCAATTGTATTCAAAATCTGAAAAGTGTTTTTTTACATGATTCTTAAAATTACCTTTTTGATGTGTCACATAATCACAATGATTGCATTTGAATTCACAACTTGAAGAATGTTTCTTAAGATGAATTGTTAAACTACATTTGTGATGTGATGCGTAATCACATTGATCGCATTTGAATTGATAACTTAAAGAATGTTTTTTAAGATGAATATTTAAATTATATTTGTGATTTGTTGCATAATTACATTGATGGCAATTGTATTCAAAACCTGGAAAGTGTTTTTTTACATGAATTTTAAAATTACTTTTTCGATGTGTCCCATAATCACATTGATTGCATTTGAATTCATAACTTGAAGAATGTTTTTTAAGATGAGTATTTAAATTAGATTTGCGATTTGTTGCAAAATCACATTGATGGCAATTGTATTCAAAACCTGAAGTGTTTTTTTACATGAATTTCAAAATTACCTTTGTGATGTGTCCCATAATCACATTGGTTGCATTTGAATTCATAACTTGAAGAGTGTTTTTTAAGATGAATAGTTAAATTATTTTTACGATTTGTTGCATAATCACATTGGTCACATTTGAATTCATAACTTGAAGAATGTTTCTTAAGATGAATTGTTAAACCAGATCTGTGATGTGTTGCATAGTCACATTGATTGCATTTAAATTGAAACCTTGAAGAGTGTTTTTTAAGATGCATTGCAAGAAGATATTTCCAATATGTAGAATAATCACAGTGATTGCAATTGTATTGAAAACCTGGTAAGTGTTTTTTTGCATGAATTTTTAAATTGCCTTTTTGATGTGTCGCATAATCACATCGATTACATTTGAATTCATAATTTAAAGAGTGATTTTTAAGATGTCTTGTTAAATCACTTTTGTGATTTGTTGCATAACCACATTGGTCACATTTAAATTCAGAATTGGAAGAATGTTTTTTAAGATGAAGTTTAAAGCTATCTTTGTGATGTGTTGCATAATTGCATTCGTTGCATTTGAGTTCATAACTTGAAATGTGTTTTAAAAGATGACGTTTCAAAGATGCTCTGTATTTTGTTATATAATCACAATGGTCACATTTATATTTAAAATTTGAACTATATTTTAAATCGTTACGTTTTAAATTTTCCTGCACCATTGCTGCACTATTAAATTGATTACATTCATACTGTACATTTGTAATGTGTTTGACACTAATTTCCTTTATATGGTCCGCTTCAGTTGAGCTAATATCTTTTATTAGCGAAGAGGTGTCTTCTTTCTTGATATTCACATTATCTGTAAAAATAGTGTCAAATTGTGTATTACTTGAACGCATTTAATTTCACCTTTTATTAGATCACTATTTACAATAAAATGTGTTGGAAGTAAATCTATTCCTTCTTCTTGTTTTGGTTCGACTTTAATAAGTGTCATATCAACCTCATAAGACATTTCGAAGAATACGTGTTGAATAATTATACAATTTACATAGATATCTATGACAATTTGTGCAAATAAGGTTTACATAACCATTGTCTAATGACATAACTAATATGGGCGCCTACGATTAATAAACGTTTGTCCATCACATAGATATCTTACTTAATAATGTATTCTAATAATATATACAGCGTTGCCATATTAGCGAATTTGTCGCTAAAACTAGAGATCTTTCAACTTATGATAGCGGCTTTTTAATTAAATTGAGATACGTCGCAAATCTAGCGAATTATGAACAGGAACGGAGACTTTTTAGAGAATTTTTCGAAAACATACAAAATCCCCATATTATGCTACCGAAGTAAACTTGAAATTTGGCGCGCGCAGTTGTTCTGTTTTTACTACACTTCGATTGGTAATTGCCGTAATTATATAGGGTTTTCCAATAAGAGGTGTTATTTTGATATTCAAAGAAAAATGGAATTTTTTGAGATAATTGATCGGATGTTTATTTCATTATAAAGAGGAAGGTATGCCGTTAATAATGGAAAACAATATCAGCCAAATGGCTACCACGACCACGCTTACAGGACCATATACAACCAAATCGCAAAGTGGCTACCCTATGTCATCGATAGCCTCACGAATTCCATCTTTGAGGTCTTGAATCGACGCTGGGCTTTTGGCGTAGACCTTATCTTTCACGTGGCCCTAAAGGAAGAAGTCGCAAGGTGTGAAATCACAAGATCTCGGTGGCCAATTGTGATCACCTCTTCGAGAGATAACACGGTCCGGAAACTTTTCCCGTAAAAGATCAATCGTTTCGTTGCTTGTGTGGCACGTACCGCCGTCTTGTTGAAAGTAAACGTTGTCCAGATCAATACCATCCAATTCCGGCCATAAAAAATCATTAATCATCTCTCAATAGCGCAATCCATTCACCGTAACTGTTGCTCCAGCCTCATTTTCGAAAAAGTAAGGTCCAATGACCCCGTCAGATCATAAACCGCACCAAACAGTCACACGTTGAGGATGGAGAGACTTTTCAACAATAACTCTTGGGTTTTCCGAGCCCCAGATGCGACAATTTTGCCTGTTGACGTACCGAGGTGGAAATGAGCCTCATCAGTCAAGATGATTTTTCGATGGAATTCCGGATCATTTTCATGAATTTCAACGACCCAATCAGCAAAGACACGACGTTGTTGATGATCGGCCGGCTTGAGTTCTTGTGTTAACTGAACTTTATAAGCCTTAAGACCCAAGTCTTTATGCAAAATACGGTGTAACGACGTTTGTGGAATGTCCAATTTCAAAGAACGACGAAGAATGGACAAACCTGGGTTTTCTTCAACACTTTGGGCTACAGCAGCAATATTCTGAGTTGTTCTTGAGCGACGTGCACGGGTTTTATTCTTCACATCATTAACTTGCCCGACAGCTCGAATTTGTTCACCAATTTCTGTATTGCGGTCCGACAAGGTGCTTCACGACGACCCAAAAATGTTTTAGTTTTACGAACCGTCTCTCCCAAATTTTCACCATTTTTATAGTGAATTTTAATAATTTTAATGCGTTGTTGAAGCGTGTATCGTTCCATTTTTATTAATCGCGTAGTTTTTACTTGTCAAATGTCAATAAATGACAGCTTCAAAAGTGACATCTACCGAAATAGCGGGCTATTCAAAATAACACATCTTATTGGAAAACCCTATATTATCACCATATTATTCCGGGAGGTAGTGACACTAAATTTGCACAGAATCGTACAAGGCTCATTTACTGTGAATTTGTTGTTTTGATACGGCAAATAAAGAAAATGACGATCTACCACCTAAGCGTGCTCGCATTAATGAATAAAAATTTATTGAACGTGTAAATTATTTATGTGTAAATTTGTTACACGTATAAGCTTGAAACTCAAAAGGGTGTTTGCCGATAACTGAAAAAATATAATGAATATACTCTACTACTACTACTGTAGTAGCGTCGCTATGAACGTTCTACCACCCACGCAAAGTGTCGAGAAAATATGGGAAATAATATTATTCGTACAAGGCTAATTTTTTTTTTCTCATTATTTAACTTATAAGATGTACGAAAAAATTAATCTACTGCCTGTATGACGTCGCTACGCAACGATAGATGCGGTAGATAGTATAATTATCATAGCGCAGCCGGCGCGCTGGTATGCTACGAGTCGCGCTGAATATTACTAACTACTGCAACAATAATAAACGTACAAAGCTGCTATTTTTTTGTAAGCAGTTTAATAGTGCTACCTTCGAAAGGAGGTGTCAAAAAGAAAGTGAAATGTTCGGGAAAGTTAGTAGAAGTTCGTCTGTAGCGTGATTTATTTGGACAAGTTCTAGTCATTGCTCTGGAGAAACAACTTGATATCGAGAAAATTTTAACATATCCACTGACGCCCATTCCATTTTCTCTCTGCCATCTTGATGGAAGCATTTGCAAGACGCAAAAGAGTGTTCTTCTCAAATTATTGGAACATGATATAGAAAACGACGAGCTGCGAAAAGCAAATGTTCAAATCTATGACGGATTCTGCTCTTTACATCTGATGAAAGAGGTACCAGCTACTTATGATAGTATCGCTGTGAAATTACTTCAGACATTCCTCAGAAATGACGCACAATTTGTAATCGTGGTATTCGATACATACACGTCTCCTTCAATTAAAGATCAAGAACACGACCTGCGAGGAACTAAACGAGGCAGAAAATTTGAAATTCGCGGACCATCTGTGCGCCCTTCTGATTTTGGAGCTGAGTTGCGGAACGTCACTTTCAAAGAAAGCTGCGTCGAGTATGTTATAGTTACTTGGGCAAGCCAAGAAATGGCACCTTTCTTTGGAAATAAAATTTTGTACGTGAAATATAAAAAATGTTATAAGTAGGTATGAAGTTGTAGAAGGTTACGTCGTGAGAACAATTGAAGAGAGTCTTGCATCCAACCATGAGAAAGCAGATACGAACATAATATTTCACGTATGCAACTTCAAAGAATTACAACCGCCGTACACTATAAACATCAGATGCTCGGATACGGATGTACTCGTAATTATGCTGAGCAATATACAATTTGTACCTGAAGAGGTCGACGTTTGGATGGAAGTTGGTACAGGGAAGTCGCAGAGGAGCATACATTTAAATAAATTGTATGAAAAACTCGGTCATAAATTATGTAGCTCGTTACCAGCTTTCCACGCTCTCACAGGCTGTGATTTCAACCCAGCATTCTTCCGGAAAGGGAAGAAGCGACCTCTTCAGATACTGAAAAATTCAGAAGAGTATATGGAGGCTCTCATTTCTTTGAAAGATTACCCGAATTGCAACAACAAAGTATTCGAGGTCATAGAAATATTTGTATGTTCGATATACGGACATAAAAAAGTCAAGAGAATCAACGAAATTAGAGCAGCTATATTCTTAAAGACATATGGAAATGCAATAGATGATATGTTCAAACAGAAAGTGAAAAACTTTGATGCATCATCATTACCACCCTGCTCATCGGAATTACAAGAGCATATACGGAGAATAGCATATATTTCGCAAATCTGGTGTAATGCTCACCTACCAGATCTTACAGAACTATCACCTCTTGAGTGTGGCTGGAAAATCGACGAGGATGATAAATATTTCGTTCTTATGGTTTTCTGGTGATGCATTCCCCCAGTCGATCGATGATGTGACGATTATCCAAGAAAATGTTGAACCATCAGGTATATATATATATATATATATATATATATATATATATATATATATATATATATATATATATATATATATATATAAATTCAACTTTAATTTCATTCGAAATTTTAAGTAAAACACAATTTAATTATCAATTTTCATTGCTTCAGAAGTCAAAGATCCAGATGAAGTATGCGTTGATGATGATGAAGATGAGAGAAGCGACGACGAGAGCGAAAATTATGACAAATTTGAATCTACTGATGAAGAAGATAAATGAAGATTTTGAATGAATATAATTTTATGATAATTTCTTTCAATTGCTGCTGCTTTTCTTATCTTTTAAATAAATTCTTTGTACAAGAGTCAATTAAAATGACAGTTTTCCTGTATTTCTTTTTAAAATTAAATATTCAACAGCTCAGCTGTAATCATATTATCATCAAAAATTAATAACAATAATACATAATTTTCGCGCGGTGCCGCGAAAACTACAATTTCAGCTGCGTCTACCGACAACTTAGCCACCTCCTTTCGAAGGTAGACCACTATTTTCTATGAACTATGACATTAAACTGCTTACAAAAAAAAATAGCAGCTTTGTACGTTTATTATTGTTGCAGTAGTTAGTAATATTCAGCGCGACTCGAAGCATACCAGCGCGCTGGCTGCGCTACGATAATTAAGTATACTATCTACCGCATCTATCGTCATACAGGCAGTAGATTAATTTTTTCGTACATCTTATAAGTTAAATAATGAGAGAAAAAAAAATTAGCCTTGTACGAATAATATTATTTCACATATTTTCTCGACACTTTGCGTGGGTGGTGGAACGTTCATTGGGACGCTACTACGGTAGTAGAGCATATTCATTATATTTTTTCACTTATCGGCAAACACCCTTTTGAGTTTCAAGCTTATACGTGTAACAAATTTACACATAAATAATTTACACGTTCAATAAATTTTTATTCATTAATGCGAGCACGCTCAGGTGGTAGATCGTCATTTTCTTTACTTGCCGTATCAAAACTACAAATTCACAGTAAATGAGCCTTGTACGATTCTGTGCAAATTTAGTGTCGCTACCTCCCGGACTATATACAAGTATATGATTATGACAGTATTTATCTATTATATTTATTATACAGTTGGCATTAGCAACACTGAGCGGTACGGTACATTGAGTGTGTTTTTTTTGCACTGTAGGTTAGAGCGAGTGCGACCAGAATAGATCTGTTGCCGCACTTTTACATGTATTTAAAAAACGACACGAACCATA
This sequence comes from Vesta saturnalis, assembly GCA_036346205.1. Taxonomy (NCBI): domain Eukaryota; kingdom Metazoa; phylum Arthropoda; class Insecta; order Coleoptera; family Lampyridae; genus Vesta; species Vesta saturnalis. Next base: position 397,240 of record JARFJB010001981.1, read on the forward strand.
TACGAAACGACAGACATAAGCTAATAAATATATAATAGTTTTTTATACTGCTTCCTCAATCCTAATTTCAGTATAGCAATGGCGAAACACAATACATTAAATTTGATAATAATGCAAGGCGAAAGATTATTTTTCGAAAATAACGAAGATGATCTATTGTCTCAACTAGTTACTATAACCAAATCTAAAACTCAACAAAAACATGAAAAAGTTGAAGGCTATTTGGGGTTAGTTGAACGTTATGTTCCTGACGAGTTCAATGCACATTTCTGAATGAATCGTGTAACAATGGAAATAATCAGCACCATGGTTTCATTACATATAAACGAAGGGAATACTGTTGTGTCTGGAAGACCCCAAGAGACTCCTTTATTGCAGTGCTTGGTAACAATTTGGATTATTGCTAATCAAGAAAGCTACAGGTAGTAGTAATATATAAGCAAACATCAAACCAAATTGGTTCAATTTTTTAGGTCAGTTGCAGATAGATTTAATATTGCAAAAAGCACTGTGTTTCATTGTGTAACTCGAGTATGCACAATTTTAAGTAAAGATGCCAAAAATGTTATAAAGTGGCCTAGTGATAATGAAGCAGTTAACATTATCAATGGCTTTAAGGCGAGTTTGTGTACAACTGTAAGTTGCACATTTACTTGTAGCAAATAAGATCATTTCCGGGAGTGATTGGTGCAATAGATGGATGTCATATAGACATCAGTCCTTCAACAGATAACTCAGCAGCCTATATTAACAGAAAAGGTAGACCTTCTATAATACTACAAGGAATTTGTGACCATCAGGGTAGATTTCTAGACTGTTTCATAAGTTTTCCAGGGTCAGTTCACGATGCCCGAATTTTTCTTAGATCAGGACTACTAGAGCGTTGCACCAATCAAAATCAATATTTTTCATATAATAGTTATTTAATAGGTGACTCAGCATACCCTCTTCTTTCACATATTTTGATTCCTTTCAGAGACAATGGACACTTACAAAGAAATCAAAAAAGATACAACACTGCTCATGCAGCAATTCGGTCAGTCATTGAGAGAACATTTGGGCTATTAAAATGTCGATGGAGACGGTTGAAATATTTAGATCTACATAAAGCAGACCTAATTCCACAAGTAATAAGTGCTGCTTGTGTTCTCCATAATATTTGCTTAGGTCACAATGATAACTTTGGTGACACTGATATAGAATTGGAAGACGATTTATTACAATTACCTATTGAAGATAATTATATACCTGCAGCTACAGAAGGTGAACAAAACGTTCAGCAATTATGAATACGATGTAACTGTTATAATTTATGTACAATTTTGAAACTCAAATAAACCAACGCTAAGACATTCTACAGTTTATTATTAACAAAAAAGTAACAAAATCTATATGTAAATATGCATTACAAAAAATAATGAAATTCTCATTATTTACTTTGACTATTTATAAGTGTTTCTAACAGGTCATTAAAGCGGCGTTTTTCTTGCAAATTTTCTAAATGATGCTGCTGCTTTTGTTGTATAATACTCTTAAGTAAATTAGTGACATCGGTATTTGCTTTACGCTTTGGTGTAGGTGTGTTTGAACGAGTACTTGATGGTGATGCTGTCTCACACTGTTCTATATCAGAGGTATCTGGGGCCTTCCTGTTTGATACAATACCATTATGTACCGTAAGTGGAGGATCTATTGCTGGATTTCCAAACAGAATATCATCAATTATATCATAATAATTCTAATGTTTTCTTTCTCTGCCAGTTGCATTATTATTATCTTTAATTGCCTTGTAAGTTCTAATTAAAGATTTCCATTTATTTTGTATCTGTTCCCACGTATAGTGGTACCCAAGATCATTCATTTTGTCACTAATTCTGTAATTAAGATATTTAAATTGGGTATAAATCCAGCTTACTTTTTCCAAATATGCTTCTTTATAGAATTTTTTGTACCTAATTCACTTTTATATGTGCGATATTTCTCAATTAACAGAGAAATACCATTGTGACTCCCTTCTACAACTTTTTTTTGACTTCATTTTTTTTGCCCTCTTCTTCATCCATGTCTTGTGTTTGCTCATCATTGGAATAAGCATTCACATCTAATAAAGTTAAGAATTGGAAATGTGACTATAAATCAGCAGATACTAACCTGCTTCTTTCCAAACCTGATTATTTTCGTCTATTGCAATATTTGATACTCCTTCAAAACATTCATGAGAAACGATATATTGCCAATCTTCACCTGAGTTCGAAATTGTAGTTAACGTACAATACCCACAAATAAAACTCAAGTTTACCACCACTTTGTTTTTGAAGCAATTATAGGTTATGTAAGCGTTCTGTCACAGATTAAATAATTGAAATTGAAATTGATTTATTAAACGAAAAATATACATTTTAGGTCCAATCAAGTCTGCAAGACTTCACGATTGGTGCCTGTGGTTTAAATAATAACATAAATAAAATATAATTTTGTTGTTTATAATAAATGTTAATTGCATTCATAATTATACCCTGTTATAAAATAAATTTGAAACAAGTACAGAAAGTAAATAAACAATACACAAGTTAATATAAAGCGACATTCTGTTTGCTTGAAAACTGAAGTTAAGCTTAAGTTTTACATTTACCATAATAAACAAAAGATACGTTACAGAAACATGATATAATACGAAAGAGAGAAAAAAAAAATTAAATTATAAATATGAAGATAAACATATATAAAAGAACATTTCACTCTGTCTCTGTTTTTACTAAGCGATTTGGATATGTGATTCTGCCGGGTATTGCGTTAAATAGCTTTGGAATCGCGCATTTTAATGATCGTTCGCCATATTTATTAAAATAATTGGGTATAGTGTAATAAATTCTCCTTGTCCTATAATTGTGAGCTAATGGCTTTTTGTATTCGTTGTCGTAGTAGTGGGTAAGTATGTTTAAAAATTTATAATATCCACTGGGTGTTAAAGTGTCCAATATTTCTAACATTTTTGCTTTCTGCAATTTTCCATTACCAATTATTATTTTTATTATTTTTAGCTGCAGTGATTCTAATTTTTTTTTAGATGACTTGCATCTGCACAACCCCAGACCCTAACGGCATATCTTAATAATGATTCTATAAGTGACTTGTAAACAGTTCTCATCACCACGTTGTTTGTGTATCTTTTTAATGTGTAGAAGCATCCCGATATTTTTTTTGTTTTTGCGTATAAATAATCTACGTGTTTATTGTATTTAAGCTGGGCATCCATTACTAGCCCTAGATATGTCGTTTCCGTAGTATTTTTAAGTACTGCACAGTCGCCGCTACATTTGCGAGCGTCCATGAAGCAACTACATGTGTGAATTTTTATCATCGGTAAGATAACTTTCTCCATGTGTGAAGTTGCAAATACCATTGTACATGTCTTCTCCGTATTAATAAACAAATTTCTACCATGCATCCATTCGCATATCGCATCTAAGTCTTCTTGAATTTTTGTACGGCATTCATTTATGCCTTCGTGTGAAAACATGATTACTGCATCATCAGCATATAAATACATTTCTCCATTTTTTACTGATCCAAAGATATCGTTTATGTATATCAGAAATAGAACTGGGCGCAAATTACTTCCTTGAGGAACTCCGTATCTTGAGTGTTGTTCATTACTGATTTCATCTCCAACTTTCACCACATACTTTCTTGATTTCAGGTAGTTATTAAACCACTCAAGGTATTTTCCTCTGATCCCGATTTTATCTATGCAATTTATTAATAATTTGTGGTCAACTGTATCGAAGGCCTTCTGTAGATCGATAAACACTGCTAGTGTGTATTTGCTTTTATCCAGTTGGTTATTGATTTTGTCCGTTATTCGTATTAATAATTGTTCAGTACTCCTTCCTTCTTGGTAGCCAAATTGATTTTGATGTATGATGTTATTTTCTTTCAAATATTTTTTTAAGTAAGTTACCACGTATTTTTCAAAAACTTTTTCTATGACAGGCAGTATACTAATTGGTCTATAATTTCCAAAGTCCATTTTATTCCCCTTCTTAAAAATAGGTCTGATAATGGAGATTTTTAGTTGTTCTGGGAATACTGCTAAGTTTATTGATTGATTTATCAAGCTTGAAATTAATTTTGCGAATGTTGACATATTTTGCTTTAGATCTTTATTTCTAATGTTGTCTAATCCTGGCGATTTTTTAACATCTAATCCTTTCAAAAGCTGTTGTATACTTTTTTCGTTAGAGGTTGGAATGTAGAAATGGCAGTCGAGTAGTCTCCTTTCAATTTGAGGTGTTACGCTGTGTTGGCATGTTTTCACTAAGGCATCGATCTGTTTGTTAAAATTTTCTGAGAACCTTCGTACTATTTCTTCCTTGCTGTGTAATTGTCCTAGAGCTTTCAAGATCTGTGAGTCAATGTTTTTCCTTTTTTTCCGTGTTAATAGGTAATTTATTTCATTCCACATACGTTTCGTATTACCAGTGGTGTTCAAAAATCTGTTTTTAAAGTATTTATTTTTTTCGTCCCTTATTTCGTTGTTAAGTTTGTTACGGGATTTTTTATATTCATCTTCATAGATGACTTTTTTTGGATTGAATTTCCATCTTGTGTACAGTTTATCTTTTTCTTTTATTTTATCGTACAGAGTTTTTGTAATCCAAGTTTGTCCACAATTTTTGTTGTATCCTTTTTCAGCATTTGTTGATGAGCTTTTATCATATATCTTGTTAAAGGTAGTGATTATGTTTTGCATAAAAATGTTGACGTCTACGTGTTCTAAGCTCTTCCAATTGGCATTTTTAATGCTATCCGATAATTTTTTCTCATTATACTTTACTCTTATTGTGTTACTCGTGAGGTTAGATTTTTTTATTGTTTCCGATTCTATCTTGACGCAGATTGGATAATGGTCGGAAAGCTTATGTCGAATAACGGCTGATTTAATTTTTTTAAAATTAGATCTGATATAAATGTGATCTATAAGCGATTGCTTTAAATTGCCTTCTCTAACTTCCTCTCTGGTTACTTCATGTATTGCTGCATTTAGACCTTTTTCATGTAACTGATTTTCGTAATAGTAAACGTTGGTATTATCATTGTCTTTTAGATTGATGTTAGTATCCCCAATTATCACCAAATTTTGGTGTGGATCTCTATCTATAATATTTTCTAATTCAGAGGTGAACTTTTTTATGTCTTTTTGAGGTGGTTTGTAAACAAATATTAATTGGAAAGTAGTGTTTGGTGCTGGAAAGTTAATCATGCAGTTTATACATTCAAAGTTAATCGTATTTTCTTCAATTAATTTAAATGTCATTTCTGATTTTAAATAAATTGCTAGTCCTCCCCCAAGGGTTGTTTTTCTTAATTTCATTTTGCAAACGTAGTTTTGTATTTTAAAATTTTCCTCTTCTCCCGCAATAATACTTATTTCCGATAATAAAAGTATATCGAAGTCCGCTAATTTAATTAATACTTGTACTTCATCGAAATATTTTCTTAACGACCTAACATTCAAATGAAATATTTTTAAGGATTTTTTTGTTGACTTAGTTTCAGTAAACAAATTCCACTCCAATATGTCACTGCAATTTTTGAACTTGATAGGTGAATTTAAATCTAAATGTTCCAAACCTAAATCCATTTTGTATAGTAATCTATTTAGGTAAAAATAAGAATTTTCTGATATCTATTTACACACACACAAATCGTCTAATGTCATTGTATATTATTTATGCAAACATTTTTTGAAAAAATTAGATTTGCGAAATGTTTGAATTGTAACTAAAATATTATTATTGTTTAAACGTTTATAGCGTTTAAAACATGAGAAAAAAATTTAAATTAAAGTTTATTCAACGTATTTAAGACCCCTATCTAGAAAGTTCACACACTAGCTTTGATTGGTCCCAGAAAAAAAAATAAGAAAATAATAAAAAAAAGCAAAATTCCAATTAAAATTTTATACAATGTTTCTATTCACATCACTCATAGAGTTTATAATTACGGCCTGTTCATTATCTCCTTTTTTTACGAATATCTTGCCATTCTTAACCCAAACAAATTTAAATTTGTGCAAATATGCTTTTTTACGGGCCTCGCGATAAAGTATACGTAGCTCTGGTATGAGGGACTCGTTAAAATAAACCCTTTTGCTTTGTTTTTGTTGGATTTCGGTCAAATTGCGCCACCATGTACGACCTTTTCTAATTAATTCTGACTTGTCCTCTTCGTTTTTTAGCTTTATTAAAAGAAAGTCGTTGCTTCTTAAAGGTATCTGTTTTATGGATTTGTACTCAATGTCCGCACATCCGATCTCTTCTACAATTTGTTTAAATTTATTTTCGGGTGATATTTCCTGTCCTTTTTCTACGCCGTGTATTTCAACGTATTTCCGTCTCTTATATTGCTCGAGAATGTTAACACGATTTGTTAAAGTGTCTATCTGCTTATCTTTGGTTTCTATAGCTTGTCTTAATGACCTGACCTCTTCCTTCAAATACTCGTTATCTTTTGAAATTTTAGCGTCTAGCTTGTCTACTTTATTAGAAATCGATTGTATTGAGGTAATCAATGTCTCAAAAAAGTTTTTAAGAGATGGACTGATTTCTTTCGTAATATCCGCCAGTTCCTTGTCAATATCTGACTCCGAATTGTCTTTATTTTCAGAGATTACTGTTACCGTTTGACTTCCCGTTTTATTCTCCCTACAATTCTCACACTTCCATGATAATTTTACTGATCTAGACTTTGCTCTATATGTTCTCTCCGAAATAGAACAGACGAAATGGTAATCACAGTTACAATTGTAACATTTTACTTCGACTGCACTTAATTCTTCTCCACAGTGGTTGCACTTCATTATTTTTTATATAAAGTTTGCTAATTATAGTCAATTTCGATTACACTTCACTTACACCGTTAATTTGAAACTTTATTTAGCTTTTAAACCAACTTAAACTCACAATTTATGGAACGACCATAAAACAGGTCCGAACTGAATGCAAGTTAACGTATATAATAATAATAATAATACGTTTTTATTCCCATAATAATAATTTACATATGTATTATCACCCTAATTAATACCTTAAAGTAATAATATCTTAAAATAATATTGTAGGTTTATATGGGAAATGGTTCCTCATGCACTACGCATAGGTACAGCCCAGAGTTACAGTATAGTTATCCAATCTATTTAAATCACTGTTTATATTATTTATTATTCTATAATTGGAACTTGGTGCAATGTAGTAGTAAGCGAAAAAAAAAATAAAAAGAAATAACTAGATATGTTTCAGATATATTTATTTTGTAATTAGCAATATTTTGTTTAAGAGAGGTATGTTATGTAATATCCATTTTTTCAAGATTTTCCAACGGTTTTTTGTTAGTTTTACCTTTTTGAGAGAACTAGGTAGAGCATTATACAGTTTTGGTCCTAGATATATTGCGCTTTTTTGGAATATCGTTTTATTTACTTTTGGTAATCTTTTTTTCTCTTTGATTGTACTTCGGGTACCAATTACGTTAGAATTCCGCCTTTGGGAACTGTGAGCGTTACTTATATTAAAAACTGTTGAAGGACCTTAAAAAGAAATAAATATTTTAGTGGTAAGATGTTCAGTTGGATGAATAATGGAAGAGATGGAGTCATTCTTGGTTTGTTGCATATTGAACGGACTGCCATTTTTTGTAACTTAGCAATTGATTGTAATCTAGTATATGCTGCAGCTCCCCAACAAGAAACACCGTAACTAATATGCGAATGCATATATGAATAATAGATCATTTTCAGGGAATGAGCGGTTAGAACCTTTCTTAGGGTATAGATTTTTCTAGCTGTGCCGTATAGCTTTGTCTTTAAATTATCGATGTGGCATTTCCACGTTAATTTGGTATCTAAAATAACCCCTAGATATTTTTGAATTTTAACCTGACAAACCGATGGACATGTGCAGGATGACTGTTGAGTGCAGTTATTGTGAAATTGAAGTGGCATAGGGGTAGTGATTAATTTTGTTGACAAATTAAAATACACAACATTTGTTTTATCGATGCTAAGCATCAGTTTGTTGTTCTTAAACCATACATTCAAATCTTTGATATCTTGGCTAATTTTAGAGTGTATATCATCCCAGGTATCCCCTACATATGTGAGTACTGTATCGTCAGCAAACGCTGTGATACTTCCCGCCAGATTGCCATTACAAAGATCGTTACAATGTATTAGAAATAGTGTGGAAGAAAGGACGCAGCCTTGATGAACTCCGCAAGTAACTGAAAGTGAGTTACTTATAGAATAACTAATTCTGACACATTGTTTCCTGTTGTTTAAATAACTTTCAAACCACTTGTTTGAATTACCTCTAATACCTGCTTTTTCTAGTTTATGTAGCAAAATTTGTTTGTTTAAAGTATCAAATGCTTTTTTAATGTCAAGAAAAAGAGCTGCAGTTTTTTTGTTGGTGTTAATCCCATTGTATATATCTGTTATAAACTTCCCTAAAGCTGATTCAGTACTTCTACCTTGCATGAAACCAAATTGATTTATAGAAATAATGTTTGTTTTTCGTAAAAAAATGCATTAAGCGGTTATTGGTAGCTTTTTCGAAAACTTTCGATAATACTGAGACTAACGAGATAGGTCTGTAATTATTTACATCTTGCTTATTTCCAATTTTGTATATGGGAGTAACCACTGAATGCTTTAAGGCGTCAGGGAAGGTATCAGAAGAATAACTTAAGTTTATTAAGTGAGAAATTACGTTTGCCACTAGAGTATCTACGGATTTAAGTATTAAAGTAGATATATTATCTAACCCTACTGAGCGTTTATTATGTAAGCTCCGAATAATTGTAAGCACCTCGTCAGGAACTGTAGGAATTAAAAACATTGTTTTAGAATTGCTAGGTATAGAGAACTGTGTTGGTATCTAGGTTTATATTGTTTACGGAAAATTTTTTGGATATATCGTTTGGAACTTGAACAAAATTGCTATTAAATATTATTTATTATATATATTATATATATTATTTGTATTTAATCTGTGGTTCTGTTCTCAAGCATCACCTACCACCCTGGTGCGTATGAGTTAACACCGAACATAAATTTGAACTGTATTAAAACGCATTGGAGTTACACATCTCAGATAAAAAAACACCATCGAAGCCGAACAAGTTAGAGTGCACTAATTACAACTTGTTCAAAAAAAAAAACACACCCATTGATATTGTACATTTAACCTCACATTTAAAAGCAAACACATTTATTATTTACTGTGTTTTTACGAACCTTTTTTTGCGAAAATTCGCTAGGAATGAATCAAGTAAGTAACTCTTATTAATACTACACATTTCTTTTTATTTGTACTTATTTTTTTTACTGGCGCCAACCCATTATATGCAAAAGTATAGGGAAGGTTGGGAGAAGATAGAAGACTTTAAAAATTGGTTAAAACCTGTTCCAATGATGTAACGAAGTCGTATTGTTTTTATTGTAAGCAAATTTTAAATGCCAAATTGAGCGATTTAAAAAAAAAACATTTAAACAGTAGGAAGCATAAAACTGCATCTGAACCATTTTGTTCACAACGGCAACAAAAAATTAATTTTAAACCAGTCGGATATATTAGTGACAAAAAAATTAAAGAAAGTCAACTATGTTTACACATGGCAATGCATACCACAATAAACTCGGTTGACATTTAAGGGGCTACACTACCTTCAAACATGAAAACAAAAAAATATTTTTAGTATAAAATATTTGGGAGTATAGAAGTACGTGTTTGAGGGTTCCCTAAAAAAATAATTATAAAATTATTTTGATAACAGGAGCTTCAGAATAGTTGGATAAACGTTGAAAATCAAGAAATTTTCTACATTCACAACATGTTTTCTTTTGCATTAACTGCTATGAAATTGATAATACTGAAACAATATGCAGTTCACTACGTCCTGTTGGTTTTATATTTTAAAAAATGTTATTGTTAAAAGTGTTATAACATTTGTAAAATACGAAGTACTTCGAAGCGTGCTATTGTAGCCCCTTTAAAAAAATTATAAGTATTCTGGACAACAGGATACAGGTATTATAATGAATAATATAAAATGACTATAAACAATCAAAAAAATATATGGATAATTAAGATGGGAAAGTAATTGTATTAACAAATACGCCCTTCACAGGTTCACGCCTAGCAATGTCGGCAATAACCAATAGGAATTAAGGTACCTATACAAGATAAATGTGCATTATATAGTAAGCAGCCCTAATGACGCTCGACCTGACAATTTTAAAATGTACAAGAATGACTCATTTGTATAAAATGCAATCGATGTACTCAAAGAAAAATAGCAAACGGCTATTTAAAAAATTTGTTAATTAAACTTATAGTTAACGGAAATTCCTGATTAAATGGCATCCGCTGCAATGTAAGATTAAGTTCTTAAGTACAAAGGATTAAAATGCATTCATTACCGGTTTATTGTTATGCGTAAACCCATTAGTAATTTAGAAAGAGAGTAGGTATACTTTGAATTTACCTTTTTGGATTTATGTTTATTCTGTATCATCAGTGTGTAGTGTGTATTCGTTCCTAGAGTTTCATAGTATTCAAGATGCCTAAAGCAAAACCGTCTTTGTCAAGACGCCGTAAGCGAACAAGCAGATCTAGAATAATAAAAAACTTGTGTAATAAATCGTAAGTATAGATACTGATTTTTTATCCTATTATTCTTTAAAAAATTAAGATTTTCGTCTATTGTAGAAGTTGTTTTCCTAAACATATTTTGTATTGTTATAGCAAAAACTATGTTGGATCTAATACAACAAGAAGTGTTGAGAATGACGTTAATGGCATTGCTGAGTGAGTAATTTTATTTTATTACAATAGAAAAAATAGAGCTTTTGTATTGTTTGTAGATCGTATGTTAAAAAAATTTTATTCTCTTACAATTTCCTAAATATATTCCTTATTTATTACAGGAAACACGATATTGAGCCTCAAATTGCTAACAGCGACAACGATAATAGCTTGGTTCAGTAAGTGATTTATTGTTATTATAATACTGTGCATACTAAACTCTCTACTTTTCAGTATCGAGTATTTACCACCCCTTGAGATCGAAGTTGATGCAAACCCACCGTTAACTCTTAATGACATAATACAAGGGAGAAGAATAGTTGATTTGGCATATGTACTTCTCCAATATGAAAATGTTGCTAATCATAAGTACAAATGTACAATGGGAAAGTGAAACTAGGACTCCACCACGCTTGGCATTTTCAATGTGACAATTGTGACAAACCGATTGTTATTCATTCAGAACACCCAGATCATGTAAAAGATGTCAACAAAGAGTTGGTTTGGGGCTGCCTAAGTACGGGAATTGGTGATTCACAATGTGAATAATTATTTGGCGTACTAAATTTACCATTTATGAGATACGAAACTTTCCATCGGTGAAGAAGGTGAGAAATCGTTAGTTATATCAAAATTGAGCTCAATTAATATTTTTGTTAGATTTGGGAATCACAATTGTTTGAAGAAATGCGCCTGGCAGGCGAGGAGGAAAAGCGGCTCGCTATAGATTCTAACCAATGGTTTGAACTAAATGGTGAGAAAATCCCATATATTACTGTAATTGTGGATGGAGGTTGGTCCAAACGAAGTTACGGTCATGGCTATAATGCATCTTCTGGGGTTGTAAGCTACACTATAAAATAATGTATATTTCAATGTAAATAATGATTATTTCTAGGCCGTCATTATTGGAGCAGCTACAAATAAAATATTATATGCCGGTGTAAAAAATAAGATGTGCTCGAAATGTCAATTCTATAAAATGCGCAAAGAGACCCCAAAGAAACACGAATGTGTACTCAATTTCTCTGGTCCTTCAACGGCCATGGAAAGTGCTATAATTACGGAAGGATTCTCAAACAGTCAAGAACAACATGGATTAATTTATAAATACTTTATAGGTATGTACGGATATATCTACTATACGTACATAATATATGTATAATAATATAAACATTTTATTCCAGGCGATGGTGACTCAAATGTCTTTGCAAAAATAAAAGAGAAGGTTTCATATGGTCGTTATGTCAGTAAAATAGAATGTGCAAACCATATGACACGTTGCTTGAGCGAAAAGTTGCACAGGCTATCAAAAAACACCAGCTTCTCATTAGAAGGACGTAAAATCTTACTAGAAAAATTTGACGGTTTCACAAGGATTGAGCGATTGGTTAAAGGTGTTCGGACTGCGATAAAAAATAATAATGAGCAGGGCTCTTTACATTTGCGTGAAAACTTATTAAATGCACCGTTCCATGTTTTTGGGTGTCACACAAAATGCAGGTTAGAATATATCTACAAGGTGCTACCGCAGTATGTGTAGTTTAATATTTATTTTTATTGCAGTACATCTTTTTGTAAGAAAAAGGTGGAAAATGAAAACATATTAAGTATAGCTCAATCAAGTGGAGTATTACGAGAAATTCAAAAATTCTTGGAACCAATGTTACAAAAAAGTGACATGTTGGTACTCAATAAAACTACAAACGCGGCTGAAAGGTACGTAAACATATGTATACGCAGAACCCTGAATAACATAAAAATATGTTGTTTTAGATTTATGTCGCTGGTTTCCAAATGTGTGGGAGGTAAACGCATTAATTATACTAAGCGCTTATCATATACAGCAAGAGTTCATGCTGCCGCATTATCGTATATAGGGGATCGTACATGGCATATTCGCCACTTGAACAATCAAAGAAATGGCCAAATGAGAGAAAGGATATTGAATAAGAGACAATGTGCCTTGGAGCGAAGAAAAGGAGTCATTCGCCGAAAATTTCGTGCGCAACAGTCGGAAGCAGACTGCAATTACGGCCCAGATGCATCTCAACCCGATATGGATGAAAACCTATTCAGTGAAAAAAAGAATCATTTTTTAAAAACCTTATGAGAAAGGGTAAATACAATAGATAAGGTTAATGAAATATAGAAAATAACACGTGGCCAACATGAAAATGAAAATTGGAAAGAGTACCTTACTGCATCTAATTTTGGTACAGTTATCAAGAGACGCGATTCAACTTCGAGTCATAATTTTATTCGAAATTTACTATATGGAAGGGACGTAAATACGTCATCTATTTTATACGGTCGAACAAATGAGCGTTTAGCTAATCTCGAAGATGGGAACAGACATATTAGACTGCGGATTGTTTCTAGACACAGAACATTACTTTTTAGGAGCAAGTCTCGATGGGTTAATTGGTGACGATGGCATTGTAGAAATTAAGTGTTTGCACAGTATGAAGGGGAAAAAATTGTTGGACCCATATTTGGAAGAAAATAGATCACTGACGAATAAACTATGTTATGAAATAGTTGATGGAAAAACTAGGTAAGAATATTTATTTCTATGCGGCGACAATACAATGTTTGTTTCAGATTAAAAAGAAACCACAACTATTTTTACCAAGTTCAGGGTCAACTAAATATAAGCAGGAGAAATTTCTGCGACTTTATCATATATTGCGAAACAGACTTTTCTATTGAAAGAATTTACAGGGATGAAGAGTTATGGAATAAGACCATGCTACCAAAATTAAACAGATTTTATATGGATTGCATTCTACCGGAAATAATTGACCCAAGAATCTGTAGAAATATGCGAATACGAGATCCCAAATGGGTATTAAATACAATATAAATTCAATTGCTGCTCGATATTGCACTTTTTCATACATTTTTTATGTATATTATATTTTTTTTGTATAGTTAATAGTGTAATTTCAACTCATTAGATTTCCGTTAAATAGAAATTAATACTTACGTACATACTTTGTAATAATTTTATTTTATATATTGTCCTGTAAGTGGAATTATTTTGTTAGTCAATAAATATTATAACTATATTTAATTTGATAATAATTGAACTAATTATTAATGTAACCTTTTGAAGCAAACATAAATATATCATTCTTTTACGGTCCGAACGATTACCAATAATATTATATTACAATAATATAAATTTAGTGAAAAGAATGTCAGGTACCTGACCCTAATCCTTCTTCAGGCGTTAAAATAAACCACATTTCGTAAAGAACTTGTTTACATGAAATAAAAGGAGGAGCTTAAAGTAAACCGAAATTTTACTACTTTGTTTCCATCTGTTGTAAAATAAGTGTCTCTAGGAAGTAGTGAAGCCCTTAAGCAATTTAAATAAAACCAAACATCTTGATATTTCGCTTCATCGCACTAAATATGTGAATATTATTAAAAATTTGATCGCCTACATTTTTTGAAAGATTTGTTGAATGACATATATGGTGGAAATTATAGTTTAATCATCGATGAGTCGACAGATGTAACTTCACACAAAATGTTAGGTCTTTTAATTAGATACTGTAGTAGGATTATGAAAAAAATTGTTTGCACATTTTTAACTTTAGTACATATTGAAGATGGCACAGCAAAAACAATTGTGCTTGCTATTAAAGAGGTTTTGTAAAAATGTAAATTGTCTTTAAAAGGTTTAATTGCCATTGGAACCGATAATGCATCCACAATGGTTGGAATAAATCATAGCGTATACAAACTATTAAAAGCTGAAGTTCCTCATCTAGTTTTAGTGAGATGTGTTTGTCACTCCCTACAACTAGCAATTTCAAAAGCATCGGAGCAAACTATACCCAGAAATGTTGATTACTTAATTAAAGAAACATATAATTGGTTCAGCCATTGATCAGTAAGACAGGTGGCCTATTTACAAATTTATACTTTATTGAATGAAGGTGAAGTACCTTTTAAATTAGTGCAATGTTCCAACACACGCTGGTTGTGCATTGAATCTGCAGTGAGAAGAATTATAAATCAGTGCACGACGTAAAGAAAATTGTTATGGAGCAGAAATGCTCTATCATATGTATTCAGACAATAATAATAGAGTTTATTTAAATTTTTTGCTGTCAATTTTGGAAGTAGTTCAAAAAACTAACAAAAATTTTGAATCAACTTCAGCTGATTCGTTGAAATTAGTTACAGATTTAAAGCAGTTATATATAACTATTGCATCTAAAATCATTAACCCAACTCGTTTATCAAAAATTAATTTAATGAATAATGATATTGAACAATATTTGGATCCAAACCCGTATTTGGGGTATGTCTTTGAAAATAGTTTTAAGGAATATGGTATATCAACAAATGATCATGAAGTAATGAAGGAGAGAATAAAGTCATTCCTTCTTAAGTTAGCAACTGAAATAAGTAACAGACTGCCTGATAATGTGCAGATATTAGAAAATATGAGTGCATTTTCCGTAAGTGAATGTTTGAAACATAATAAAACTTCAATAATTGACTTGGCAAAACAATTTTATTCGGACCCACATATTATTTCAAAGATTGAAACTCAGTGGGCAAACATTCACCTTACTCCCTGGACTGAAATAACAAATACGGAGAAATTTTGGATTGAAGTGAGCATGTATCAAGATGCTGCAAGTGAAAATCCATTTCATGAGTTAGTTCAGTTAACATTTACATTCCTATCTTTACCACACTCCAAGGCAGATGTGGAACGTGTATTCAGTGCTATGAATTATATAAAAAATAAAATTAGAAATTGAATGAAACTACCTCTAATTAATAATTTATTACATATTGGATTTGGTTTAAAATTAAAGAATAAATGTTGTGATACCTACAAACTGCCTGACATTGTACTTGAGCAAATAGGTACAAAAAATACTTATGAAATGGAAGCTGAAGATGGAGAATTTGGTTTAGATGTTAATGAATTAATACCATTTTGTTAAGGTTTTTATGTGTAATACGAAATAAGTAGTTATAACAATTGAATATATAAATAAATCAAGGGTTATACTTTCCTATATAAGTTCATGAATAAAAATTTGGATAATACAACTTATTTTACTGACTACCCATTTGGTAGTACCATTGACTAAAAATTATTAGTCAATGGTAGTCACAAAGCA
Source organism: Vesta saturnalis (assembly GCA_036346205.1). Taxonomy (NCBI): domain Eukaryota; kingdom Metazoa; phylum Arthropoda; class Insecta; order Coleoptera; family Lampyridae; genus Vesta; species Vesta saturnalis. The sequence goes on from JARFJB010001981.1 coordinate 413,261, forward strand.
ACCACCAATAGAGGAATTTCTTTAAATGCGCATGTTAGATAGTTTGTTAAAGCCTGGCCCATCCGCTAATAGCGCTAGTTGCCATTAAACGTTTGTCACGTGTTTTGCGCATAATAACCTCACTCTACTGTGGTTCTGTCTGTCTGTGTAATGTTTTTATAGTAATGTGTAAGCGTTAAATTCTTTTAAAAATGAAAAAAAAGTGTTGTGTTCCAAATTGTAGTGATGTAGTTAGTAAAAGACATAGATTTCCTAAAAATAAAGATGAACTTTACGCATTGTGGCTGAAAAATATTTCTAATAATAAACTTTTTAATTTAAACTCGGAGACTGTCTATGAATCCTATAAAGTTTGTGAAAGACATTTTGAGGCGAAGTACATTGTCCCTGGTACGAGGAGAGGCTTAATGGTAGATGCTGTCCTGACTCTTTTCCTTCCTGAACAAATTGCAAACCAAGATATTCTGTCTGAGCACAATTACTGTAAGTGATTTCTTCACTAAAAATGTTATCTATTTTACAAATTATATCTTTTTACATTAGATTCTCACATCAGTCCTTCTGTATCTCATGTTTCACATACCGATGCTAACACTGAAGTTAATGTTGGTCCTTCTTCAAAAAGACAATGTCTTGATAAAGGTACTTATATTTTTAACTTGATGTTTAATTTATATTTATTTCTTTATTACTATATGATGTAAGATTAATTGTACATTAACGTTATATACACACACGTGTACACACATCTGTCTGAATGTACCAACTTTTCAGAATTACCTGTAGTCTCCAGTTTGTTATGTGAAGATGACAGCATTGTGATTCATAATCAACCATCCACATCTTATACTTATAATAATTAGTATCTTTTTAATCAATTTGTATTTATAAGTGTGTTTTAATTAATTAGGTATTATAATATTCATGGTTGTTTTGGAGCAAGTAGAAATAATGAAGGATGTCGGTAACATATTTGACTCTGTGTTGTCTTTTGATGGTCATATTTCTCATATAGTTAAACCTGTTTGTAAATCATTAGGCCTCATAACTAAAACTTGTAAAAATTTTTCGAATGTTGAGTGCTTAATAACTTTATATATTAGCTTAGTTCGCTCTAAGCTTGAATATGGTGTGATTATTTGGTACTCAATATACAAGAACCACATGAACAGCATCGAATCTGTTCAGCGTAGATTTTAAAAATATGTATGTTACGAATTAACTTGTATATATTCACAGCAGGGAACAGATCTAACATCTTTGATGACTAAATATAGCCTACACTCACTCCAAGTGTAAAGTTATTATCTCTGTCACTGAAAGAAATAACGCAGCAAGAATTTTATTTTAAGGTTTTAAGTTTTTTACAAATTTGATTTAAATTTTAAATAAAAAAAAAATTTTAATTTAATTTTAACCACAAAATTTTGCTGGTATTTTGTAATTACCGCCAATTTACAGCAGATTGTTTTTGGCCCCAACCGTTGTGTGGCGCTAATTATTTTACAAATTTAACGTTGACGAAATTCCTCTATTGGTGGTTGCTTTGTGATGGTAAAGTCACGGCAAAATCTTTTCCGTTGTGGGGGTGAAATTGTTAGAGAGAGATAAACTTAACATAACTTCCATAATAACCCTGATAATTACAAATGATATATCTATGTTAGTGAAATACACGTTGTTGGGTTGTTAGAACTGCCGAATAAATTACAATGTTGTCAGCTCTTCTGTTTACACATAACTTCTAATTTTGACGTTTTCCACATTTTGAGATTTTCGATTCGTGTGGCTTGCATTGTTCTATTATAAAAACAACTGTTCTTTTAATAACAAATCCTTGTGTCATTTGTAAGAACTGTTAAAAGTATTGTTACTTAGTTGAGAACGAGTATTTCCATCAAAAACTAATTTTCAAAATAAATGTAAACAATATAACCTAAGTATTATGTTGACGTCGAATTTGATACGTTTGGCAACAATGTCAAGGGCTGACGTTTATCCCCACATTGGAAAAGAGTTTGCCGCGACTATAGTACTAAAGAAATAAATCTAGCGACTTTTTCATTGCAATGTTGAGAATTTAAATGTTATACAGTTGGCAACCCTGAAAACATACATTTGGCTGTGTTTGTTACCAGACTATTAGTAGAAGTAAAATATGAGAAGCTGCAAAGTGCCTTTTTGTTAAAATGAACGCGCAACAAAATTAAAAGAAAATCTAGTTATTCAAGTGAGGTCTTAATTATTTATATAATTACAACTATTTGCCTTCTTCCACCCACGGCGGCTGATGCACAAAGCATTTGGTGGTTGCTTTGTGGGCTTATGTTTACACAGTACAGTATTCTAGTGGGCATTTGGCTATTCCTAATCAGTGTTGCCACACGCCTTTCTTTTTCCATGGTAGATTCGCGAATGAATGCGGGGTAGAATAAGGTCGGTTCGGGGTAGGAGAAATTGAAATTAATACTTTGTTTTCACGTTCGTAATATAAAGTAGAACATATTTCATTAATTTTAGTTTATAAAAGTTACGTTTATTTAATCGCGCTCGGGAACAGTTGTTAGTTTTTTCACTCGGCGGCTTTGCGCACTCGGCTTCGGCTCGTATGCAAACTTTCTTCTCGTCAAAAAATATAAACTTTACTAACTTGTTGCAAAAATAACTATTAATTTACTTGTTTTTTTCTATTGGTGGAATATGAATTTAAAATTTAACATGGTTTTGTGTGAATTAGGTATGCAATCAATAAAACGAGTATTTATAAAAGATTTTTTAATCAAAACTAAGGTTTAAAAAACTCTGATAACAAAAAAAATCACAATAAAGATCCTAAAGCACATATATAAAAATTTAAATTAAAGCTTCTTAAACACAAAAAAATAAAGGAACTCTAAAATAAGGTAAATAACAAAATTAAATGTACAAGTACTAGGTACAAACCCTTTTCATTCTTTAAATTTTTTATTTAATAATGTTGTAGACGGTTGCCATGTAAAACACGTATCATTATTTAACAGTTCTTTTCAATGTGAAATACTGCAACAAGTATCCACATCTAACCTGTTTCGGGTTTTGGTTTTTATTTAAAATAATTGAGAAAATACTCGTTCTGCTGCAGCAGACGAGTGAGGCAATGACAAAATTCATTTAACCAAAACTGAAAGATGTGGAAATAAAACGTCACCTAAGTCATTTTTCATCTCAAAAATATAATTCCAAAAATTCTCAGTCAGGTTGCTTATTTGTTTTCTTGAAATCTTGAATATCAGCAAGCAAACGCCATTCAAAATTAAGTTTTTCAACATTGGACGTTAAATTAGGAAAAAAAGTTATAGTACCTTTTACTATACTGCCAATATTCCCAGACACAGCGGTTTTTGGGTCAAATATTGCTAAATATTCCATAACGGGATTATCAAAATTAAACCTATTTTTTATTTGACTACATAATTCAATATAGAAGTCAAGGCATTTGATTTTAAACTGTGTAATATCTGTGGTGTTCATATTTCCGTCAATCATCAAGTCAATCTCCGCCCCAAAGTAAATTTTTTCTAATTCAACGAATGACCTAGGATTCGAAGGATTAATATTTTGAAAAGGAGTTTTATCAATAGTTTCTTTTTTAACAAAATTTCTGTACAAGTCTTTTATTCTCTTTTGAACTAAATAAATTTTAGGTTTTTCGGACTGGAATTCAAGGTTCAACTTGTTAACGACATCTAGCACGTATACCAAAAATTAAAAATACAATTTGTAAATAGGATTTTGTAGGTTCTCTAAAATTTTCTTACAAGAGTTTAAATCTTGTTCGAAACATTCATTGGTAAAGAACAGCGTCACTGGATTCCAGTTTTCTAGAACCCTAAAGCTTTTGTCAGCATATCTGAGATATTCTCTTTGGATTGAACATATTGAATGGAAACTTCCTGATTCATTACTTTCTCCCTAACAAAATGGTAATAAATGTCAACATGTTTACTTCTTTGATGAAGAACAGGGTTTTCAGATATGTTAATAGCTGCTTGATTATCGCACAGTAACATTGTCTTGACTGATCCTACTAGGTCTTTCACAATATACTGCATCCATATTGCTTGCCTGCGGGCACCGGATAAAGCCATGTATTCTGACTCAGTAGTAGAAACTGCAACCGATTGCTGTTTTTTAGTTGACCAGGATACAACTGCGTTTCCATAAAGTCCTACATATCCACCATGTGATTTTCGATCATCTACATAAGTTGCATAAGAAGCATCACTATACATAATTATATTCGGAGAACCGGTATATTTATACACCGGTTTTCTGTGTACGGTACCTTTTATGTAACGAAACAGATGTTGAACCATATCATGGACAGAAGTTGGATCTTGACAAAACTGAGACAATACATCAACGGTAAATGCTATATCTGGCCTGGTACCTATAGAAAGGTATAAAAGACTTCCTATTTTAGATTGGTATTTTCCTTTATCCACTCTAGTATCTTCTGGTTTTGCCTTGTTAGGCATAGCTCCAGGATCCATTGGTGTAGCTGCCGGTTTACAGTTTAACATTTTATATTTTTCAAGTAATTTGAAAGCGTACTGTTCTTGTGACAAAAATAAGCAATCTTTAGTTCTACTCCATTCGAATTGCAGGGACAAAAGATTTGTTGGAATACCTAGGAAGGTAACTTCAAAAGTACTGCAAAGAATATCTTCCACTAATTTTATTTGTTCTGTACTTCGTAACAGCAGGATGTCGTCGACATATATAGCAACGATTAGCTTATAATCAGAGGAAACAAATAGGCAGGGATCTGCAGATGACTGCTTAAGATTAATTTTTTTAAGAACAAATTTGTGGTTCCATTGTCGAGGAGACTGTTTCAGCCCATAAATACTTCTTTTCAAATGACAAACTTTACCTCGTTCAGTGACTAAACCTTCAGGTATTTTCATAAAAATGTCCCAGTCAATGTCGCCATTCAGAAAAGCTGTTTCTGTGTCCAGTTGTCGTGCAATCATACGATTATTGACTGCACGTGCAAGTAGCATTCGTATGGTTTCATATCTTATAACAGGTGAAAAGGCTTCATTAAAATCGATGCCTGGTATCTGACTAAAACATTGGGCAACAAGTCTCGCTTTGTACTTAGAAACTTTACCCTCATCTGACAATTTTCGTTTGAAGATCCATTTGCATCCTATAACTCTTGCATTAGAAGGTGCGTCAACAATGTCCCATACTTCATTTTGTTTCATGGACTTTAATTCATCCTCAATGGCTTCTATCCACTTTTCTGATTCTTCACATGTAATTGCTTCTTTGTATGTCATTGGTTCGTCTATTGCTAATTTGCAAAATTCTTCTTCGTGGCGAAGAGGTTCTCGCCTTTTCCTTGTGCTACGTCTAGGAAAATTCACACTCAACTCAGAAGTGGAAGGTAAATTTACACTGTTTCATTTGTATTTGAAGTAATCCCTTCCTCCTTATTTTCTTCCGTGTCCTCTTGTTCAATGGCTTTTGTAGATTCATGTCTTCCTTCTGGTTTACTGAGAGGTTGTAAAAATGTGCAACTATTTTCCTCAGGCAAAAGTTTAAAATCTTTCGATACAACTATTTTCTGACCATTCCAAAAACGGTACCATCCATTTTTTTTAGCATAACCAACTAGAATTGAACTTGCAGCTCTAGGTTTCATCTTATTTCCTGGTCCTTGAGCTTCCAGAGGAATATGAATGTAGGCCGTTTGTCCAAAATATTGTAAATGCCCTATAGATGGTTTTTGTTCAAAGAATAATTCAAAAGGAGTTTTTTCGGTGAACGAGTGAAGAATCCGATTTTTTGTATAAGCTGCGTGTGCAATGGCTTCTGCCCAAAAAGATTTTGGCAAATCAGAATCGATTAAACTTGTTCTTGACATTGTTGTTAAAGTCCTGTTCAGTCTTTCAGCTACACCATTGGTTTCATGTATCCTAACTTTACTTCGATATATCTAGAATATTCATCGATAAACGAAACGTAGTAGTAACTGCTACCTAAAGATTTTGTTGAAAATGAAAATGTGCATGAATTTCCAGATTCCTTGTTGATTTTTCTGGTCATTTTGGAAATTTCACAAGCTTCGCAAAATATAGAACTATTGATTCTAGGGATAATTTCTAGATCTGAATTTTTAAGTCCTGCAAAAGATCTTATAGGCAGATGGCCTAACCTTCTGTGTCAAACAGTTGAACTAAAGTTAACGTATTCTAAATTATCTTCTTGAAATATTGGTTCTTTATTTTGTGACACAACCCAACCAACCATACGCCCGTCCTTTCAGAAAGTTATATCTTCTTCACCTTTTATTGTTATTCCTTTAGATTTCATCATTTCCCAAGACATTGATGAATATTTCAGGTCAGGAGCATATAGGACATCATACATTGTTACGTTCAATGTGGAATTATCTTTTAAGAGAGCTTTCAGTTTCACATTACCTATATGGGTAACATTTACTCTTTTGTCGTTCCCCAGTCGAATACATGTATTATATGGCCGTAGATTGGCAAACGATTTTTCATTTCCCCTCATGTGAGAAGTGGCTCCGGTGTCAAAAATCCTTTTCCATTGACTGGTGGTATTGGTTGAAGCAGGATAAGCTAGTGCACCATCTTCATCTTCATCAATATCATATGTATTATTAGCTCTACTGAGTTTATTTTTATTTCTACAGTTTTGTTCTATGTGGCCTTTGTACCACTTCTTATTTTTCTTGCAAAAACTACATTCCTTATTAAGTTTTTGGTTAAATTTATGTTTCACACTAAAGGCAAGACTGTCTCGATATGAAGTATTGACAGATAATTCCACTAATCTTGAACAAACATTATCATATGTTAGGTTTTGTTTTGTCTTCAGATTATCAACTATATTATCTAATTCTGCTGGCAGGGTAGTAAGAAACAAAGGCCCCTTTGCTTTTAACGAATTAGCTAATGGTCGTAAAGTCTCTTCTAAAGAATCAGTCTCTTCGTCATTAGTACGAGTTGTTCTTTCAATTAGTCTCGGCTACAGTTCGTTATATTTTGCTATATGTTCGGAAATGTGTTCTTTAGATTCACATTGTATACCAACAACAGATTTAACAAGAGCATGTAAGGAATATTCATCTTTTCGATCAAACGTATCATTTAACGCTTTTCACATGTCCCATGAATTAGAATAGCAGGTAATTTGTGAAGTAACACTTGACTCAACGTTGAACAGAATTAATGCATATAACGCCAATCTTCGCATTTGGCTTGATATCTCCGCATAACTTCGGCATAATTTTCATCTGATGGAAGAATGTTCGGTGGACTGAGACGTGGATCCCCCTCTTTGCCAATGACAATACTATATAAGTTTTGTAAGTCCAAATATGCAAAAACCATGAGCGAGTTTGATAAACCTTGAAGCTTATCAAATTTTGGAAGTTTATCCATGATATTACCTTTCAGCAATTCTGATGTTCTTTATACTTTAAATATCACTCTCCGTATTATAATTAACTACGTTCTCCTGGGCCCATAACCTTTTGAAATAGCAGAAATAAAATAGGATGTTATGTGACAAGTATATTTTATACGTCAAAATTAAAAAACAACAACAAATCCATACAACTACAGTGGTACAAAATAAAACGTATAATCTATAGAGTGTACTAAAATAGAGAATTACAGTGCTACATTCAACAAAAGCTTCCAAGTCTTTTGGTAATTTGGTGGCCGCAGAAGATGACCAAAGATGAAACGAGTGACATATGCAGCCTAATACAAATATATTTGGTAAAATTTGTTTGAATCGCGCTTGAACACCAGTTTGTCTTCCCATCATGACCGACGCATTATCAGCTGCTAGACCGATTAGATTATTTATTGGAATATTCAACCCTGTGATATACTCAATAATCTTGTTAAATATACTTTCTGCAGATCAGTCACTTAGCTTTAACAAGCCGAAACATTTGCCTTTCACTGTCTTTTGTTTATCGTCATAGTACCTAACAACTAATGCTAAACACTTTTCAGTTGAAACATCTGTCGTCTCATTATATTATTAAAGAAAAGTATTTCAATTTCAAAATTTCTACTATTTCATCAATTTGTTGCTTTGCCAAGCACTCCTTAGTAACATAGGTTGATTTTGTTCTGCTGCAGGCCAATGACTTAGCTATTTCGGAGTCTGGGCAAATATGAGGTATAAATTTAACGAGGTGATCTCTTAAGAGAAGGGGCAAATTATGTTCGTGCAAAAACATACATATACCTAATTCTGCCGTTTTAACTAAAGTATCGAGTTTCTTTCGTTTTTCATTCGGGATAATTTCGGTAATTTTTGGAGTATTTTCAAGTTTTAAAATATTTTTTTTGTGTGAAAGGCTTTCGTTATGTCTTTGAATGTTATATTTGTTGCAGTGTATTGTTATATTACACGCTACACATAACGGTTTTCCCCCAGAACCTTCTCTGAGCGATTTGTATTGGGCTTCCCAGTCTAATTTGAATTTTTGAGAATACTTCTTTTTTTTCCTTATTGGTTCGTGTACGTCTGGATCATGAGTGTCAGAGTTTTCAGATTCAGATGCGGAATGTTCAGGTCCTAAACTGCGACTTTCTAGATTGTCGACTATTTCCACAACAACTTTGGTTAAAGGATTTTGTGTATTGTCACTAGACTTTGACGTTCCTGGCCGAGGATCCTCAAATGGATCAGGAAGATTTTGCTTGGATTTATTAGTCGAATCTTTAGTTTTTATTCTTACTATAAACCTTTAAAATAAAAATAATAGAATTTATAGTTGCAGCAAAATACGCACAACGAAATACATGCAAACGAATGCTAAAATATGAGGTATGGATACTATTTTATTAATAAAACCATTTTGAAAAAATAAAACCAGACTGCAAAATGGAACTAAAATGTCAGAAACAAGAATAACTTAATAAAATTAAAAATAAAATAACTTCATTTACCAAAGCAAATAATTTTGTATTTCTTAATTTTTTAAATAAAAGAAAATATCTCAATTACAAAATGTATGTATTACTTACCTATCCATTTTAATTTAAATTTAAACACAAATCAAATAAAAAAACAACTTTATTTAAGAACACCCGTACGTGACTGATGATAGATAAATGGCTATTATGGTACTTTTAAACGGTTAGCAAAGGAAGTACCTTTTGGTCAGAATTTATCCAAATTTTGATATGTTCTAGAACTTGACCAATTGATCAAATGTCTTCATTGCCCGAAAGCTCAAAGCTCAACAGTTTTTGATATACAGGGTCTGCAATATCACTATTTGATACTTTCAATATATCATAAAATGGACATTTTGCCAATATTAATGCAAAACTTAGTGAAATGTTGTTTTTTGTGCTAATGGTTACAACCTTTTCTTTACTTCATTATTTTTGTACATACCCTGATATACAGGGTGAGACCAAATATATGTATCTGAAAAGAATTATACGGTGGTATTGTTTTGATATTTTGGTGAATAAGTTACATAATATATATATATATATATATATATATATATATATATATATATTTGTCCATTTAAATTATTATTGCAAGTTAAGTCCCTAGACATCCGTTATACAGAGTGTTTAATTTCTTTAATAGATTTAATTGAGTATTATTATACTTCCTAGTTAATTTTCTGATAACTTAATTGAAATGTCTATATTAAAATAAACTATTTGCTAACTAAAATTATTATTTGCTAACTGTATATACCTACATAATAGTCACGATGTGTTTATACTGATACTGGGTGTCCAAGTACAAAGGACCAAAGCGATATCTTAAACTTCATATAGGTACGGAAAAACCGTTAACATAAAAAATCCCTTGCAATTGGATGTCGTTGCGAAATACAAAGCTTTTGGAGATTGACAGATAGAAAGGTTAGATGTGCTTCATTTATTATTTTATAATAAAGTTATATTTAGTATTTACTTATTCGTTTAAACCAAAACCGTAATGTGGTATTGCGCTTTTCTTCTGCTTTTATTCGTGCAACTAGATTTTTTCTGATTTTGCACTTTTCTTTCCGTTTTTCATACTACAATTATTATGCTTTTCTATTCCCAAACTTATAAAATAACAACAATATAGTAGGTGGCTATGAAACGTCAAAAATTAATCCACTAATTAAGTGATATTGTTGATGCTTAGTTGCAAATCTACTTTTTGAATTAAAATCGTTGAAGAGTTTATGTGAAAATGAATCGAATTCCATGTTTTGCTTGTGGAAATGCTTTAGTTCCTAGGGTTATGGTGAAAATAAGTGGTGAGGTAAATGCAAGAAAGCAGGAAATTGTGATTGCACGTCGCCGCGAAGCAAATCTACCAGAGCGGGTCATAATAGAAAAAAACTCGAATCTGCAATGTCTGCAATATTTCTATTGTAAGGGAATTCAAGCAATAGACAATAACCCAAATTGTTTGCGATTAAATGTACAACAAAGGTCAACTCACTTATGTTGCGTTTGTAACGATGGGAATGATATACATAAAATATCCATGAAAGGTAGAATTAATATTTTTGTTGAGAGAAATATATACGTGCCAGAAAATACGTACTGCTGTAATATTCATTTGGATGAGAATGGTAATCTGTTTGAGTTTCTGCTCCCTGGGTTACGATATGTAAATCGGCCATTATTAGAAGGTAATGATACCACACGGCTTACGAAGACGAAAATAACTTCACAGATTCTCAATTTAAAGCAGTTTTTCCTATAACCAAAGATCAATTTAATAATCTTTACAACTTTTGTGACTCCGTTAGAATAGGAAATTCTTTGAGATATGTAAGTAAAAAAGATCTCTTAGCATTCCTGTGCAAGTTACGACAAGGTCTTAGTGATAGTTTTTAGCGGTTATTTTTAATTATTCCACAAGACAACAAGCCAGTTTAGCTATATCTCTAGTTAGACAATCTCTTTCTGCAAGATTTGTACCACAAAATATTGGATTTACCGCTACAAGAGACAGCTACATCGAAAATCATGTAACTCCTTTTGCAAACCGTCTATATAATCAAAACCTGGATCGGCCTCAAGTTATAGTGTATAATGACTGTACTTATCTAGAAATAGAGAACAGTTCTTGTTTTAAAGTGTTGCGACAGTCCTACTGTACTTATAAGGGTAAACATCTTATCAAGCCATCTCTGCTTGTTGCCCTGAACGGATTTATTCTAGACATTCAAGGGCCATATTTCTCAAATTCTGAAAACAACGATGCTAACATAGTTATAAGTGAATTTAATAGAGATGTGAATGGAATGCGTGAATGGTTTAATGAAGGAGATATTTTCATTCTCGACCGCGGGTACTTGGATGCTATTCCAGCTTTAAATAGATTAGGTATTAATTTTAAAATGCCAGCCTTTTTGCTCAGAGGTCAGCTACAGTTATCCACAGAAGAGGCTAATGATAGTCGTCTCGTTACGAAAACCAGGTGGATCGTAGAATGGGCACTTAAAATCAATTTTTAAATTTTTAGCTTTAAAATTGCTGGAGCAATTATAAATAAATATTTTCCACCCATTTTAATGCAAGATGCTACTATTGAGCTAGCTGAAAATATTCTTCAAAAAGTTCAAGAGCCAAATGTTGTTCAAGCCAGGGTTGAGGAGGAAAACTTACGCGCTAGAAGGGCAGATGGGTTGATTTAAATGAAATTATCGTTCCCTCATTCCCACGTTTGTCACATTACTATCTTAAAGAGTTAACTGTAGGTATTTTTCAATTAAAACTTGCTCCTTCTTATATACAGGACAATAAAATAGAGGACCGCCAGGTTCAATATCAATTTGATCAAAACTACGAACCCGGTTTTATACGGGTAAGGATATATTCTCGCCTCAGAAATGCTACTCGTTACCAGTTGTGGATTGCATTTGTGTCGAATAATGAGAAAGAGGAACTTAACCCAATATTAGGTACTTACTGCACCTGCAAGACTGGTGCCAGAACTTTAGGTACTTGTTCTCATGTGGCAGCTGTACTGTGGTTTTTAGGATACGCTAGGTATCAAGAGCTAATCAAATATCCTTCTACAAATGTTTTAAATCATATACTAAATGCAAATAATGTGGAGGTGATAGACATTTAACATTTGATTATGCAACTTTTGATTTCTATGACAATGGTTATATCAAGACCAAAAGTGATTTACTGTTTTCTGCCTCATCAGTTTAGTTAACTGATATCTTATTAAGCTTAGATATTTTTAATATATTAAAATACGTTCATTAACGTTTCTACATAAACATTTCTTATTTCCAATGACTGTACAAGGCGGTAGTGATGATGAAGGTAGACCTGCGAAACCGGTCTGTCGATGGTGTGAACAGTGAAAACACTAGTATCTTAAATAATTTTCTTTTCTTAGTTTTGCAAAATAAAGATGAACTTCGACAAGCGCCTTCTTTATCAAAAGAATCTACTGAAAACTTTATTAGAAAATAGTGAGCATAATAAATGAAGCACATCTAACCTTTCTATCTGTCAATCTCCAAAAGCTTTGTATTTCGCAACGACATCCAATTGCAAGGGATTTTTTATGTTAACGGTTTTTTCCGTACCTATATGAAGTTTAAGATATCGCTTTGGTCCTTTGTACTTGGACACCCAGTATCAGTATAAACACATCGTGACTATTATGTAGGTATATACAGTTAGCAAATTGTTTAATTTAATATAGACATTTCAATTAAGTTGTCAGAAAATTAACTAGGAAGTATAATAATACTCAATTAAATCTATTAAAGAAATGAAACACTCTGTATAACGGACGTCTAGGGACTTAACTTGCAATAATAATTTAAATGGACATATATATGTGTTAACTTCCATTCACCAAAATATCAAAACAATACCACGGTATAAATCTTTTCAAATACATATATTTGGTCTCACCCTGTATATCAGGTGTATGTACAAAATTAATGAAAGTAAAGAAAAGGTTGTAACCAGTAGCACAAAAAAATAACATTTCACTAAGTTTTGCGTTAATATTGGCAAAAATGTCCATTTTATGATATATTGAAAATATCAAATAGTGATATTACAGACCTTGTATATCAAAAACTGTTGAGTTTTGAGCTTTCGGGCAATGAAGACATTTGATCAATAGGTCAAGTTCTAGAACATATCAACATTTGGATAAATTCTGACCGAAAGGTATTTTACATTTAAAGCGTGCCCCCTCCTTTATTTGCCCTAACATAATTACACTACAACTGGTAAAATACAACCACGTAAATAAATACTCCTGTAACAGCAGTGTCTTACATAGACCAATAGTTATTTTTTATTATAACCACAATGGCAAATTTCTTTCTTTGATCAACGTAACTAAATTTTTGAACTCTTTCAAACCTTGTCGTTGAGGCAAAGCACAGTGTCAAAAAGATTTTTTCTGCTCTTGTACTTTTCATAAGTGTGAGACAGTTGTTTTATAGAAGCTTTGTTGAAGGGACAGTTTATGAAGTATAGACGATCTTTAAAAATAGGAAATATAATTAATACAGTGTGTTACTTTAATAAAGAGCGTATATTTTTGACATTTGTGGAAACAAATTTCGTCTGTTTTTAAGAACACCTTTAATTAAGTCCTAAACAAAGATGACAAAAAATACAATAAACAAACATAATTTTATTAACTAAAGTACAATTAAAATAGGGAACATGTGCATAATTACAAAAATTAATATTTTGTTATGGAATCACCTCTTTGTATGATTACGTTAAGTCGACCAGGGCATGAAACCATTTGGAGGGTCAGTTCATACATTAATGTTATTATGTTCACAAACCAGTTTCAGATAATTACTGTCATATGGACAGGACACCAATGGCAGCATAACGTTTTCTAAAATGTTCCTATAAACCAAGGCTATAAAGCGTTCTTCAACAATATATAAAATTCCCAGCACTCTGATCCAACCCCTAATATTTTCGGAAAAGATTCCGGATCTATCTGTAGGGACAACATATTTTGCGTCAAATCTAGATTTTCTGGGTCTATAAACTTCAATATTCCCATAACGAGAAGATTGAAATAACTTTTCATCAGTAAAGATAACTTGATGTCAGTAGTCCATATATATATATATATATATATATATATATATATATATATATATATATATATATATATATATATATATATATATATATTGTTAAACGCAAATAACACCCTTGCCTGCTTCTGTTCAACATTAAGAAGCATTTTTTTTTTGGGCCAGATGACTTCAGACACCGGAAGCTTTAATTTGACGACAAACTGTTGAAAGAGATCAAAGAAAGTCTGTGCTGCAACAGTTATCACTGTTTCAAAAGGATTTCCCGTAAGAAACTCCACGAGGTTAGCATCCTCTTGATTATTCCATATTCTATTTCTTCCAGTTCGATGTAGTGGTGCAAGGCTTCTTTCCTGCTCCCATTTCTTTTTTTTTTAAACTGTTTTCAATTTATATTTAAAATTGTCGCTATTGCTCCAATTGACACCCCCTCCTCAACTAGCCCAATAATTTGAGCTCGTACAAACAAATTTAACGCTAAAGGCATGATCGCTTGAAATTGAAAATTAAGTGGAATAAAAAATAATGTTTCAAACTGATACACATGTGACATTAATCAAAAATTATTTCAATTTGGCTTTATGTTGACATATTTTAACCCTTAAACTGCAATGAGTGTCTGTCAGACACCTACCAGTTTTAATTTTGTCGATGTTGGCAACCAGAGATACGCCAAGAACTGTGCAACTCAGTAGCTGCCTATGCATACATTTGCGTGAATTCGATACATTCAAAAGACAACAACTCGACTCGGCGGCTTAGTTATCTGCCAGAACTTGAGTACGATGTGTGCTGGACACCCATTACCAGTAACGTTTAACACGTAAGTGTACATGTGTACAATAACGTATATTATAAACAAGGTGAGTGATATTTTATATTTTAATATATCGGTAAAGGCCACAGATTATTACAGGCTTCATCATGAGTGGCATAGAAGTGGGTTCAAGCACTTCCGAAACAAGACCGGGTAAAAAGAGGAAAAATCGAATCTGTTAGTCAAAAATCGAACAGATGTTAACGGAAATGAAAGATGAGCAAGATGACAGTGAAATTGAACCAATTATTGACTCTGATGACGATCCAGATTATGAGGAAGAAATAAGAATAAAAGACAATCCTTTAGCAGCTATTTCTGATATTTTTGACAGATTTATAAAAAACTGCCAAAAAAACTATGTACTGAGTGAATATGCATGCATTGATGAAATGCTCAGACTTCCATTTCGTGGACGTTGTAAATTTACAGTTTATATGCCAAAAAAACCTAACAAATACGGACTAAAGGTCTTAACTCTCACCGATGCACCTACAAGGTTTTTCTACAATGCCTATTTGTATTGTGGAAAAGGAACAGACGGTATGGAACTCTCAGGGGAAGAAAGAAAATTGTCTGTTGCCTTCCTGCCAAAAGACGTGAATGTGGATTGTCTCTTTACGGATTTGCTGACCAATTGACAATGGTAAGCTATGTTCCAAAGCCGAATAAGGCAGTTATACTTATATCTAGTATGCATCACAGTAAAGAATTAGACCAGGAGAAACAAAACCCTGAAATAATATGTTTTTACAACAGAACTAAAGCAGGAGTTGATCGTTTAGATCAACGTTGTGCAAATTATTCCGTCAACAAAAGAACCTGTCGTTGGCCCCTTGCTGTATTTTATACAATAGTAAATATTTCGGCAGTTAACAGTTATCTACTTTATCTATGCTTCAAGGTAACAAAAAATATACAACGATTTGATTTTATCGAGAAATTAGCTATAGAGCTCATGAAACCGCATTTAAGAAATAGACTTACCACGCCTTCTATCCAAAATGAGTTAAAAAGTGTAATAAAACGCGTTTTACGAGAGCCAGAAAACTCGGAACGCCCTGATATAAGCGATAGACTTGATAAAAAGAAGAAATGTAGTATATGCCCTTATACTCAAAATAGGACCACTGCATATAAATGTGTACAATGTAAAAAGCCTATATGTTTGCAGTGTTCAAAAAAACTCTTGTAACACATGTTGTCGAGATTTAAACTAATTTTTCAGCCGCAATGTATTATTAAGAATTTATATATCTTTATCCTTTAATTAACTTGAATTACCGAAATTAGCAATTATTAGTGTTCTTTAAAAGATGTTATTTTCAGCAGTAATAAAGTGCTAAAATAAAACAAGTGTGTTTTATTACACAAATTCACTTCAATTTTTAAGCATTACTAAATTTAACATGATTTCAAGTGTAGGTGTCTGTCAGACACCCATTACTAATAATTACAAAAATTGAGGCTTGCAGTTTAAGGGTTAAACATCAATTTCAATAATACAAAAATGTGTCTTATAGATCTTTGAAATTAACTGCATGTCAATATAAAAAATAATGATAACAAGGATACTCAAATCAAAATTTCCAAAAATGTTACAAAATATTTGATCTTGAGATATATTTTGTATACCCCCTCAGTATTGACAAGTTAATTAGCACTGTATAAAGATACCTGGAATATAACAAATAAATAATTTATTAATCAGAACACATTCTCCTTTCTTTATGCTCAGGATCATTGCACTCAAATAACCTATTGATAACTTGATCTCATCTGTATCAGAACTTGAAGAGTGGTTTCTATGAATGAATTTATAAGTGATAAATTTTAAAATTGTGGTGTGTTGATTAATCATATTGGCCACATTTGCACTCATACCTTGAAGAGTTTTTTAACATGAATTTTTAAAGTAGTTTTCCGATATGTTGCATAATTACAATTTGGTTGAATTTGTATTCATAATCTGACATGTTTTTCAAGATGAATTGTTAAACGAGGTTTGTGATGTGTTACATAATCACAAAGCTCATATTTGAATTGACAACTTGAAGAGTGTGAGTGAAGATGAATTTTAAAACGATCTTTCCAATTTGTTCCATAATCACATTGGTCACATTTGAATTCATACCCTAAAGTGTTTTTTAAGATGAATTTTTAATACACTTTTATGATGTGTTGCATAATCACATTGGTCGCATTTATATTGGTAACTTGAAGAATGTGTTTTGAGATGGCTTGTAAGAAGATATTTGCAATGTGTTGCATAATTACATTGATGGCAATTGTATTCAAAACCTGAAAAGTGTTTTTTTACATGAATCTTAAAATTACCTTTTTGATGTGTCACATAATCACATTGTTTGCATTTGAATTCACAACTTGAGGAATGTTTTTTAAGATGAGTATTTAAACTACATTTGCGATTTGTTGCATAATCACATTGATGGCAATTGTATTGAAAACCTGGAAAGTGTTTTTTTACATGAATTTCAAAATTACCTTTTTGATGTGTCCCATAATCACATTGGTTGCATTTGAATTCATAACTTGAAGAGTGTTTTTTAAGATGAATAGTTAAACTATATTTGTGATGTGATACGTAATCACATTGATCGCATTTGAATTGATAACTTAAAGAATGTTTTTTAAGATGATAAATTAAATTGTGTTTGTGATTTGTTGCATAATTACATTGATAGCAATTGTATTCAAAACCTGGAAGGTGTTTTTTTACATGAATTTTAAAATTACTTTTTCGATGTGTCCCATAATCACATTGATTGCATTTGAATTCATAACTTGAAGAATGTTTTTTAAGATGAGTATTTAAAGTAGATTTGCAATTTGTTGCATAATCACATTGATGGCAATTGTATTCAAAACCTGGAAAGTGTTTTTTTACATGAATTTCAAAAGTACCTTTTTGATGTGTCTCATAATCACATTGGTTGCATTTGAATTCATAACTTGAAGAGTGTTTTTTAAGATGAATAGTTAAATTATATTTGCGATTTGTTGCATAATCACATTGGTCACATTTGAATTCATAACTTGAAGAATGTTTCTTAAGATGAATTGTTAAACCAGATCTGTGATGTGTTGCATAGTCACATTGATTGCATTTAAATTGAAAGCTTGAAGAGTGTTTTTTAAGATGCATTGCAAGAAGATATTTCCAATATGTAGAATAATCACATTGATTGCAATTGTATTGAAAACCTGGCAAGTGTTTTTTTGCATGAATTTTTAAATTACCTTTTTCATGTGTCGCATAATCACATTGATTACATTTGAATTCATAATTTGAAGAGTGTTTTTTAAGATGTCTTTTTAAAGCACTTTTGTGATTTGTTGCATAATCACAATGGTCACATTTAAATTCAGAAATGGAAGAATGTTTTTTAAGATGAAGTTTAAAGCTATCTTTGTGATGTGTTGCATAATTGCATTCATTGCATTTGAGTTCATAACTTGAAATGTGTTTTAAAAGATGACGTTTCAAGGATGCTTTGTATTTTGTTATATAATCACAATGGTCACATTTATATTTAAAATTTGAACTATATTTTAAATCGTTACGTTTTAAATTTTCCTGCACCATTGCTGCACTATTAAATTGATTACATTCATACTGTACGTTTGTAATGTGTTTGACACTAATTTCCTTTATATGGTCCGCTTCAGTTGAGCTAATACCTTTTATTAGCGAAGAGGTGTCTTCTTTCTTAATATTCACATTATCTGTAAAAATAGTGTCAAATTGTGTATTACTTGAACGCATTTAATTTCACCTTTTATTAGATCACTATTTACAATAAAATGTGTTGGAAGTAAATCTATTTGTTCTTCTTCTTTTGGTTCGACTTTAATAAGTGTCATATCAACTTCATACGACATTTCGGGAATACGTGTTGAATAATTATACAATTTACATAGATATCTATGACAATTTGTGCAAATAAGGTTTAACATAACTAATATGGTCGCCTACGATTAATACACGTTTGTCCATCACATAGATATCTTACTTAATAATGTATTCTAATAATACATACATTGGCTGTTTGTTACCAGACTATTAGTAGAAGTAAAATATGAGAAGCTGCAAAGTGTCTTTTTGTTAAAATGAGCAAAAAAATTAAAAGAAAATATAGTTATTCAAGTGAGGTCTCAAATATTTATATGATTACAACTATTTGCCTTCTTCCACACACGGCGGCTGATGCACAAAGCATTTGGTGCAGTGTTGCCAGGTTAAAAATAAGGACAGCGGTAGGTATGACATAAAAAAAGCGGTAGATTTAAAAATAAAACGGTAGATATTCCCTTACACCATTTGGGCTAAAAATACACTAAAAACATTTAGTTACAGGCGTTATAGGTACAACAAACTGTACATAGAATATATAAATAAATAACAAATTAGGACGAACACAAAACACTATGTATAGATTTAACAAAATATTTTATTTATATGAACATACTTACAGTAAATAATGTTTATAATATGTAGATTAAAAAACTGAACGGTATACTCATTCTGAATCAGAAAACCGCTCAGATTTTTTGTACATGTTGTTGTTATGATATGATAACAATTGTTGGTCAATTTTTATGTTAAAACATTCACTGTCTATGTACTCTTTTGAATTCATTAAACCAACAATACTATTTGTGGATAAACGGTTTCTTTGTTTAGTTTTTAATAAATTAATATGCGAAAATTTTCTCTCCGCATCTGCGGAGGAATGGGGAAGGCTAAGAATATTAAAGGCAAAATTTGTAAGAAGAGGATAAACCTGGATGCCATCTGCATATTTTTCGCCTTGAACATTTAACCAAAATGATGTTATAGTTTCATGATCTTTATAAGTTTGGGAAAAATATGAATTTCTTAGCATTCTCCACTCATTATCAATTTTTTGCATATCATTTTCCGCAATAAAATTTGAAAAATGCATCGCCAAGGGTATTAAAGACTCATCGTTGCCTTTAAAAATAGTGTTCGGATTGATTAGTGTCATGTTTTTTATTATGACGTTATCGAAATCAAACCTTTTCGAAATTTGAAACGCTGCCTCAATGTAAAAATCCAGACAACGGACTCGAAGAATATGAAGTTGTTCATTGGACAAATTTCCTTTTAAAATATATTGTCCGTTTTTTGCAACCAAATATAGTTTTTCAATCGGATTGTAGTTGTCTGGGTTTTTAATATTGATTTTATGTAAGGAAACATTATCTAATACATTTTTTTTTACAAAATAGTCCAAAAGAGTTTTATAAATATTACACAAACGAGAATGCAGGTTGTAAAGCTTGGGCTCTGTAGATTGCATTTCTTTATTTAAATTGTTGAACAATGGTAAAATATGCTCTAAAAACAATAAAAAAGCTAAAGTTAGGGGATCTTGTAACGAATTTAAAATATTTTCTGCTGATTGTAGTCTGTCAGTTGCAACGGCATCGATAAAGAAAAGTTTTAAGGCATTATATTGCTCTATAATTCGACAACCCACTGCTTCTAAAGACAACCAGCGAGTTTGAGCAGGATGAAGTATTTTATGTATTTTTGTTTGTGTAAAGTTTTGAAACTCTTTAAAAACTTCCACCCTCTTGGGGCTATTACCAATATAATTGTAGATATCCCGCACACAGTCTTCCACAGCTTTTGGAAGTTTTAAACAGGCATTTGATGCACATAATGCAAAGCTATGACATATGCATTTCATTAGAAAATGTGCGGAATATCGTTCTTTAATCTAGACATAACCGAATCGTTAACGCCTGCCATAACACTAGCACCATAAGAGGCAAAGCCAATAAGGTTTTCCAAGTAAGGAATTTGTTTTTCGTTAAAAAAGTCGACAATTTCTTTATAAATGTCAGCAGCTCTTGAATATTTTATTCCAATTAAAGTAAGAAATGGGTCATGTATTCTAAAAAAAAATTATTTTTAATTATTAAATCATACATTTTGCTTAAAATATACAAACTTACATATCTTCATGAAAATATCGGGCAACTACCACCAAGTGTTTTTTAGTACTTAAATCGGTTGACTCATCTATAATTAGTGAAAATTTTGTTGATTTCAATATATTGCATATTTTATTAGAGCTTGATTGACCAATAACATTTTTAACTACAGCCGTACTCTTTGTTCTGCTGCATTTTATGTTTTTGGCAATTTCGGAATCTGTACATATTTTAGATATAAGATTTGGCAGATGTTCTGCAACTCTAAAAGGCAAATTATGTTCGGCTACAAATGCCGATATGTAGCAATCGGAATTTTTTAGAAATGTTTCAAAACTGGTATTGGTTACGAAAGAACTGAGCGTGTGCTGTTTTTTGACAGTTAAAGATTTTTTCATATGACCCTCTGTATCCTGATGTCTAATTAGTTGCAATTTCCCAGATTTTATATTGATTATTTTATCGCACACTTTGCAACGGGCTTCTGTGCTTAACATTCCAGCTGCTAGCCAATTAAATTCTTTTTCCCACTCCTTTTTATATCGCTGGCCATACTTTCTTTTTTTTGTTTTACTTGCTCTAGCAGCTACAAAATCCGACGATACATTTGAATCATCAGAACTACAATTAAATATCAAGAATAAGTATTTCAAGATATTTTCTACTCACCTCATTTCAATAGCTAGTTCTTTCGTTCGTCTCGAATTAGGGGAATTACCGAAGTTTAGTAAACGCAATTGCAATCGCTCAAATGCCTTGCGACGTAACGACTGCGTTCATGCCGTTCATCCCGGACACCGCTTCGGTAGCAAAGTAGGGGAAGTTATACACGCAAGCGCAACCAATGGTTACGCTCCATTTAGTGATCGCTACCGGAGCGCTCCGGGCTCCGGGATCAGAGTCCGGGATGAACGCAGCCAATGTAGCCCGTTGCTGCCGTCAGCCGCGCGTGGGCGCGGGCGTCTCTCGATGTCGCCGTCGAGTATTTTTACCGCGCCACTACAATAGTATTGTCCTCGACAATGGCAATTTGTCAATTCGACAATCGCCATTCACTTTGTTATAGCTTCAAAGTAATAATGAAATAATTTCAATTAATTATATCGTGATTATTATATATTTAGCGGTAGAAAATTATATCAAAAACAGTAGCACGGTAGCTCATACATCAAAACGGTAGATCTACCGCTAAAACGGTAGACCTGACATCACTGATTTGGTGGTTGCTTTGTGGGCTTATGTTTACACAGTACAGTCAGTGTTGCCACACGCCTTTCTTTTTCCATGGTAGATTCGCGAATGAATGCGGGGTAGAATCAGGTCGGTTCGGGGTAGGAGAAATTGAAATTAATACTTTGTTTTCACGTTCGTAATATAAAGTAGAACATATTTCATTAATTTTAGTTTATAAAAGGTACGTTTATTTAATCGCGCTCGGGAATAGTTCTTAGTTTTTTCACTCGGCGGATTTGCGCACTCGGCTTCGGCTCGTATGTAAACTTTCTTCTCGTCAAAAAAATATAAACTTTACTCACTTGTTGCAAAAATAACTATTAATTTACTTGTTTTTTTCTATTGGTGGAATATGAATTTAAAATTTAACATGGTTTTGTGTGAATTGTGCAATCCATGAAACGAGTATTTGTAAAAGATTGTTTAATCAAAACTAAGGTTTAAAAAACTCTGATAACAAAAAAAATCACAATAAAGAACCTAAAACATATATCATATAAAAATTTAAATTAAAACTTCTTAAACACAAATAAATAAAGGAACTCTAAAATAAGGTAAATAACAAAATTAAATGTACAAGTACTAGGTACAAACCCTTTTCATTCTCTAAATTTTTTATTTAATAATGTTGTAGATGGTTGCCATTTAAAACACGTATCATTATTTAACAGTTCTTTGCAATGTGAAATACTGCAACAAGTATCCACATCTAACCTGTTTCGGGTTTTGGTTTTTATTAAAAATCATTGAGAAAATACTCGTTCTGCTGCAGCAGACGAGTGAGGCAATGACAAAATTCCTTTAACCAAAACTGAAAGGTGTGGAAATAAAACGTCACCTAAGTCATTTTTCATCTCAAAATATAATTCCAAAAATTCTCAGGTCAGGTTGCTTCATTTGTTTTCTTGAAATCTTGAATATCAGCAAGCAAACGCCATTCAAAATTAAATTTTTCAACATTGGACGTTAAATTAGAGAAAAAACTTATAGTATCTTTTACTATACTGCCAATATTCCCAGACACAGCGGTTTTTGGGTCAAATATTCCATAACTGAATTATCAAAATTAAACCTATTTTTTATTTGACTAGAAGGTAGGGTAACATATAGGCGAAGTAACGCATTTGCAATTTTATCAACTGTTTAATAATTGTGTTCAAATTTCAAACTAGTCAGCTATCGACCTACATATTGTACTAACCTAGCTGAGCCTCAAAGTCAAATTTCTTCTATATTTACATATCAATGACCTAGGATGTCGGAAGGATTAATATGCAACTTCATGTAATTTGTGACAGTTTTATCAAAATAAGTTTACTTTATTTAATAAATATATTCTAATACAAGTACTGTATTATAATATGCTAATGGTATTAGTGAACGTAAATACCAATTATTAAATTTTTCGAAAAAGATCACTGCAACTTTTTTCAATTGTGATTGTTGACTTGTTAACGACATCTGGGGCAACTGTACGCCAAAATCGAAGTAAATGTAGCGTATACTTTGCAAAATAGGATTTACCTAAGTAAAACAGGTATCTCCAATAAACCGTATCTATCTTACAAGATGTTTACGAATCTTGTATAAAAGAAAACGAATAAAGGTAATTGGACTGCTGAACAAATGAAAGCAGCTATTGCGTCTAGTGGTATGTCCAGTTTTCGGGAACAGGTAAAGAATATGGTATTCCAGCATGTACTATACGAAAAAAATTAAGCTTCAAACAATTAATACATACTGAAAGAAACTTCACTGATTAGGCAGATTACATTTCTACCGAAGCTCAAAATAGAGTTAACGAATCACGTAATCAACATGGCCAAAATACTTCCATGGTTGATGAACACCACTTCAGTTTTCGAAAATTATGTTAATAGCTTACGCTTGATTAGCGCAACAAAGTAAACATATGTCTTGACTAAAATACCAAACTAGGTCTTTCAAATAGACTGCTATCCATGGGTTTCTTACCATATCCCTAAGAAAACCGGATAAAGGCACTATGTATTCTGACTCAGCAGTAGAAAGCTTGCAACCGAAATTGATGTTAAACTTTTTTTAAATCTCAGGATACAACTGCGTTTCCATAAAGTACTACATATCCAGCAGACAATGTATACAATGTAGATGAGGCGGCATCATCGACTGTACAACGGCCTGCCAATATATTGAGTCCCAAAGGAATTAAACAACTATGACGCTAATTATATTCAGAGAGACCGGAATATTTACGTACACCAATAATTTGCTGTATGAGCGCTGGCAAGTACATTTCAATGTTTATATTTCCACGAAACAGAATGTTGAATCCGATTCATGGACAAGAAGTTGGATCCATTGACTAAACTGAGCACAATACAGGTGCAACGGCAAAATGCTATTTATACTGGCCTGGTACCTATCAGAAAGGTATACCCACTGCAGATGAACCTGTCCTGATTATTTAGCAATCATGTAAGCCATATTTCCTTTAAAGACTTAGTATTTGCAAAAATACTGGCATTGCCTTGCTTAGGCATAGCTCACAGGATCCATTGGCTAGCATCCGGTTTACAGTTTAACATTTTATGACTTTTTCAAGTGACATATTGAATAGCGTACGTGTGACTTGTGATTAAGACATCATGAACGAATCATACTTACGCTTCTCCAATTGCAGAATTGACAGAGGACAAAGATTTGCTTGGAATGACCTAGGAAGGTAACTTCATAAAGCACTGAAAAGAGTATCTTCCACTGAATTTTGCATTTGTTCTTCTGATACTTCCTAACAGCAGGATGTCGATACGACATATATCCAGCAACGAATTAGCATAATAGAGAAACAATAGGAGGATCTGCAGATACCTGCTTAAGTTATGTAATTTGCAGTGGATAAGAACAAGATGACTGTAATACTTGTGGTTCCATTGTCGACCAGACTGTTTCAGTACATAAAGAACTGATGCTAGTATCAAATGAAATCAAACTTTACACATCAGTTCAGTACTAAACCATGTCAGGTATTTTCATAAGAATTGTCAGCAGTCGAATGTCGCCATTCATGAAAAGCTTATCCAATTATGTTCAGTTGATCGAGCAATCATACGATTATTGACTGCATGATAGCATAGTAGCATTCGTATGGTTTCATTATCATTATAACAGGTGAGAATAGGTTACATTAAAATCCGATGCCTGGTATGCTGACTAAAACATTGGAGCAACAATGTCATCGCTTTGATATTAGAAACTTTAGCCCTCATCTGACAATCTTTCGTTATGAAGATCAACATTTGCATTTCCTATAACGTCTAATGACTAGCAATTGCGTCAACAATTGCCCATACTTATTTGTTTCATGGGGAACTTACAAATCCTCAGGATTCAAAATATGATTTTATCGAATACTTTTTAATTCTTCTATTGTAAGTATTTGTACAAGATCTTGCTTAATCAAAATTGTCTTCGATAGCTAGAAGAAATTGCCGGCTATCAACTTTCAAACGTCTATGCGTAAAATTGCCATCCTACAACTCAATTAGAAGTAAGGATTTATGTTAAATTTAAATCTGGTGTTCATAATTCCGTATTTAAGTAATCTCGCCCCAAAGTAAATTTTTCATTCAAGAATGCCTTGATTCTAAGGTACTTTTGAAAGAATTTTCATAGTTCTTTCTTAACATAAATTTACTGAGAAGGTTGTAACAAGTCTATTTTCTCTTTGAACAAATAAATTTAAAATCTTTCGGATGATCAAGTCAATTGTTAACGACATCATATCCAAAAAGGAAAATACATTATTTGTACAATAGGAATTTAACTTACAAGCTCTAGGTTTAATCTTATTTCCTGGTCCTTGAGCTTCCAGAGGAATATGAATGTTGGCCTTTTGTCCAAAATGTTGTAAATGCCCTATAGATGGTTTTTGTTCAAAGAATAATTCAAAAGGAGTTTTTCGGTGAACGAGTGAAGAATCCGATTTTTGTATAAGCTGCGTGTGCAATGGCTTCTGCCCAAAAGATTTTGGCAAATCAGAATCGATTAAACTTCTTCTTCACATTGTTGTTAAAGTCCTGTTCAGTCTTTCAGCTAAGCCATTGGTTTCATGTATCCTTGGAATTGAGTTTTCAAGATTTAAAATATTTTTTTGTGTGAAAGGCTTTCGTTATGTCTTTGAATGTTATATTTGTTGCAGTGTATTGTTATATTACACACTACACATAACGGCTTTCCCCAGAACCTTCTCTGAGCCATTTGTATTGGGCTTCAGAGTCTAATTTGAATTTTGAGAATACTTTTTTTTTTCCTTATTGGTTCGGGTACATCTGGATCATGAGTGTCAGAGTTTTCAGATTCAGATGCGGAATGTTCAGGTCCTAAACTGCGACTTTCTAGATTGTCGACTATTTCCACAACAGCTTTGGTTGAAGGATTTTGTGTATTGTCACTAGACTTTGACGTTCCTGGCCGAGGATCCTCAAATGGATCAGGAAGATTTTGCTTGGATTTATTAGTCGAATCTTTAGTTTTTATTCTTACTGTAAACCTTTAAAATAATAATAATAATAATAGAATTTATAGTTGCAGCAAAATACGTACAACATAATACATGCAAACAAATGCCAAAATGCGAGATTTGGATACTATTTTATTAATAAAAACCATTTTGAAAAAATAAAACCAGACTGCAAAATGGAACTAAAATGCCAGAAACAAGAATAACTTAATGAAATTAAAAATAAAATAACGTCATTTACCAATACGCTGACATTTTTAATTATGCTGACACAAGGGTTTGTGCGGCCAAATAAATCAAATCTTACAGCTCAGATATTTTTTAATCTGGAATTAAAAAAATATACTTCTGTCGTAAATAACGCGCGGGGTAGATTTGCTTTAGGGGAACGAGAGAGCGGAATAATGTTAGGGGAGGATGGATGGGGCAACGTGGTCCATCGGGGCAATGTAAACTACCTCGGTATTTTTTTAAACAGTGGCAACCTCGCATACGATATTCGGTACAAATATGTGTACGTGATCAATCTATGCTCAGTGTGAGTTTCGGAGTCATAGAGAGTGGGTTATGATAGCTAGAACAAATAAACGTGTTTTTTTCTTGGCTGATGTAACGACACTGCTGACTTTAAAGCTAAATTACTTGGTAAGTAAATTTATTTTCTTTAACTTTTAATAGTCACTAGTTATCTTACACATATATAAATTGTTTCAACTTCTATTCAATATTTTAACTAAACGCCAACTTTTTATTTCAAAGTACATTTGGGGCAGTGTGAACCATTCACTTTCCCCCAATTATATTTTTTATTACTATACAGAAAATTAAATTAATTTCTTTATTTTCAGTTTGCAAAAATGGTACGAGACTACAAAAGGAAAACGAAACAACAAAGATGGTCACTTGATTCAATGCAAAAAGCAGTTAAAGAGGGTAGATTTGGCTATTAAAAAGCAAGTAAATATTTTCATGTACCAAAAGCTACTTTGATTCGACGATGTAAGAAAACAAATAAACGAATTTTACCTAAGGAGAAAGGACTGGGGTACTATAGACCTGTTTTTAACAAAGAGCAGGAAGAACTCGTAAATTATATTTTGGACATGGAATCTCGTCTTTATGGAATTACACTACTTGATCTTCGTTCTCTGGCTTTCCAGTTGGCCGAAAAAAATGGTATACCTCACACTTTCAATAAATCGAAAGAACTAGCCGGACTTGATTGGGCTTATGGATTTCGTAAGCGACATCCAGCCATTTCCCTACGAAAACCTGAGTCCACATCTACTGCTAGGGCCCAAGCATTTAACCCTCATAATGTAAAACTATTTTTCGATTTATATAAGCAAGTTTGGGACTCTAAGAACATTAAGGCAACAAGGATCTACAATTGTGATGAAACAGGTTTAGGTACCGTGCCTAAATGTAATAGTAAAATTTTGGCGCAGAAGGGTAGAAAACAGGTTGGCCGACTTACATCGGCCGATAGAAGTGGAACCACAACAGCGCTTATTTGTATGTCATCGGCAGGTCATTATGTAGCTCCATTACTAGTTTTTGCAAGAAAAAGCATGAAATTTGAACTCCAAAATGGCGCACCACCTGACACCATATTTACCTGTAATGATAGCGATTGGATGAACACCGAGATATTCTTATTTTGGTTTAAGCATTTTGTTCAACAAGTTAAACCTAGTGAGGATGATCCTGTTTTACTGGTTTTAGACGGACATAGTAGTCATACCAAGAATATAGAAGTGATTGATATGGCTAGAGCTTAATATGTACATATAGTTTGCCTACCACCCCACTGCACCCACAAAATGCAGCCAATGGACGTTGGATTTATGTCTCCTTTGGCGCGGTATTACGATCTAGCTTTAGAAAAATATCTTAATAATAATCCTGGCAGGGTTGTCACAGTGTTTCAAATTGCCAGTATTTTTGGAGAAGCCTATTTGCAGGCAGCAACTCCCTTAAATGCTATTAACGCTTTCAAAAAATGTGGTTTGGTCCCATACGATCCGAATATATTTACAGATATAGACTTTGCACCATCAGTTGTGACTGAGAAAAATCTCGAAAAAAATGTTCTGCCGCAGTCTGCACAGGAAGATCCAATTCCTTCAACCTCTAGATCAAACAGTACTTTATTGGTGACCCTGACTCCAATTCCATTAAAAATAAATGGTCTGTCACCTACTCAACAAAAAGAACCTAGAGCTTCAACTTCTACTGATGTTGTGAATTCACCAGAGTCTGTCTCAAAACCAGTCTCTTCGCCTTTACGATCCATAGAAAATATTAAAAGTAGTTTTGCAATGCAGAGTCCTCAAGATATCCATCCACTTCCAAAGTGTAGCCAAGTAAAAGCTTCGACACGAAAAGTAAAAAGGCAAAGCAGCCATATTAACTGCTAGTCTTTATAAGGCAGAATTAGAGAATGAAATAAACCTCAAAGTGGAAAAATTATCAAAGATAAATAAACAAATTAAAAGAAACAGAAAATGAGCAGGTACCCCAGAAAAAAATAAAGGAAAACAAATAATTAAGAAAATAGTTGAAAATAGTGAAAATGAGAACGATGATGCAGAATGTTTTACTGCAATGAATGGTATTCCAAATGATTAAATGACGATGGTTGGGTACGGTGTTCTGATGCAAGTGGGCACATGAAGCATGTGCCGGAGTCGAACCAGAGGACGACGAAGAATTCAAATGTGAATTTTGGCTTTAAATAATTTGCATTTTTATTTCATAAAATTTTTGTTTATTTTTTGAGCCGTAATGTCGTAAATAAAAGTTCTCCTTTGTTCAATTTTATTGTGATTAAATTTTTGTTCCTTCAGTTTTATATAGGATTGGGTAGTTCACATTGCCCCAAGTCATGGGGCAAAGTGAACTTTGTCATGCCCTCATTTTTTTATACCCCCAAAATACGTATGAGTAGAAGACCGGCACCTCACCTTTCACTTTTGTGACGTCATTTGACCTTGGGGATTTCCAGGGCCTGCCACGTGGCTGACCACTATTTGACCTTGAGAAAGTTGTTTACCTTGAGAAACAGGTTTGCCTTGAGAAAGTTGTTTACCTTGATAAAGTTGTTTACCTTGAGAAACAGGTTTGCCTTGAGAAACAGGTTTACCTTGAGAAACAGGTTTAGCTTGAGAAACAGGTTTACTTTGAGACCAGGGGCTACGCGGGAAATATGAAATTGTGGTTTCTTGTCAGACGAGAGCTACCTCTAGGACCTGGTGCTTCGCTGGGGATTGTTTTATGGAAATTCTTGTAAGATAAATGTTACATCTAGGACCTGGTGCAGCGCTTGGGGTTGTTTTTAATAATAAAGATGTTCTTGTAAGATAAATGCTATCTCTAGGACCTGGTGCAGCGCTTGGGGTTGTTTTTAATAATAAAGATGTTCTTGTAAGATAAATGCTATCTCTAGGACCTGGTGTTTCGCTGGGGTTGAAAATAAATGCTACCTCTAGGACCTGGTGCAGCACTGGGGGTTGTTTATAGAAATTCTTGTAAGATAAATGGTATCTCTAGGACCTGGTGCAGCGCTTGGGGTTGTTTTATGGAAATTCTTGTAAGATAAATGCTACCTCTAGGACCTGGTGTTTCGCTGGGGATTGTTTTTAATAATAAAGATGTAAGATAAAATGTTATCTCTAGCTTCGCTGAAAATTTGAAAATTGAATAAGGGACCCTATTGCTAACTTGTAAGACAGGGTCTAGTGTTAGGTCTGAACCTCTGGTGGGAAATAGTACGAGGACTCTAATGCTAACTTGTAAGACAGAGCTTGTTTGTGGTGCCGCCTAGCAGGAGTATGACTAATGAGTGTTTACTGTAATAAAGGTGGCGCTACCTAGTGGTATATTTCAGAGTTAATCAGGGATTTGTTTGTGGTGCCATCTAGCAGAGGTATGGGTTAATGAGTATTTTCTGTAATAAATCGGCATATTTCAGGGTTAAGCAGAGGTTTGTTGCTGAGTCATCAGGAGGAGCAGCGAGCGTTTTTCTGTAATAGGTGGTATATCGCTTAGCTAATTAGGATTTGTTTGTACTTTATGACTTATACATGTTCTCTATAAGCTTTACTAATCAAATGCATTGCCTGTAGAACATTCATAAAGGTGTTTTTTAAGATGGAGTTTAAAAATTATTTTTGGATGTGACACAGTATACGTTGTACAACACTACCTTATCTTATCATATCCTAATCAAAAAATAATACTATAAGATCTTAAACATACATACATACACACGTAAAAAAAAAAAATGTTAAGGAATTACCCGAAATCGTAACTTGTATTAATAAATACAGAGATTGCATCTGGTCCTCTCGGAGAAGATAATAATGATGGCCTTGAGGCAAACCGTCAGTCTCAACGGATTTGCTATGGTATAAAAAAGACTTGTACACCTCAAGGAAGTGTTGGGATCTCAAACCAAGCTGGCAGTCTCACCAAACCTGTTACTAATAGTAATGAAGACTTCTACAATTTGAGATCGTCTGAATTTTACAGTGCTCGAACCTGCTATTTAAAGTATTCAAGCTCTGACGTCAACTCTAAGTTATAGCTAATAGGGTTTTACCCTCATTTAGAATGTAAAACACGCATTCACTTTGACTGTCTCTTTGAATATTTTATTTTGAAGGTCTCTTTTAAAAGTACAAAATACAATAAGGCCATTTTGATATTTAAAGACGCTTATAATGTACTGCTCATTATTTAAATTCAAATAGTTAATTACAATGGTTTTAATGAGTTTCATCGTATGATAAAATTGTTTTGTAAAATGCAGCGAATGCAATATATAAATAAACTGTAGCTTAATCTGATATGTACTATTTGTGAAGATAATAACCCTATTTTTAAAAATAAGATAAGATCTGTAATTGTTGCTTTGCTACATCCATGTATACAAACATGATTTTAAAATTACTTTTGTTTTTACTTCAGTGGTGACAGTTAATTCGTTTTAAATTATGCTTGCTTTAGTAAGTTAATTAACACATCAATTGTAATTATATAACACGGTTAAATATAATAGTCTAAAATTGATTACCAATATAATATAAATCATTTCTTTTAAAAAACATTAAATAATAAATTTTATATAATACGATTTTTAAAACACACAAGCCGAATTAAAAGAAAAACAATAGATTCAATTGGTATTACAGGGTTCTTGATTAAAACAATTAAACGTAGTACAAAAGTGAATTTTTCAAAAATGATTACACAACGAGATTATCGGGGTTCAATCGTTTTAAAAGTAACTTTTTACATTCATTGAACCTTGAGATTGTAAAGTCTACATATCGATAAACTATTTGTATGAAATACAATTATATAACCCTGTTATACAACGCTCATTACTAAAATATAATGTGAAAAGTGTACTTACACACTCATTAACGAACTTAAAAATATTTTTTAAATCTGCAACTGCAAAACACCTTAACAAATTAAAATATAGAGTTAAATAATAATAATTTCAGCCATGCATGTAGACAGATTCTCTTTCTATAGAATTCTATACAATCGAAAAATTATTATCTGTATGTTTTTAATTAATAGCTATGCTAATTAAACACTTTTAAATTTCTAATTTGAAATAAGGGCAACGTAATTTAGCTTATTCCTGTTTCATAGAGAGTATTACCATCGTCAAGATTTGAGCTGCATCCATCGTCTTCACCTTGAACGATTATATTGTAATAGTTTAGTAACAGTTCGTAAAACATCTAATACCTCAGATCTAGATCATAATAATAAAAACTCATTAAACAGTGATTACGCTTTAAATGCATGCAAATAAATAATAGCTTTTTTTATATTACGTCTATTATTATATAGACGTGAGATTACCCATAAAATTAGCTGGCTTCAACACAACTCTGGAAATACCTACTACATCCGTTCAAATCTCTCCTCTCACGTTCTCAAAACTGAACCGTATTCATTTTTCTTGAATTTACCTGTACTCCATTTCGGATTCGGCTGTATGTTTTTTCTAATACACAAACAGAATCTTCAATATTGTGATGTACGCAGTTGCAAGATGTCTGTGTTCTCATCTTTTTAAAAATTATTTTTGGATGTGACACAGTATACGTTGTACAACACTACCTTATCTTATCATATCCTAATCAAAAAATAATACTATAAGATCTTAAACATACATACATACACACGTAAAAAAAAAGACCGGATTTTCAACCCTTATTTTTACTCGCTTACGTGTAGGGCGTGTTTTTTACCCCTATTTTTGCATATCCACGTGTGAGACCGTGTTTTCAACCCTAATTATTTTTACTCGCTTACGTGAAGGACCGTATTACCCTTATTTTTATTATTATTTCTTTTGGGGGTTAAACCTTATGGCTGTATTAAGGACCTTTTGACAGCTAGGAATTTTGCTAACGTGAGGACTGGGGTGGCGGCTGGTCTTGGCTTGGGGTTGTACTTAGGGCTGGGGCTGTATGTAGAGCTAGGGCTGTAACTTAGGGCTGGTCTAAGGATAAATCTTAGAGTTTGGTCTTGGCTTAGAACTGTATTTAGGACTGGATCTTAGTTGGTCTAAGGATAAGTCTTAGAGTTTGGTCTTGGTGGTGGAGCTAGGTCTTAGGTTATTTCTGATGGTATTAAGGCCGTTCCGGTTGTAACCCTGGAGGTTAGGCAATTGTGCTCTTTTAAAATATATCTTGTAAGACTCTCTCTCTCTCTCTCTCTCTCTCTCTCTCTCTCTCTCTCTCTCTCTCTCTCTCTCTGCGCTCAGACTGGTAACATCGCTTACTAAGTATGTCCGATAAATGTGAATCGTGTTATAATGGTTTCGCCCATAATTCATACAAAATTAATTGTTCTAAGTGTTTCAAAGTGTTCCATATCAAGTGCGTCAATGTATCAAAGGAAGATTACCTTATCTTACGTAATAATCGATGATTGGAAGTTGCTAATTGATATTGTACCGCAACAGTTTTCAAGCGAAAGTTTTTATTCTAGTTGCAGAAATTAGATCACTTCGAGAAGAGATAAGAAAATCTAATAAGCAATTTACGCAAGCTCTAAACCATTATACAGATACAATTGAAAAAATTCTGCTTTATTGAAGAAAACTCAAAAAGCATCAAATTATTAGCAAACAGAGTGGATGATTTAGCTAACAATTATGTCAATTTTGATAGCAGGCTGAATGAAATGTCCATGTTAAATAACGCGTTTGAACAAAATTATTAATAAATGAGTTAGAAATTCATGTATTTACAAGCAATGAAAATGTTATCAAACTTTCACAATGTTTATTTGAAGTTGTTGGACATGCGGTTGATAATGCTATTTTTAACCAGGTATATCGTACGAAAGGCAGTATCAAACAAGAACACCTGGGGTTATCGTGGTTAGTTTCTCAGGAAATTGGATAAGGATATCATTTTGGAGAAGTAAGTCTGGACGCAAGATTATTACTAATCGAGACTTGGGTTTTATTGATGGAGAAGCATCTAGAATTACATAAATAACGTTGACATTCGTTAATAGAAAATTATTTAAAGATGTAAAATAATTCAAAATCTAATAATTTAAAATATGTGGTTTAACAAAACTTTCAGTTATGCGTTAGAAAAACGGCTGACAGTCATATACAAATTATTAAATCGGTGAAAGACATTACTGATCTAAAACGCGAACTAATTTAATAATATTAACATTTCTTATTTCTTTAATTTTGTTGCTTAAAATGTTTTCAGTCGTTGAATATTTTAATCATATTTTTGTTAACTGAAACATTTAAAAATAGCGCATATAAATGTGCAGTCGTTGACATAATCTAGACGTAATTGCAATTACCGAGACCTTCTTAAAACCATCATTAGATTCAGAATTGTTTAGTTTGTTTGGATATAATTTTTAGAAAGGATAGACTTGAGCATGAAGGAAATTGCTTTGTATGTTAGCAATCTGATATGTGAAAAATATTAACTCAATAGTTGTTTTAAGAATATTAAAGACTTAACCTTTTCAAGATAAGCATTAAGTTTGTTTTTTAAGAAGATGATTAATATAGATTCATTATAATATTTAATTAATTTTTTATATACGTTTATAACACTTAGATAATGTTAAGTTCAGATCTTTAGTATAAGTTTATTTTCAACGATAACAATTGATTTTTCTAGTTTCAAACTTTTGTTAGACTTTTTAAGCAGTTATAATATACAGTAGTTTTTAAGGAACTGTTTTGCCTTATAGTTAAACTTGTGTAAGTATCTCGTGAAGATGTAGAGGACTATTTAATCTAAACGAGATTATAAAAAATAATCAATCAATCAATCTCTCTCTTTTCCTCTCTTCCTTCTCCTCTTTTTTTTTCTCTCTCTCCTTCTCTCTTCTTTTTCCTCTTCCCTCTCTCTCCCTTCCTTCTTTTCTCTTCTCTCTCCCTTCTTCCTCTTTTCTTTTTTTCTCCTCTCTTCTCTCTCTCTTTTTTTTTCTCTTCTCCCTTTCTCTCCCTCTTCTTTTTTTCTTTTTTTTTCTTCTCTCTTTCTTCTTTTTCTCTCTCCTCTCTTTCTTTTTTTTCTTTTTTTTTCTCTCTCTCTCTTCTCTCTCTCTCCTCTTCTCTTTCTCTTCTCTTCTCTCTCCTCTCTCTTTCTTCTCTCTTTCTCTTTCTCTCTCTCCTCTCTCTTTCTTCTCTCTTTCTCTTTCTTTCTTCTCTTTTTCCTTCCCTCTTCCCCCTTCCTTTTTCTCTTCCTCTTTTCTTTCTTATTTTTTTTCTCTTCTTCTCTTTCTCTTCTCTTTTTTTCCTCTCCTCTTTCTTCTTCTTTTTCTCTTTCCTCTTCTTCTCTCTTTTTTTTTCTCTTTCAATTAGCATTTTTTTTAAAAAAAAAAAAAAACACGTAAACACACAAAAAAAACACGAAAACGTCAAAAATAGTTAAAATAATTTTTTTTACTGTTTTTTTTATAAATGGAAGATATAAAATAGAAAATTTTGATACTCTTCCATTATAAAAATAAAAATACCCACCCAGTCCTCACGTTAGCAAAATTCTAGCTGTCAAAGGTCCTTAATACAGCCTAAGGTTTAACCCCAAAGAAATAATAATAAAATGGGTAATGGTCCTTCACGTAAGCAGTAAAAATAATTATTGAAACACGGTCTCACACGTGGATTGCAAAATAGGTAAAACACGACACGTGCAGTAAAAATAGGTTGAAAATCTTTTTTTACGTGTTGTATGTATGTTTAAGATCTTATAGTATTATTTTTGATTAGGATATGATAAGATAAGGTAGTGTTTACAACGTATACTGTGTCACATCCAAAAATAATTTTAAAAAGATGAGAACAAGACATCTTGCAACTGGTACATCACAATATTGAAGATTCTGTTTGTATTAGAAAACATACAGCCGAATCGAAATGGAGTACAGGTAAATTCAAGAAAAATGAATACGGTTCAGTTTTGAGAACGTGAGAAGAGATTTGAACGGATTAGTAGGTATTTCCAGAGTTGTGTTGAAGCCAGTTAATTTTATGGGTAATCTCACGTCTATATAATAATAGACGTAATCAAAATTATTATTTATTTGCATGCATTTAAAGCGTAATCACTGTTTAATGAGTTTTTATTATTATGATCTAGATCTGAGGTATTAGATGTTTTACGAACTGTTACTAAACTATTACAATATAATCGTTCAAGGTGAAGACGATGGATGCAGCTCAAATCTTGACGATGGTAATGCTCTCTATGAAACAGGAATAAGCTAAATTACGTTGCCCTTATTTCAAATTAGAAATTTAAAATGTTGTAATTAGCATAGCTATTAATTAAAACATACAGATAATAATTTTTCGATTGTATAGAATTCTATAGAAAGAGAATCTGTCTACATGCATGGCTGAAATTATTATTATTTAACTCTATATTTTAATTTGTTAAGGTGTTTTGCAGTTGAATTTAAAAATATTTTTAAGTTCGTTAATGAGTGTGTGATACACTTTTCACATTATATTTTAGTAATGAGCGTTGTATAACAGGGTTATATAATTGTATTTCATACAAATAGTTTATCGATATGTAGACTTTACAATCTCAAGGTTCAATGAATGTAAAAGTTACTTTAAAACGATTGAACCCCGATAATCTCGTTGTGTAATCATTTTGAAAATTCACTTTTGTACTACGTTTAATTGTTTTAATCAAGAACCCTGTAATACAATTGAATCTATTGTTTTTCTTTTAATTCGGCTTGTGTGTTTTTAAAATCGTATTATATAAAATTTATTATTTAATGTTTTAAAAGAAATGATTTATATTATATTGGTAATCAATTTTAGACTATTATATTTAACCGTGTTATATAATTACAATTGATGTGTAGTAATTAACTTACTAAAGCAAGCATAATTTAAAACGAATTAACTGTCACCACTGAAGTAAAAACAAAAAGTAATTTTTAAAATCATGTTTGTATACATGGATGTAGCAAAGCAACAATTACAGATCTTATCTTAT
This sequence comes from Vesta saturnalis, assembly GCA_036346205.1. Classification (NCBI taxonomy): domain Eukaryota; kingdom Metazoa; phylum Arthropoda; class Insecta; order Coleoptera; family Lampyridae; genus Vesta; species Vesta saturnalis. The sequence goes on from JARFJB010001981.1 coordinate 450,451, forward strand.
TTTTAAAAATAGGGTTATTATCTTCACAAATAGTACATATCAGATTAAGCTACAGTTTATTTATATATTGCATTCGCTGCATTTTACAAAACAATTTTATCATACGATGAAACTCATTAAAACCATTGTAATTAACTATTTGAATTTAAATAATGAGCAGTACATTATAAGCGTCTTTAAATATCAAAATGGCCTTATTGTATTTTGTACTTTTAAAAGAGACCTTCAAAAATAAAATATTCAAAGAGACAGTCAAAGTGAATGCGTGTTTTTACATTCTAAATGAGGTAAAACCCTATTAGCTATAACTTAGAGTTGACGTCAGAGCTTGAATACTTTAAATAGCAGGTTCGAGCACTGTAAATTCAGACGATCTCAAATTGTAGAAGTCTTCATTACTATTAGTAACAGGTTTGGTGAGACTGCCAGCTTGGTTTGAGATCCCAACACTTCTTGAGGTGTACAAGTCTTTTTATACCATAGCAAATCCGTTGAGACTGACGGTTTGCCTCAAGGCCATCATTATTATCTTCTCCGAGAGGACCAGATGCAATCTCTGTATTTATTAATACAAGTTACGATTTCGGGTAATTCCTTAACATTTTTTTTTTTACGTGTGTATGTATGTATGTTTAAGATCTTATAGTATTATTTTTTGATTAGGATATGATAAGATAAGGTAGTGTTGTACAACGTATACTGTGTCACATCCAAAAATAATTTTTAAACCCCATCTTAAAAAACACCTTTATGAATGTTCTACAGGCAATGCATTTGATTAGTAAAGCTTATAGAGAACATGTATAAGTCATAAAGTACAAACAAATCCTAATTAGCTAAGCGATATACCACCTATTACAGAAAAACGCTCGCTGCTCCTCCTGATGACTCAGCAACAAACCTCTGCTTAACCCTGAAATATGCCGATTTATTACAGAAATACTCATTAACCCATACCCTGCTAGATGGCACCACAAACAAATCCTGGTTAACTCTGAAATATACCACTAGGTAGCGCCACCTTTATTACAGTAAAACTCATTAGTACATACTCCTGCTAGGCGGCACCACAAACAAGCTCTGTCTTACAAGTTAGCATTAGAGTCCTCGTACTATTTCCCACCAGAGGTTCAGACCTAACACTAGACCCTGTCTTACAAGTTAGCAATAGGGTCCTTATTCAATTTTCAAATTTTCAGCGAAGCTAGAGATAACATTTTATCTTACATCTTTATTATTAAAACAATCCCCAGCGAAACACCAGGTCCTAGAGGTAGCATTTATCTTACAAGAATTTCCATAAAACAACCCAAGCGCTGCACCAGGTCCTAGAGATACCATTTATCTTACAAGAATTTCTATAAACAACCCCAGTTGCACCAGGTCCTAGAGGTAGCATTTATTTTCAACAGCGAAACACCAGGTCCTAGAGATAGCATTTATCTTACAAGAACATCTTTATTATTAAAACAAAAGCGCTGCACCAGGTCCTAAGATACCATTTATCTTACAAGAAATTTTATTAAAACAACCCAAGCGCTGCACCAGGTCCTAGATGTAACATTTATCTTACAAGAATTTCCATAAAACAATCAGCGAAGCACCAGGTCCTAGAGGTAGCTCTCGTCTGACAAGAAACCACAATTTCAAATTTCCGCGTAGCCCCTGGTCTCAAAGTAAACCTGTTTTCAAGCTAAACCTGTTTCTCAAGGTAAACCTGTTTCTCAAGGCAAACCTGTTTCTCAAGGTAAACAACTTTATCAAGGTAAACAACTTTCTCAAGGCAAACCTGTTTCTCGGTAAACAACTTTCTCAAGGTCAAATAGTGGTCAGCCACGTGGCAGGCCCTGGGAAATCCCAAGGTCAAATGACGTCACAAAGTGAAAGGTGAGGTGCCGGTCTTCTACTCTATGACTATTTTAGTTCTAACTTTTTCAATAATAATAGTCAAATGTTAAATGAACATTTTAGCTTAGATTTCTATAACGAGTCATAAGCCATTTTTTAATATTTTTTCCCATAAAATGGGTAGAAATACCCAGTTTAGCTGTCAACCGTATTCTAGTGGGCATTCTTTTAATGCCAGTTCAATTCGAATCATACATGGTTTCTAGGATTGTTTATCTAGTTATTATGTAAGATATCTATGGTCCAACATCGCAGAAAATTTTTGTGTCCAATACGAAGTTAGCCACAGGTAAAATCCGTGAACTTGCGGAAATAAAGATTTGAATTTAGGGTTATATCATTGTTTATATATTTACTTGTACAGTTTTTCGCCTACCATATGTGAAAATGAATCATATCAACCCTAAAAATATGACCGAAAGTAATGTTTATCGTCCTTGTGCTGTTAAATTCATAACAACACGCTTTTTCAGTTTTTCACTTTCTATAGTAGACACCTTTGACTGTCACATAAATTTTCATTAAACATCAGTTATCATAGTCTGGAATCAAGAGAACAAAACTGTAAAATAATACATCCTAATTCTGAAAAATTGTGATTGTGCGAATTAGTTAAAATGAATAGTAATGAATAATTTCGAATACTATTAGCGATGTTTTTAAATTTGTTACTACAAAGTCAAGACAACGGTACAAATGTACCATGCATTGTTAACAACTGAAAAAGGCAAAAAAAAACCAACAGAAAATGTATTACTTGCTTATCTACGGAAAGATTAAAGATTGTTTACACTATGGTCTGAATTTTCAATGTTGAAAAGCACTTTTAAAGTCAACAAAATATTAATTTTGATAATTTTCATAAAGTTCGAGCATTTTGTAACAGAATTCTGTAAATTACGTAAAAAGTCAATACCTTGACTCAAGAACAATGTATTAATTAATTGTTAAATAAGCTTGACCAATAGATTATAAAGGTATATTGATTGTTACAGAAACAAAAATAATATTACAAGGAAGTTTACAATCATAAACCAAACAGTTGACGGATTGAATCTACTAACAATGTACAAGTAGAACAGTCACCATTATTTTTTCAGTCAGTCGACATTTTGTGTTTTGTACCCAAGGCATATTCATATTTTTTAGTTTCTTTTAGGGTGCCATTTTCAGCCTTTCATGGAATTTTAAATAAGATTTTAGTTGTATTAAGATTTTTTGGCATTCAGTAATGTACAAATCGCATAAAGTTCTAATTGGTTCAAGGACAGTTTTACCTGATTAGTTTCATTGGTTCTGAAATTCTGAACACTGATTGGGTTAAGTCTCAATGGTTATAGCTATGGATCCTGGATCACTTTTCTACTATACTTTTCTAGTGTTTTTTGTAAGGTCATCATTGCATACGTCCATGCACATGGTTTATCAAGGTCATCATTTAAGGTCACCGGCCGTGCTAGGTAATTTCAAGGTCACTAGAAAAGTTACTAGATTGTTGTTGTCCTGAAGGTCATTGCCTCAAGCAAGTCTATGCATGTTTCAAGGCCACGCCTATTTCAGAAACAGGTTAACTCTTCAAGGTATGTTAAAGCTCCTTTCAGGTTCGTTCAGTCCTAAGGTCATTGTAAAAGTCTATGCATGTTTCTACGATTCTAGAAATCAAGAAGGTGCCCATTGTTTAAAAGTCTATGCTTTCAAGGTCAGAGAACAAAGACGATCTATTGTTGAGTCATTCTGAAATTTAGGAAATCAAGAACAAAGACGATGCATTGTTCAACGGTTCAAATCATTTTCAAGGCACATGAAAGAACAAAGACATCCATTGTTCAGTTAGAAATGATTTATCTCAATTCTAGGAAATCAATAACAAAGACGATGCATTGTTCAAAGTCTATTTCACATGAAAGAACAAAGATTTCTTGTTCCGTTAAAAATAAATTGTTATCTCAATTCTAGGAAATCAAGAATGAAATGCTTGTTCAAAGTCTATGCTTACAATTTTCAAGGTAAAGAACATTCTTCTGGTCGAGTTATAAAATAAATTGTTATCTCAATTCTAGAAATCATAAATGTATTGTTCAAAGTCTTGCTTATAATTTTCAAGGTAAATGAAAAAGACGATTCATTGTTCTGGTTGATTTATAAAATAGATGTTATCAAATACATTCTTTCAAGAACAAAGGCAATCCATTGTCAACGATTTAAAGTTTATGCTTATAAGGCCCCTCTGATAAAAAGACGATCCATTGTTGTTAGAAATAGATTGTTATCTCAATTCTAGGAAATCAAGAGCCCTGAGGTGCATGTTTCAAAGCCACGCCTCATTCTAAACAGGTGGCCGTTCCCAAACAGGTAGCCGTTTCCTAAAACAGGTAGCCGTTTCCTAAAACAGGTACCGTTTCCTAAAAACAGGTAGCCGTTTCCTAAAAACAGGTAGGTTTCCAAAATCCGTTTCCCAAAACAGATAGCTGTTTCAACCGTTTCCCCATGTTCAGGTCGAAAATAGATTCCGCATCTCAATTCCAGGAAATCAAAAGGGGCCCATTTTCAAAGTCTATGCTTACAATTTTCAAGGTTAAAGAACAAAGACATTCCATTGTACAGGTTGAGTTATAAAAATAGATTGTTATCTCAATTCTAGGAAATCAATAACAAAGGCGATGCATTGTTCAAAGTCTATGCTTACAATTTTCAAGGACATGAAAAACAAAGACTATCTATTGTTCTAGTTGATTTATAAAAATAGATTTTCATCTCTTTCAAGAATAAAGGTGAACCATTATCAACGATTTAAAGTTTATGCTTATAAGGTCACACCTCTGATAACAAAGACGATTCATTGTTCAGTTAGAAATAGATTGTTATCTCAATTCTAGGAAATCAATAACAAAGACGATGCATTGTCAAGCTTCAAAGTCTATGTTTACAAGGCCACATGAGAGAACAAAGACGATTCATTGTTTTGGTTGAGTCATAGCTTTAAATTCTAGGAAATCAAGAATAAGGGGCCCATTGTCAAAGTCTATGCTTACAATTTGCAAGGTAAAAGAACAAAGACGATTCATTGTTTTGGCTCTGTCGTAGCTTCTAAAATTCCGAGAACAAAGACGATGCATTGTTCAGACTGATTAGGTCATCTAACAAGTAAAATATTTTTATAAGACTACAAAATATACAGATTTTATTTGGGATATAGTCACTTTTGTAATACCTCTGCTGGAGCATATCTATTTACTATTTGTTTTCAATTCAATTTCCTTCAACTGATTCTCGTTTAATGCGGACCAATCATCTTTCCTAATAGGTTCATTATATTGTATACTAGCCATACATTCAGCTTCCTTAAAAGTCTTCATATCAGGATCTACTTTGAGACATTGTTCGAGACTTATTACAAACCTCAAGCCCTGATGCATGCCAAGGTAAAATGTCACGCCTCCCCAGTGCCCTCAAGTGGTCTAAACAGGTAGACGTTTCCTAAAAATCCGTTTCCCAAAACAAGGGTCCGTTTTCCAAAACAGATGGCTGTTTCTCAACACAGGTAACCGTTTCCCCAAGGTTACAAAAAAAGCGTTCTGATTCCTAAAAATAGATTGTTATCCAGCTACCCCACCTCAATTCTAGGAAATCAAGAACAAAGGGGTCCATTGTTCAAAGTCTATGCAAGTGATTCATTGTTCTGGTCGAGTTATAAAAAAGATTGTTATCTAAATACCCTTCGATTCTAAGAAATCAAGAACAAAGGCGTCCATTAAAACGCTTCAAAGTCTATGTTTATAATTTTCAAGGTCACATGAGAGAACAAAGACGATCCATTATTCCGTTATTCTAAAAATAGTTGTTTCTAAATACATCTCAATTCTAAATCAAAAACCTTCAAAGTCTATGCTTATAAAATCTGATAACAAAGGCGATTCATTGTTTGGGAGTATAGCTTCTGAAATTCTGAGAACACAACGATGCATTGTTCAGACTGATTAGGTCATCTAACAAGTAAAATATTTTTATAAAATTTTATTAACCACAATATTCATCTATATATACAGATAAAAGATCGATTTAAGTAAATATACATATTATGGAATTTGATGTACTTAACATTTTGTAATACCTTTGCTGGATCATATCTATTTTATTATTTGTTTTTCACATTCAATTTCCTTCAACTGATTCTGTTTAATGTGGTCCACGACATCATCATCTTTCCTAATAGGTATTTTCATCGCTTCATTATAATGTTTACTGGCCATACATTCAGCTTTTTAAACCTTCATATCAGGATCTGTGATCCTTTTACTTTGAGACATTGTCCGTGACTTAACAAACCTACGTCTTTAAACTTATATGCAAAAAATACAAATTAAAATCTTTTAATTATAAAGTTACGTAAATTTCAAAGTTAATCCCGGAAATCTATTTTCAAGGTGATCCAACCTTAGACTATCAAATAGATTGTCAATGGTTACTATCAATTTTCCAGGTCCTAAATCAACCTACAGGGGTATTCTGATATATGACCGGTAATTTGCTTAAGTTGGGTGTTCGAATGTGACGAGAGATTTTCAAGGTCACCAAACAATTCTTAGAATTTAGTCAGTCAGAGCCATCTGTCAATTCCAAAATCAATTTTCAAGGTATCATATTACAATTGAAACAGATTGTAAAGTAGATTCATGGGCTAAATGGAGTCAAGGTGTTCTAATCAATGACTTTTGTATAGGCCGTAGAAGTTATTACAATTCCCTGGTATCTATGCTAAAAATAGGTCAAGGTTAAATTGGTCTTATATTGCTAAATGCCTTAAGTCAAATAGAAATTAGGTCATCAGCAGGGGGGGTAGATGTAGAAGTGGTTAAGGTATTTAAGCAAATTTGTGCAAATAAAATTGATTCAATATGTGGATGTGCTACGCTGCTGAATCATGGACCAAAGCGGTAGATGCACATACAGCCGTGGAACGTTTACTCCAACAATTGACAATTGGCATTTGATGCTAATCATGAGGCAGTATATGGTTTAGGACGCTTTTATTCGGAAGAGGACTGTCATGCACTTGCAAAGAAATATGAAAACGGTGTAAAAATATGTGAAACGTATTTAAAGGGTCGATATGTTTTACTTTTAATACAAAAGTTAAGTGCGGCACAACTAGAAGAGTTCACTCTAGATTTGAAGGAGTGGGAAGATGGGATACCAGTGAAAAGGGGAAGAAAATATGAAGGATAGTAGTCAGTTACTAATTATATTTTCTCGATTAGAAAAAGATGTATAATTAAAAATAAAACCTTAATTATTTTGTTGTTTCTTTTGCATGTGAAAAGGATGTATTCACGACTAGTCTGGATGCAGTCGGAAAAACAACAAAAGCGGTCCCCAATATGTAAACATAATTTAACTAGAATCTTCGGAATAGGAAAAAATGAGTGTGGTCTCCAAGAAATTTTCAAGCCATATATCCTACAGGCCGATCTTACCGACATCATGATCGAAATGTAGTCGAAACCTAGGACCAATTCTAAACGAGTCATGAAACATGAAGAATGATAGGCTAATATCTGGTTATTGACTAAATTGTAATAAAAGCGTGGGCTCATTGTCATCCAGGGTGTTTCTCCAAATACAATGTTTCCCAAAACCGATGGCTGTTTCTCAACACAGGCTTGAACTAGGTCAAAACCTAAACATCTGGTCATGAGGGTTAGAAATCCGTGGGAAGGTTCAGGTACAATCTGAAGGTAGTTTTATATTATAGAAAAAGCTAATCACCTACTTTGGGGTAACTGATAGGGGTTTTCTATAAATCCCAACTTTTAGAGTAAAGGGTTGCTTTTCCAATAGGCTTATCATCTAGGGGAATTTGAAAAAAATGAAATGCTATTACTGTAAGTGTATTATTTCATGTAAAACCCTATGATGCAAGCTATTTCTATGGTCCACCCTATCCATCTAGGTCAACAATTTTAGCATTCCCTGGAGGTTACATTCTTGAAAAAAAAATAAGCGTTCCTTTCTAACAATAGAATCAGTTCATGGAGGATTGTTGTCTATGCTAATATCAAGGTTCCTGTATATGCTTACAGTATCTGGTGACTGGAAATTCTCAAGGTCTCCAAACAATTTTCAAGACCATATGTCCTACAGGCCGATCTTACCCGACATCATCCGATCGAAAATAGTCGAAACCTGCAGGACCAATTCTAAACGAGTCATGGAAACAAGAAGGGTCTATGCTAATAAGCGGGCTCATATTATGGTTAGGATGTTAAATACAGATAACCGTTTCCCAAAACAGCTGTCACTCAAACAGGTTTTCAGAGCCATTAATCATAGCTGAGGGACCAATTCTAAACAGTCATGGAAACAAGAAGAATGATGGTCTTGCTAATAAGCTTTAATAGGTTAAATTGACTTTAAAATTTTAAAACATCATAACACAGGTTTTCTAAATTAATCAAGCTGGGCTGACCAATTCTCAGTCATAAACAAGAAAATGATAGGCATTAATGGGCTCATACTATTCAAAAGGTTGGAAAAATAACCTTTAAAAAGAGTAAAATAAACTGAACTAGGTAAAACAAAATGGTCATTAGAAGGTAAGTACAATCGAAATGTTTTTATTAAAAAGGTAATCACTTTTAAAATAGCTTTTTTTATCATCTGGGTGCAATTGAAAAAATGATGAATTCTGCCCTTTTGGAAGAAAAGCTAGAATAGAAAGTAGGGTTTTTGTTAGGGTTTAAAGTCCCCATTTTGTGTGCACAGTAGACTCTTGATTAGCACAATGACGAAAGTAGTAGTCGGGTAGAAAGTACAGAAAAAAGTAAGTGTGGAGGAGCGAAAGAAGAGGTTTTAATAAAACGAAAAGTAAAACTCGATTTGGAGTGTTATATAGTGAAAACAAAATGATGAAGCTGCATTAAATATGTAAATATAGTAAAACATGAAATTTTGGGAAGGATGAGTTTAAATACCTAAAAAAAGAAAAGACGCTGTTGTGTTGTTATAAGTATCTCACAATTTATTAGGTTTAAGTAACTGTATCATTAAAAATAAAACTTTAAAAAAAAGACCATTTCTTCTCCCATAATGGTTCCTTATTGGCTCTTTTCTATTCGATATCCACCTTTATAGAAATCTCCCATAAAAATGGAACCCCCCACGTTGGGCTTTAAATTGGCCTATATACAACGTATAAAAGAAGAAAAGATCAATGGGAAAAAATGATCCCTAAATAAAACAATTTACTGGTTTTAATGCAGATCGTTATTGTTTTAATCATTAAATGGCGTTTATGCATATGTGAACTAAAATTTATTAAAGGTTTTAAAAATACAATGACTTTCCTTTGTATAAGGGAGATTTAAATTGATTTTTTTTGCAAGAACCTAAAAAATTAAATGTCAGCCCTATTCTAAATTTACCCTTGGACTTAAAAGAGTAAACAGTGACAGGCATATAGAAATGGAGTTAATTTGAATAATTTTTTTAAAATTAAAAAATCGATTTAATTTGCAGAACAAGGAGACCTGATCGTTTTATATATAATTTTTATTGTTTGTTGTTAAATGGGTTTCATTTTTTAATAAAAAAACCATTTTAAAAATATTTCTTTATTAAAAAATGTTCTTTATTTTAAAATTATTTCAATTTCAAACTTTTTTTTTTTTTAAAATTTAATTTTTTTTTTTGGTTTTAAAAAATAAATTTTTCTTAAAAAAGTTTGTTTTTTTTAAATAAAAAAAATTTTTTTTGGGATAAAATTTTAAAAAAATTCTTAAATAATGTTTTCTGACCTTTTTCAAAGACTTAACAATTGGGAATTTCTAAATATTAAGCCAAATAATAAATGGGGAAAAAAAATATAAGCTTTATTTTTTTAATTATACCTTTTGAAAAAAACCTTCAAAAAATATATTTAAAAATTTATTTTTAAACTTTTGAATTTTAAAACAAAATTTTTTTGAAAGCTTTTATAATTTTAAATGGGGGGGGGGGGGGGGGGGGGGGGGGGGGGGGGGGGGGGGGGGGGGGGGGGGGGGGGGGGGGGGGGGGGGGGGGGGGGGGGGGGGGGGGGGGGGTTTTTTTTTTTTTTTTTTTTTTTTTTTTTTTTTTTTTTTTTTTTTTTTTTTTTTTTTTTTTTTTTTTTTTTTTTTTTTTTTTTTTTTTTTTTTTTTTTTTTTTTTTTTTTTTTTTTTTTTTTTTTTTTTTTTTTTTTTTTTTTTTTTTTTTTTTTTTTTTTTTTTTTTTTTTTTTTTTTTTTTTTTTTTTTTTTTTTTTTTTTTTTTTTTTTTTTTTTTTTTTTTTTTTTTTTTTTTTTTTTTTTTTTTTTTTTTTTTTTTTTTTTTTTTTTTTTTTTTTTTTTTTTTTTTTTTTTTTTTTTTTTTTTTTAAAAGATTTTAATTTAAAATTTAAATTTTTTTTTTTCTAAAAAGATTTTAAAACAATCTATTTTAAATTTGAAAAAATTTGTTTAAACTTAAAATTTAGGAAAATTTAAAACCCTTTTTTTTATTTTAATTTTGGGTGGGAAAATTTTTTTTAAAAAAACCCTTTAAATTTTTAAAAATTGTTTTAAAAGGCCCTTTTTAAAACCCCTTTTTAAAAAACCCCGTTTTTAGAGCCAAGAAAGGTTGACTGTTATTGAAACGGAAAATAAACTCTGGTTTTATAAGTGAAAACCAAAAACATGACTTTTAGAACTAATGTATTGTAGAAAAATGACCTTTGGAAAGATGTTTACCTAAAGAAGATCTTGTTTGAATTAAGATACAATAAATATTTCTCAGTAAGTATTAAAAAGACTTTGAAAATCTTTTTCGGTTTCTTTAAATTTTATGAGTTGCAATATCTGAACAATTTATTTTTATAACTCGACCAAAGAAAGAATGTTCTTTACCTTGAAAATTGTAAGCATAGACTTTGAACAATGCATCGCTTATTGATTTCCTAGAATTAGAAACAATTACTTTTTAAGCAGATGATGTCTTTGTTCTTTCATGTGACTAAACATAGACTTTGAACAATGCATCGTCTTTGTTAAGATTTCCTGATTGAGATAACAATCTATTTCAACTGAACAATGGATAGTCTTTGCTTATCATGTGACCTTGATAAGCATGGACTTTAATTTGAAATTATATCTAAAATTTAAATCATTATTTCAGAATCAAGAACTGACAATAGATGTTCTTTTGTTTTGACTTGAAATGCATTTTTAATAAATGGGAACTCATTATTATACTCAGTCAATAGAAGCTGTTTATAAAATCTTATGCATAGACTTTGTTAACAATGACCTTTTCAGGACTTATATCTGAAAGATCTTAACCAAAATTGAAGGATTAAACCTTTGGTTACAAAACTCCTTGAAACATGCTAATGCTTGAGCAATGACCTTCAGGACAATCAACAATCTAGTAATTTCTAGTGACCTTAAGACCATTATAACTGGGGACAAAATACCTTATAAACCATTATTTTAATGTATGACCTTGAGAAAAACACTTAAAATATAGTAAAAAGTGATCCAGATCATGCATACTACTGCAATGGTTATAAATTTGAAATGTTCTAATAACCTAATGCATCTCAAAGATAGAATATGTGTTTCTGTTTTTTTAATGTTTTTCTTTTACTAAAAAAGAAAAATTTTTTTTCTTTTTGGAAATACTTTTACTTCTCTTTTAAACCCAAAAAATTCTTTTTTGGGCCCTTTTTTTAGAAAAAGTTTATAATAATAATTTATTCAAATCTTAATAATTGTATTATTTCCGTTTTCTTCCCGTAAATATTTATAATAATTCTGCATTCATAAAAATATTAATTTATTTTTATTTTTGCCCCCTTTTTTTAAATTTATTTAGGGTATTAGTTTATCTTGAATATTTTTTTAATAAAAACCCTTTATAAAAATTAAAATTTTTTTCCCTTTTATAACAATAAATTTTTAAAAATTTCTGACTCTTTTTAAAATAATTAAAGAAAAAATTTTTTTTCGAGTAAAATGGTTGAAAAAAACATTATTAATTTGATTATTATATTTAAATAAATATGATCTTATTTAAAAATCAAGCAAGCTGTTTTAATACTTTTAATTGTATTTACGGGAAATTGGTTGGGGCCCCAAACAAAAGATTTTAATTTTAAAATTTTAATTTTAATATTTAAATTTTTATTTATTATTTTCATAAAAAATTTAAAATCTTTCATCCCTTTTTTTAATAATTTCTGACATAAATTTCAAAAATTAAATTTTTATTACCCTTATTTTCATTTTAAATTTTAAAATTTTTTAATTACACTTTACCCCGGGATTTAAAATTTTTACCATCCTATTTTAAAAAACCCTAAATTATTTAATTTCTTTATTTTTAAGTGTTTTTCTTTCTTGTTTAAATTTTTTTTCTTCCCCTTATTTTATTTTTTTTAACTGTTCCAAATTTTTTAATTTTGAAACATATAAAATTTATTTGTTTTTTTAAAACCTTAAAATTGTAACATAACAACAATGGGCTTTTTCCTGATTGAAGTGAATTATTCCTTGAAATTGAATCTGTTTTCCTAACCTTTTAAACCCTAGAAATTGTTTTGAATACTGTTTTGAACAAAACTTTTAACTGTTTAAATGCCAGGTTTTTCATTAAAATATTTTGATATACAGACTTTGACAATAATTTATTTCGTTATAACAATTTATTTTTATAACTGACCAGAAGAATGTTCTTTTACCTTGAAAATTGTAAGCATAGACTTTGAACAATGCATCGCCTTATTCTTGATTTCCTAGAATTGAGATAACAATCTATTTTTAACGGAACAAGATAGTCTTTGTTCTTTCATGTACCTTAAAGCATAGACTTTGAACAATGCATCGTCTTTGTTATTGATTTCCTAGAATTGAGATAACAATCTATTTCTAACTGAACAATGGATAGTCTTTGTTCTTTCATGCCTTGAAAGCATGGACTTTGAACCTGGCTGAACAATGCATCGTCTTTGTTCTTGATTTCCTAGAATTTCAGAATGACTCAACAATAGATCGTCTTTGTTCTCTGACCTTGAAAGCATAGACTTTAAACAATGGGCCCTCTTGATTTCTCAGAATAGGGCGTAGAAACATGCATAGACTTGTTGAGGGCAATGACCTTCAGGACTGACCGGATCGAAGACCTTAAACCACATAACCTTGAAAGAGTTACACACCTGTGGTCTTGAGCTAGAATAGGGCGTGGCCTTGAAACATGCATAGACTTGCTTGACAATGACCTTCAGGACAATCCAATCTAGTAACTTTTCTAGTGACCTTGAAGAGGCAGGCTTACCTAGCACGTGGCCGAGGTGACCTTGAAGATGATGACCTTGATAAACCATGTGCATGGACGTATGCAATGGATGACCTTGAGCAAAACACTGTAGAAAAATATAGTAGAAAAGTGATCCAGGATCGGAAGCTATACTACTGCAATGGTTACAAATTTGAAAATGTTCTAATAAGGGACGCTAATGCTATCTCAAAGACAGGCATAAGAATATGTTTATCTGCCTCTTGTCTGGGCTCGGCTAGAAATAATATAATAAGTCTAATGTTATCTCATAAGACAGCTATAACTTGTAATATGTCTGCGCCCTCTTGCCGTGGTCCCCTTGGCTGGAAATAGCATTATAATGGGGGTGCTCTAATGCTATCTCATAAGACAGGTGCAAGAATTCGTGTTAGGTCTGCGCTCCCTTGTCGTGGCCCCCTTGGCTAGAAACAGTATTATAATAGGGCACTCTAATGTTATCTCAAGACAGCTATAATAACTTGTATTATGTCTCCGCCCTCTTGTCGTGGTCCCCTTGGCTGGAAATAGTATTATAATGAGGGGGATCTACTGCTATCTCCTAAGACAGCTATTAGATCTTGTGTTAGGTCTGCGCCCTCTTGTCGTGGCCCCCTTGTTGCGAAACTTGTATTTGATTGTAGGGTCATCTAGTGGTGTATGGGGTAATGAATATTTTTTCTGTAATAAAGGAAGCGTCACTTAGCGGTAGAACTAATTAAGGATTGTTGTGGCGCCATCTAGTGGTATATAGACTAATGAACATTTTCTGCAATAGAAGTTGATCATGCACGCCTCTCTCTTGTTACGGAACTCTTAATGAAATCGACTAAAAACTCTTTTATTTATCAGAGTAGAATGGTTGAGAAACAAGAATTATACAGTAATTTGATTATCTCATCATTTATAACTAAATATGTAGTGAAAAACTTATTTACAAAATCAAGCAAGACTAGATTAATAAATGCACGGATTTTAGGATATGTCACCTGCTTGAGCGGCAGCAGATATGGTTCGTCGAGGGGGACGTCGCACTGGAGCAGCAAGAGATGAGGGTGCATCGCGCGACGCACCCTCGTCTCGTCTAATATTGTACGTTTATGCATTTCAAAGTTGCTTTATTCATTATTACATATACATATTTAAAACATATTAAAAGCGTCTTTACATCGCACTTTTTGCTGAATAGTTATGTTCTAGACATAATATTTGCTAAATACATATCAAAATTAACAATATATTACCACTTCATTTTCACCTTTCATACGTATAATTCCTTATCTGCACTAATTACACGTTGCTTCATTACGCTCCTGGATGTATTGCTGAGCCGAAGTCTCTTTACCATCCTATGCATTTCATAAAACCCTAAATCTAGTTTAATTATTTCGTTTAGTTTCCTTAGCAGCTCGCCAAGCCTCTTCTTTCTCTCGTGTATGCTTAATACCTTCTCTTTACTCCCCCCTCGTATCGTGCGTACTACTTTCGTCATTTCTGCTAAACTGAATCGCGTGCTTCCAAGCAGGCCTTTTACAGGGATCCTTGAAACAGCTAACCGTGAAAATTCTATTTAGATTTTTAAGAATTGTAACCAATACCGTGTGTTTATTATTAATCTGTGCTGTGTGTATGTGTGGGCGCTCGTTTGTGCGTGTGTGTGTGTGGCGCAGGCGTGCGTGCGTGAAATGCGTGTGCGCTGTGCGTGTGTGGTGCGTGTGTTGTGTGTGTGTGCGTGCGTGCGTGCGTGCGTGCGTGTGCGTGCGTGGTGTTGTGCACTACAATATTGCTTAATAAAATGAATAGCAAAAGATACGTCAATTTTAATTTTTAATTTATGAGCCTTTCAATACCCAAAGCTCGATAACGTAAAAGCGAGAAAAGAAAAAAAATATGGCACTCAAACAACCACACATGACGAGAGTTACAAAGAGGTATAATTGACAAATAATTTTTGAATTTGAATTTCATTTTTGGTGATTAAGCCCTGCTTGGCTTGAAAATAATTTTAAGTATATTGTCGATTGATTCAAATTAAGGTGATCTTGGTGGTTCGGGTACAGTAGCTGTTATGTACTAACTAAATAGTGGTTTTATTGTTTTCAGGCCCCTAATGCAGTTTTCATATTTGGGCTGACAGTTAGAGGAATTGTGCCTAAGTTGGCATACCGCCCGAGATGGCATAGTACATGTTTCTCTTACAAATATTTATATTTCGCGCTTTAAATGCGGTGTACGTTTACAGCAGTTTACAGCGAATAAGCGGTTGCATCGGTGTACGTTTCACTGCCGTATTTTACAACCGACAGACTTTTTGTGAATAAACAGGTGTTAGTTTGTGTTAGTAGTTTATATTAGGTGTGTGTGACCCGTATAACAAATTAATACGTTTCATGTATCCTTAACCTATAAGTTTTTATGGCGCCAAAATCTTTATTCATATGGTACAGCAAACAATAAAATTATTCTTGTATGATATACTATTCAGGCGAGTCGGCATACAATGTGTCAGCTCTAGACGTCATAGCATGCCGACTCGCCCTGAACGTCTGTCATCCGCGTATCGCGCGTATAAGACGTAACATAGAGGTACATTTTATTAATTTTTTTAGTTTAATAAAGATGGTAGGACACTACCATTGAAAAAGTAACCGGCATGGCTGGAGTGAGGAGGATATGAAGGCAGCAATAAAGGCTATCGAAGATACACAAATGGGTTGGCTGCGCGCTTCAAAAACCTTTAATCTGTCTTTTGGGGCACTAAGGAGACGAGCTAATAAAGTTTGTGGTAACCGATTTGCCACTGGTTTTACGAAAGGTTATATGGGTGGCAAGAAAACCACTTTTTCAATCAAGGAGGAACAAGAGTTAACGGAGCACATTAAAAGTTTAGAAGATAGATTTTTTGGAATAACAACAATTGAGCTACCAGTGGGCTGAAAAAAATGAAATCCTCCACACGTTCTACAAAGAAAAGGAAGGAGCTGGTTGAGATTGGTTAAAGGGTTTTCTGACCCGGAATCCCACATTGTCCCGCAAATTAAGAAGTACTTTGAGTTGGTAGCTCAAGCTATGGAATATGTAAAGTTAGACTGTACAAAAATATTTAACATGGATGAAAGTGGCCTCCCTACTGTACCTTCCAACAGTTCAAAGATTATAGCTTGTAAAGGTAAAAAACAAGTCGGTCTTCTAACAAGCGCCGAACGTGGGCAGCATCTTACAGTAGTTTGCAGTGTCAGTACTGCAGGAGTCTTTGCACCACCAGCAATTATTTACCCTAGAAAAAATATGAAAAAAGAACTCATGGACAACGCTCCCGCTGTGCAGTTGCATTTACTCAGGAAAATGGCTGGATGGACAAGAACATATTCGTCAAATGGTTACAGCACTTTGTGAAGCATATTAAACCAACAAACCAAGATAAGGCCCTGTTAATGCTGGATGGTCACATATGCCATAAAAGCCGTGAGGCCCAAGAGCTTGCTAAATCCATTGGAATTGTCCTTTTTGTTGTCCGCCCCACTGTACTCATTGGGTACAGCCTCTTGATGTGGCGTTTTTTGGACCTCTCACAACCTATCAAGAATTAAATTTATGGCTAAAAGCCCACACAGGAAAAACTGTAACGCACTACCAGGTAGCTGTACTTTTCAAAAATGCGTATCAGAAGGCAGCAACGCTAATGCTGAAAATGGCTTTTCCACGACAGGAACATATCGCTTCAATCCCGACATTTTCCCAGACTGGATGTTTGCTCCAGCGGAAGCAATAGATCTAGAACAAACAAATGTAGAAGGATCTCCTGAAACTAATTCTGGTGATAAGGAACCTGATGCTTTACTGACTGATGCTACACAACATGATATCCTTTTGGAAAATACAGATGCTTCGCCATCTTTTCAAAAGCCTTCACCTTCTAGCCATAACAGCTATATCTCTACTTCCAAAAGCCACATCCTTAAATCGTAAAAAGCGTTCTAGAAATACAGGAAAAACTGGGATACTTAACAGCACTCCCGAAATTGAAGGCTTAAAAGAAATAGTGATACAGAAAGAAGAGGCACAACGAAGAAAGTCTGCTCGCAAGACAGAGTTTTAAACCTAGATGAAGACGAAGAAATTCACCAAGATGAGGGGGAATTTGCTGGAGAAACCGATGATGATGAAAATGATGCCGTACGTATTTATTGCAACGAGCTTTTTTCGCGTTCAAAGCGTAACGAATGGTGGTTGAAATGTCAGTCTTGTCACTGTGAATGTGCCGGACTTCCAAGAAATGCAAAAACGTTTATTTGTGAAGTGTGCCTTTAAAATGTTATTGTAAAAATGTAAATTAAGTTCTAATAATAAATTATATAAATCTTCAATAGGAGCCTGGTTTTAAATGTCTAACACCAAACTGCATAGAGATGTGGTGGTATGCCATCTCACCCTGGATAGTCCAGGTGAGATGGCATACTATCTTTTTTATTCATAAAAAAGATACTTTTCATTACAGAAAATAGACTTTTATTAACTACTTATTGTGATAGTAATGTATCTGTGTTAAAATGTTTAAAGCTGACACCATAAAGATTATGTATTACAAAAATACAAGCGTTTAAAAAAAAGTATGCCATCTCAGGCACAATTCCACTGTTCCAACTGTTCAAACTCCATTTTAGACAAACTTTGAAAGAAGGTGATGAGGCTGAACGTTTGTATTTTTATTGTAGACGAGCGATAAATTTTAGCATATAGAGATTTTTTACAAGAGAATTGTATTTTCGGACGTATCAACATTTTCTACCAAAGGAGTAGTTTCATCTCAACACTGCCGATATTGGGTTGAGAGAAATCCTCATTTTACAATTCCCTACCAGCCACAATATTTTTAAAAAAGTTATTGTGTAGTGCGCTATCATATTTTTAAAAAAGTTATTGTGTAGTGCGCTATCACGTACCATGCGATTATTGGTCTGTATTTTTTTGACGGGAATTTAAATCATCAAAATTATTTAGAAATGATATAAACCTTTTTTAATGAAAAATGGATGGTATCCCTTTAAATTATTAGAATTTATTTTATTTTCAACAAGACGGATGTCTAGCTCATAATCCTGGGATCGTTCGCGATTGGTTAAACGAAAAGTTTGGCGCGAAATGGATTAGGAGGAATGAGCAAATTGTGTAGCCATATCGATGTCCCGATTTAACAGTCATGGACTTTTATTCGTGGGTCGGATAAAACAATTAGTCTACTCGTAACCACTAAATAATAATGTCGATCTGTTGAAAGACAGAATTGTTAATGCAGTCCGATCCATATCAATAGAAGAAATTAAAAAAAGCTATAAAGAGTTACGAGCTCGTATTGAAATGTGCGGTAGGTGATTGTAATAACAATCGTTACGTGAAATTAAATTTTCTTTAAAGCCTCGTCTGATAACACCGCGTGTGTCATAATGGTTGTTTGTGTCCGTATTTCATACAAAATTTTATATTCCGGCGATTTTGTTTAATGAAATTTCTTGTTCCATTTGACTTTACATAATGACATGTTTTAGTGACGGTAAATATATTTCTGCCAAGTGTAAACGTAGCTTAATTTAAATATTTTTGCCTACTACACTATACATTTTTTCATTATAGTACTTAGTACTATAATGAATTCATTAAGTACTCAGTCCAATAAAGTGTGACATTTTGACACTAAAATTAAATGCTTAATAATGTCATTATGACATGCCGGAATATAAAAATAAATTATTGTATAAATGTATTATAGGATTGTATGGCTTATTTCAATTACCACGTTATAAGTTGAAAAAATTTGAACTAAAATAAATAGAACTATTTGATGCCACTGGTTTTATTGGTTATCTTGAAATGAAACAAATTAACCTCACTTTTTGTACGGCTAACGATGGAATGAAATTTTATTTTATTAATAGAAGTTATTGCTCTAAAGTAAAAATAAATGTAAATGTACTACAAACTGTTATTTAAAGGTGGTAGATATATTTGTGTATTTCAAACTTCAAATTATTGAAAAATTTTTCAGTTTATAATAATATTGAACACTGAAGTAAACGGCTTAGATCTTAGACTAGAGTTCAGCTACATATATAGGTTTTAAATATTGACACACTGCTTCCATTATATTCTATGCACTAAATTGTAGTGGTAGTTGAGGCTTTATTTAACACAGAATAGTCAATTCAACTTTCTGTCATATTTTATAACTTCGCGCTATTTAAGTCTGCAGATTACCATTTGCATCGATTAAAATGGTGGTGGAAGTAATACCACAAGTTAAAATAACCTAAATGTAATAATTATCTCGTTACATTACAATTAAAAATATGTACAATGTCTTCTATAATAAATACTGAATATCGTTACCACCTCATTGATGAAATTATTAACATTTTAAAGTTAGTTTTATTCAATTAATATAACAAAAAGTTACAGAACTAATGTAATATGAATAATATTATAAGTAATTAGTGCACCAAAAGTAGGTAGATGTTTATTTTCAAAATAACTAAAGTCATAAGCTGTATTACATTCTTCAATATCTGGTTTAAACTTTATACATAAACATTGATGCAACATATTACTAGATTAAATCATTTCCAAAGTTATTATCTAATAACTGATCGTTTACGTATTAAATAAACATGCCTTCAACTGCAACGGAAAGCTCATAATTATTAAATATAATAAATTTCTCTTTTATATTTGAGAGACAATTGGCAAATTGTACAAACTATCGTTAATTCACTGAATTATCAATCTACTAAATGTAGAATGTATTAAATCTTTTGCACCATCTATAAACGGTATTTGATGTTATTTTTGTCCTTCACTTTTCTAAAATGAAAATTATGATTTAGTGGAGAGTGACAATATGTTCTTATATGGTGTTTAAAGATTTCTTTAAATAAAATATCAATACATGTTTACCTAAATTCATTTTAAAACACCTAAAATTGAGGTGGTTGCTAGGTTAATAGAACAAATCTGCTTGAACTACCAATTAAGTGCTGTTACTACTACCAATAGAGTATATATGTGCACTATACTGTAAAACCACATTAAGAAGTGTATCCATTTTATAAAATAATTATGATAATGCAATTGTAATATGTAATGTTTTAACAATTGAACTACCTACCAAACAATACAATGAGGTTAACTCAGTGAAACTAAACCATTTCAAGGTCATCAAATTAATAATTTTTAGTTTTCCTTTAACTACTATGTATATACAGAGTGTTCCAATTTTTGTAGCAGGACTTTAATAGTCGATAGAGCTTTCAAACTTAAGACAAAAGTTCATATAAACATAGGTTGCCAAACGCTTAGTTTTGAAAATAAAGGGTTTCAAAGTTTTAATTTTTTTTCAATTCTTTTAATTTATCTTCAAAACTATTTAAAATAATAAATCCAAATTTAGTACACATATTACACTCCTTAAACTCAATATTAAGAGTAGTTTAACGTTTATCAATATCTACAGGGTAGTACATTTTCTGGGGTGGTACACCCTTTATCCCCCCGAACTTTTTCATGCGACGCCTCTCTTAAAAACCAAAAATTTAGATTGCCCATTTGATTTAGGAACTTTTTTGTCTTCTGCTTTTTTTTCGAAAAATGCATAGTTTTTGAGATAAACTAGCTGTAATCCATGAACAGCTTCCAAATGGTAAGTAAAGAACGTCTCATGCTCCCGCAAAAAATAGTGTGCCATGAAAAGAACAATAAAAAAAATCAAATTATGTCAAATCTCACGTTTTATTTTAAATACGACTTGTGCATAAGAAAGAATGTAATATATTTACATATTTTATTGTGTTAATTTTTTATTGCAAAAGTGATCTTTGTTTTCTAATCAAGAAATAGCGGATATCCATTTTATTTATGGCTTTGTAAATGGAAGTTCAGCAGCCTATGAATATAGGCGAATATTTCCTTTCAGAAGAGCTCCGCATCCTTCAGTATTTGTGAGAGTTCACCAACAAATTATGTCAGGGGTTAAATAATGTGCATGGTTCTCAAAATAATAATCATAGGCAGCAAAGAAATATTGCACGACGAACTTTGCGTGAATTCCACAGTGATCCCATAACTAGCATTAGAAGAGTATCCGTAGCTTTAAGTGAAGTCTCAAACACTACTATTCACCGAACATTAACACGGGATCACCGTTATCCTTACCAACTACAACCTGTTCAAGGACTACAACCAGGGGATGCAGAACGTAGAGTTGCGTATTGTCGATGGATTCTTGCTGAAAATAATAACAATCCAGGTTTTTTAAATAATGTTTTATGGACCGATGAATCCTGCTTCACTCGTTGTGGTGTGGTAAATTTTCACAACCAGCACGTTTGAGCACATGAAAATTCACATGTAGTTCGCTCGAGACATTTCACACAAGAATTTAGTGTGAACGTCTGGATAGGTATTTACAATAATCACCTTTTTGGGCCCTACTTTTTACCACCTCGGATGAATGCTGCGGCTTTCTTGGAATTCTTAGAGAATGAACATGGGAATATGTGGGAACATATTCCCTTAAATTTACTAAGAACGGCTGGGTTCCAGCTTGATGGTTGTCCAGCTCATTACAGCAGAATCGTTAGATACTGGCTGGACAACCATTATCCAGAAAGATGGATCGGTCGTGCAGGCCCAGTTCCCTGGCCGCCAAGGTCTCTAGACCTAAATCCCTTAGATTTTTATGTGGGGGGTATTTAAAAGAAAGGGTGTATGCAACTCCTATGACAACAAGAGATGAACTCATTAATAGGATTAAGGATGCGTGTAATGAAATAAGACAATTTTTAGTTAATATTCACATTTTGAACAGTTTCTTTAAATTGATTTATTATTACGATAGCGTTTTTGTTTTGTTGTTACAGATTAAGTTTATTTGTTTAATTTATTTATTTCGTTCGTTTCGTTCTTGTTAAAATCTTAAATAGAAATTCTTTCCAGTTTTTTCCAATAAATACGTATTTTTTTAATATTTATTTTGTTGTTATACTTTTATTTTCCTTTATTTAATTCAACTGAAAAGTTAGGAAAAAATCAGTGGAGTACTACTTTTTATTAAGAGACAAAAAAAACGTGAGAATTGACATAATTTGATTCTTTTTTTTATTGTTCTTTTCATGGCATACTATTTTTTGCGGGAGCATCAGACGTTCTTTACTTACCATTTGGAAGCTGTTCATGGATTACAACTAATTTATCTCAAAAACTGTATTTTTCGAAAAAAAGCAGAAGACAAAAAATTTGCTGAATCAAATGGGAAATCTAAATTTTTGGTTTTTAAGAGTTAGAGGCGTCGCATGAAAAAGTTCGTGGGGGATAAAGAGTGTACCACCCCATAAAATGTACTACCCTGTAGATATTGATAAACGTTAAACTACTCTTAATATTGAGTTTAAGAAGTAGGAAATTTGGATTTATTATTTTAAATAGTTTTGAAGATAAATCAAAAATTAAAACTTTGAAACCCTGTACCTCCAAAACTAAGCGTTTGGCAACCTATGTTTATATGAACTTTTTGTCTTAATTTTGAAAGCTCTATCGACTATTAAAGTTCTGCTACAAAAAACTGGAACACCCTGTATATTACGTAACACTTCTAATTTTCATTACGTAACCGTATTACGTAATGGAGAATTTACATATATAGTAGAGAGTTTTGTTATTCGTGTGTTACGTATACAGCAGTAGAAAAAATATATTTTGTGCAAGTGTCGAGCAAAGTTTGATATAAAATTGCTATGAAGCATTCATTATGTTTGAATTAGATGTCGTTGCCGTACAATTAGTTCAGCTGAGTGGCCTATTTCCACAGTTTTTGTTTTTGTAGCGCGACGTTTCGAACGGGGACTCTGCTTACGTCATCAGTACTGGTACTGAAAAGGACTGATATCGCACTTGAGTCGAATTCATTTAATCTGATATATTCTCAAGCACTTGACTTTAGTACAAGATAAAATTATGTTAGAATTTTTTTAAATTCAATGTACTTTGTGGTAATTTTCCTTAATATTTAGCATTCGTAATTTTTTTTTATGTTTGTGGACCTGCACAGGCTAAATTTGGCCATCGGTCTAAAGCACTCAGGAACACTTAGGAGGATGGATAGAGGGATAATGAATTACCAATAGATACCTATGAACAGCTACCTTATATTTTCTCATATCATAAGTGAGAGGAAAACAGGAACTAAAGAGATCATTCCAGAGTTTAGAAGCCGTGTAGAAAAATGTGGATTGCGCCCGTTTGGTACGACAAGTAGAGATTTGTACTGCATACTGATGATGTGAATAAGCGAACCGAGTGTTTCTTGCAAAGATAGCCCGAGATGGTGTCAAATAATATAATTCAGAAGCACAATAGCCGTTGTAATAACGATAATACAAAGAAAGAACTGAAACCATCCTTCTATGCTCAAGGGACTGTACGTGACAAGTTAAGGACGGGTCATTTATAAGCCTAATCGCTCTCTTTTGAATACGATCAACAATATCGAGAGCGTATTGGGGAGCACTAACCCAGAGGTGAGAATTATATTCCAGATGAGGCCGAATTTGGGCCTTATACAGCAGAAGGAGTTGTCGAGAGGTAAAGTACTGCTTAGATCTGTACAAAAAGCCTATTTTACGAGCAGCTGTTTTGGTAGCTGACAGAAGATGGTCAACCCATGAGAGATTTGAAGATACAGTCATACCCCACAGAGTAATAGAGTCTGAAAACTTAAGAACTGAGCCATTCATACCTACAATAGGAAATGATCGATCTTTTTTGGTGGACATAAGGCAACACTGAGTTTTGTTAGCATCAAATTTAACTAGATTATTGCTTCCCCATTCGAGAATACATTGAATGTATTTGTTGATTGAATTTGCCATTTCAGCTTTAATTTCTTGATTTGACATAGAAGGTGGATTATCACTATGAGTAGACTGAGATGAACTACAGTGAAGAGTGCTGTCGTCAGCAAAGCAATGGATGGGGTTAGTTGTTGAAGAAATGTCATTTATGTACAGCAGAAAAAGTGTAGGCGCGATAACGGATCCCTGTGGTACGCCCGCGTTAATGCTAACTTCTTTTGAAAAAAACCCATCAACTACGACACGTATTTGTCTTTTATCAAGGAAACTAGAAACCTAGTTGATGAGCGTATCATTTAACCCAAACGAGGTGAGTTTGGCAAGTAAACACGTATGCCAAACTTGGTCAAATGCCTTTGAGATATCTAAAGCGACTACAACTGTTTCACCGGACTGCTCTACTGTATTGTTCCAAACTTGGTTCACATATGAAAGAAGATCACCTGTTGAACGACTTTGCCTAAACCCATATTGGTGGTCACTAAGGAGTTTGTTAGTTTCAAGGAACGTGAGCAGTTGCTGATTGATGGCTTTTTCCATGATTTTAGACAAAATGGAAGTGATGGCAATTAGTCGGTAGTTTGAGGGATCGGTCTTATCGCCTTTTTTGGGAGTTGTAAGTGGTCTTAGATTTTATTGTGTCATACGTACAAGACACTTTTAATAAAGCTTGATTAGTGTACTTTGTGTTAATTTTCTTTAATTTCTTGCAAACCACAATCTTAAAAAGAGATTAATTGAGCAATTAACAACAAATACAATTAATTCAGAATAGTTACTTTGGCGATATTTCATACATGAATCAACTTTGAACTTTTGAAGATATCATTATTTCAAGCAATAAATAAAATGCGATTTTGGCAAAAATGGCGAGATTTGAACATTTAACGCTCAATAAATCCTAGGTACCCTTTTTGAATTCGATTAAATTAAATTGTAATTTCAATTAAATTAAAATGATTAAAATCATGTAATATGATTGTTAAGATTTTCTTTGAAATGATTTTCTATGAGATAAAAATTCAAAATTTATCTTCCTGCGTACGAGCTGCCTGCACTTTAAAAAAATGGTATTCATCTATTTGCCATAGTAACAATTTGTTGTACTAATATTTCTTTTTAAACTAAATAATCCAAAAAACTAATTTACGTTCTGATGGTTTTTAATGCAGTGGTCACGAAACCACATCCCTTTATTCAAAAAAATATATTATTTGAAGATTAGCCCATCACGTGATTGTGCGGTATTAGAATGTGAATAAAAGCCGCTTCCACTTGCAATTTGTTATACAGTGTGAAACACTTTCCTTAGGTAAGCTACAGTTTAGTGTTATTATAAATGTCTCTATTTTAATTTTTAGTGTAAAATGGCAGACAAAAATAATCTTCTTCTTTTACTTCAAAATCCAACCGAGCCTGCTTTTATTGCAAAAGGCGATCGTAAAGCGGTGTTTGATATTCCCACTGAATACATTGTAAGTAAAAATGGTGAACTTAAAAATTTATGAGTTTCAAAATTTTAGCCGGACCGTTACAAACATGTTGGAGTACAATTATTTGACCGTTTTGGAGAAGAAGCTCAAGAAAGAATTCCCGTTAAGCAAATTTCTTTACCAGGATTGGGTAACATTTTAAAATTACCTCGTCAGGCTAACTTTTCTCTGTTTTTACCGTTCCATCGTCAAATTGCCGGTCAACTTATTGATATATTCATGGGTAACAAGAGTATGATTTTTTAAGCGATTTTAAATTTTATTTCTGATAGGCATGAGAAACGTTGAAGAACTTCAATCTATGGCAGTCTATGCCCGTGATCGTGTTAATCCTTATTTATTCAATTACTGTCTTTCCGTTGCCCTTCTACATAGACCAGATACACAAGACTTAGACCTCCCATCTTTCATGGAATCATTTCCAGATAAGTTTATCGATACACAAATTTTAAATCAAGTTCGCGAAGAAGCCAATATTGTACCAGTTGGATCAAGGGTATTTACCACAATTTTAATTATTATCACCTGTCTAACTAGGGTTTAATTTCAGACTCCAATTGAAATACCTATAGATTTTACAGCTTCTAACTTAGAAGAAGAACATCGCTTAGCTTACTTTCGTGAAGATATCGGAATTAATCTTCACCATTGGCATTGGCATTTAGTCTATCCATTCAATGGAGCCAGGGCAATCGTAAACAAGAATAGACGTGGAGAATTATTCTATTACATGCATCAACAGATCATGGCAAGATACAACTTTGAACGTTTATGCAATGCATTAAAACGAGTCACTCGTTTTAATGATTGGCGTAGTCCTATCCCGGAAGCCTATTTCCCTAAACTAGATAGTTTAATTGCGAGCAGATCCTATCCACCAAGACCAGCAAATCAGACACTTAAAGATTTGAATAGAGAACAAGATCAAGTTAAAGCAGACGTGTCCCGTTTGGAACAATGGAGAGATAGAATTTTTGCTGTCATTCACTCTGGG
This sequence comes from Vesta saturnalis, assembly GCA_036346205.1. Taxonomy (NCBI): domain Eukaryota; kingdom Metazoa; phylum Arthropoda; class Insecta; order Coleoptera; family Lampyridae; genus Vesta; species Vesta saturnalis. The sequence continues at coordinate 477,065 of JARFJB010001981.1, forward strand.
CAAGCTACAGATGTGAGAAAAACTAATCTGTTATTAAAATTTACATTTCTTATTACTTCCAGGAAGCTGGCAATACCATTACCCTTACAGAATTCGAAGGTATCGATATTCTTGGTAACATGATTGAATCTAGTATTTTATCACCTAACCGAACATTTTATGGAGATCTTCACAATTTTGGACACGTATTTTTGTCGTACATTCATGACCCAGATCATCGTCATTTGGTAAATAGTTTACTTAAAAATTAATGATCTTCAGTAGAGAGTTATAGGAATCGTTCGGAGTTATCGGTGATTCTACTACTGCTATGCGAGACCCTATATTCTACCGATGGCATGCGTACATTGACGACATATTCCTACAATTCAAAGAAACTCTTCCTAGATATCCCGTTCAACAAGTATGTACTTAAAATTAAAGTAAAATTCGTGGTTGAATAAATATGATCTGTTCCAGTTAAATTATGATGGAGTTACGGTCGAAAGCTGTCAAATTGAATCACAGGGTGGTGCCGCAAATGTAATAAACACATTTTGGCAACAATCTGATGTTGATCTTTCACGAGGAATGGATTTCCAACCACGTGGTTCAGTCCTTGTACGCTTTACTCACTTAATGCATCAACCATTCACTTACAACATATCGGTAAACAACACTGGAGGTGCACGTCAGGGTACCTGCAGAATTTTCATTGCACCTGCAACTGACGAACGTGGAAATCCGTGGCTATTTAATGATCAACGGACTATGTTCGTGGAGTTAGACAGATTTGTTATAAGCTGTATGTTTTAATATTCTGTAAGCTGCAATGTACTTACTTAATTTGATTTAAGTGCAACCCGGACAAAATACGATTACCCGTCGATCTGACCAATCATCAGTTACAATTCCATTTGAAAGAACATTCCGTAATTTAGATGCTAACAGACCTGCAGCAGGTACTGACAGTTTGGCGCAATTCAATTTCTGTGGATGTGGTTGGCCCCAGCATTTACTCGTTCCCAAAGGTACACCTGAAGGAAAAGATTCTCACTTATTTGTTATGATTTCTAACTACGACGATGATCGCGTAAGTTAAATATTCATTTAAATTAAAATGTGCAAGAAATTTTCTTCTAGGTTGACCAAGATACTAACGTACCTTGCAATGATGCTTCTAGTTATTGTGGCATAAAGGATAGGTTATATCCTGACCGTAGATCGATGGGATATCCATTTGACAGATCTGCACGTGGTGGAGTTACTACTTTGCAACAATTCCTTACACCAAACATGCGTGTGCAAGATGTTTCAATTCGTTTTACCAATCGCACCTTAAGAAGACCACGTCAATAAATAAATACTCTTTTAAATCAATTTGGCAATCATTTGGCAATAGATTTTGAAAATTGTAATGTATCATTCAACCAATAAATATTGAAATCTATTTTCTTTTTTGATACTATATTGCTATTTAGTAATATTCAAAATGGGGGTATAAAATCGGCACCCATCAAGAATAAGCTTGAAAATAAAAGAGCGGTAGTGAGTTGCCCACTCCTAGAACGAATCGTAAGTGACGAAAATAAGTTTGTCCAGCAGTCGTACTTCACTATGGGCTTGTACAAAGTTAACAATGTCTTCGCTATTAGAATTCAGCGTAGTTTTGACAATACATCGAACACGTAGTTTACGGAGTGAAACACGCTCACGAAAATACCGATCATGAAAGGTTCTGATTTATTAGAATCTAGAGAATGCAAACCTAGTAAAAACGTAAATCTTAAAATAATTACGATGAAGCCGATAAGATATGTATCTAGGTACACTCCCTCAAAACAACAGATCAATCTATAAAAATCCGTTTGCCTGGATTTCTTCGAGATTAATTACCACTTCAGTTGTACTGTGTCATGGTTTAAACATTCACGCAGGAAACGGCATCGGCATAGTCATTCTGCGAAAGATAAGATAGCATGAATTTCATAACCACTGTTACCTTTAAAACGTTCATATAATACGTGAAAGTTTGTTCACTGATTGGGATACAGCCTTCTGAATCACAAGAGCCCACTTCGATCAAACTTAAATCCTAAGCTAATAATCAAGCCAAAATGATGCTTGACTGAATAGTATTGTCACTTTCCTAGTTTTTCCTTTAAGACTGTTGTCTTGTTTTATAAATTTTCGTTGGTCTTGATGGCGCTACACAACCATGCAATAAAAAGTTGTGCAATATCCTATACTGCACGCACTGACAGTTACATTTTTGGTCTTTGTTATAGAATATCATGGCATTGAGGGTTCTAGATTGTACCCATAAAACTGAAATTTAATCGCACATACTTTGGGCATAGTACCACTGACTAAAAAAAATCAGGTCATCCAGACTTCTACCCAAAAACGTTTGTGAGAAATTATGAAAAACAACGAATTTAATGTCCAAAAAAAAATTTGGACACATTAGATGTCAAATGGTGGCCAATATCGAGACAACACCGTCGAACCATAAACCGAAATGGGGCCATTGTCTCCAATATGCTTGAAAATTTAACTTTGCGCATTAAAATGATGATTTTTATGTTTTGCAATATTTAGACATGTTAACATTAGATCTTCAAGGTGGACCTGGTCACGACGTCCACCGTCTTGAACAACCTTCACTCTGATTACTACGGCAACTTTTAAATTTGATCGTAACCTCCACTCCTATTGCAACTTCCACCTTTAAATTTTATCACAACCCCTACCCTGGTCACAATTTCAACTGCTAGGTGTGGTCACAACCTCCACTCTGGTTACAACGTCCGTAGACGCTATCTGGTGAATTCCCCCACAGACGTTGATCATTTAAAGATCACAACGCGCACTTTTAAAACCAGTTACATTCTCCATTCCCGTCATATCGATCAAAAGTGTGGATCTACTGTTTTTTTTTCTGGCCACATAGTTCATTGACGTTCTTTGATCACAACGCCTCCCGTTTGAAAGAAAATAACATTAACGTCTCGTAAACTTATTTTAAATAGTTCCATAATTATGCTTGATAATTCTACAAAACTGAGTTCCAAATGCAAACATTTAATCATAATCATGTCGCATCATATTGTAAAGATCCACCTTAACTCTACTAAAATTTTTGTAATTAATTATTTTTTAATTGCCCTACAGTCATCAAGTTAGATAAAGTTGCATAATATTAAAACCAATTGCAAAAGATTGCGCGATATTGCATCACACATCATTAATTTTAATCACCTCCGACGTGTATATCAAAAAGCATCAAATGCTCTTACGTCAGAGAACCCTCAGCCAATCACAGCCAGAGGACCCCTGCATAGAAGCCGGACCCATCCACCGCGAATTATCCATAAAGACCGCGGCGCTACCGGGAGAATCTCTCTCCTCTCTCTAGTCGCTACTCTCGAGTCTCTAGCATCTAGAATCTAAAATCCATATCCAGACCGCGCGCGCCTGCCGTGCTTAGTTTCGTTGTATACGCCGCCGACCTGTCGATTACCGCATCCGTTCATCTTGAACCGTCGTGTATCTTTAGTCGCGTTACTTCGCCACCGTCGCCGGTAAATCAGCGTCATACAATCAAGCTGCTGGTTGAGATACGCTAAGATTAACGGCACGTAAGTCTTACTGCACCACTTTCCTAAACATTACACCAGATACCCAGAGAAATGACAGGCTGCAGAGCCCGGAAGTTATCTCACCGTTCCAGTACACACCCCAGAAGTACACGACAGGCTGTAAAGCCTGAAGTCACCTTCTGTAAACATACACACACTAGAAGTCACGACGGACTGTAAAGCCTGAAGTCACCTTCTGCAAACATACACACAAACCAGGAGGTTGCTATTGCAGGCTCTAACGCCCAAGAGTCAACTTCCATTTACTCCAGCGGCAAGAAGGGTATTCACCCTAATTCTACCGCTCCCCGGGAGATCCCTTTATACAGCAGTCGACGGGTTGGACCCAAAATCTTATAAAGGGCTCTCCATTAAACTTATATTACACCTACAATATACCTACCAGATCCTGAAAAAAATTAGCAATACAAACAAGCGACGCCAAGACCTGGAGATAATTTCAATACCAGAAACCGTATTCTTAGAGATCACCCGCGTGATCCTCCAGTTAAATAAAGACGAACACGCGGTGAGTTTACGTAATTAATTGCATCAAACGTGTTCCAGCATCTCGCGAACCGACTACAATTTGTTAGCTATTCTTCTAATAGTATTTCTTAATAAAGGAAATCCGGTAAGATAAACATTTCTGTATCGCGAGTATATTTTCACGCAACGAAAAACTATCCACCATTTCGTTCCCGAAGGCCTGACTAATTTACCAACATCAGAATAAATCACGAACATTATACGTGTAATATGAACATGTAAACTTTCACCATTAACACTCATAATAAAATACTTATCTTTTTTGGGGTTTTTTAATGGTGTACTTTAAATTATACAATCTAAACGTTTTGATAACACTTACAGTTATCTTCGTCAGTAGTAATGTTTGTTAAAGATGTAGTAAACAATTTTGTCAAATTTGACAAATAGAAGCCATTTTTAACAATAACTAACATAGATTAGTTCGTGATAAACTCCGTCTTCCCTGTATTTAATAGGTAGAATAAGTTTCGCTTATAAGAAAGTTATACGCGTTTAACAAGAACAGACGTTTTCTAATAATAAAGAATTAATGCGTCTTATTGCCGGGCATAAATAAATGTTATGTATTAATTAATGTAAATACGTTCTCAATTAATTCAGAAATCCTGAGACCATCCTGATCAGTTAGAGTAAATAATCAAACGCGTACGAACAATTTGCATTCAAAAACGTATAAATATTAACCTGTCCTTTGTGAAGAATTCCAAGTACTGAATTCACATCTATACGATCTCTATGCCTTCTAGGGAATTCTCTTCATCATGGAAGTTAGCAAATGTTCAACCTATTCCCAAAAAAGGCGATAAGACCGATCCCTCAAGCTACCGACCAATTGCCATCACTTCCATTTTGTCTAAAATCATGGAAAAAGCCACCAATCAGCATCTGCTCCTGTTCCTTTAAACTAACAAACTCCTTAGTGACCGCCAATATGGGTTTAGGCAAAGTCGTTCAACAGGCGATCTTCTTTCATATGTGACCCAAGTTTGGAACAATACAGTAGAGCAGCCCGGTAAAACAGTTGTAGTCGCTTTAGATACCTCAAAGGCATTTGACCAAGTTTGGCATACGTGTTTAATTGCCAAACTCACCTCGTTTGGGTTAAATGATACGCTCATCAACTGGGTTTCTAGTTTCCTTGATAAAAGACGAATACGTGTCGTAGTTGATGGCTTTTTTTTCAAAAGAAGTTACCATTAACGCGGGCGTACCACAGGGATCCGTTATAGCGCCTACACTTTTTCTGCTGTACATAAATAACCTTATTTCTTCAACAACTAACCCAATCCATTGCTTTGCTGACGATAGCACTCCTCACTGTAGTTCATCTCAGTCTATTCATAGTGATAATCCACCTTCTATGTCAAATCAAGAAATTAAAGCTGAAATGGAAAATTCAATCAACAAAGACATTCAACGTATTCTCGAATGGGGAAGCAATAATCTAGTTAAATTTAATGCTAACAAAACTCAGTGTTGCCTAATGTCCGCCAAAAAAGATCGATCATTTCCTGTTGTACGTGTGAATGGCTCAGTTCTTAAGTTTTCAGACTCTATTACTCTGTTTGGTATGACTGTATCTTCAAATCTCTCATGGGTTGACCATCTTCTGTCAGCTACCAAAACAGCTGCTCATAAAACAGGCTTTTTGTACAGATCTAAGCAGTACTTTACCTCTCGACAACTCCTTCTGCTGTATAAGGCCCAAATTCGGCCTCATCTGGAATATAATTCTCACCTCTGGGTTAGTGCACCCCAATACGCTCTCGGCATCGTTGATCGTATTCAAAAGAGAGCGATTAGGCTTATAAATGACCCGCCCTTAGCTTCTCACATACAGTCCCTTAAGCATTGAAGGATGGTTTCAGTTCTTTCTTTGTATTATCGTTATTATAACGGCTATTGTGGTGCTGAATTATATTCTTTGATACCATCTCGGGCTATCTTTGCGAGATCACTCGGTTCGCTCATTCACATCACCAGTATGCAGTACAAATCTCCATTTGTACCAAACGGGCGCAATCCACATTTTTCTACACGGCTTCTAAACTCTGGAACGATCTCCCTAGTTCCTGTTTTCCTCTCACTTATGATATGAGAAAATTTAAGGTAGTTGTTCATAGGCATCTATTGGCAATTCATTATCCCTCTATCCATCCTTCTAAGTGTTCCTGAGTGCTTTAGCACGATAGGTCTAATTTAGCCTGTTCAGGTCCACAATTATAAAAAAAAATTCAGTCTGAAAGCCAAATCACATATAAGAATAGTCATGCGCACCAAGCTTACTTTAAATTATTGATTTTTGTCTTTGACTTGCTTATAAACATCTGTGCGATCGTTGTCGCCTGCTTATGTAATACGGAGAATATTACACAACGCCACCTGATAAATACCACGCCATCGTTTACAGGGCCGGCCTAAGCGTTCGTAATAAATCAAAAAAAAATCGTCATTATCAGGATTTTTTGCCATAACACACTAGCAATTGAACCACAATAATTTATATTTCCACAGAAACGTCTCAGGAGCCAATAATTCCACCACTACCGTCCATGGGGGACCAACCAAAACGGGCGCTACCAGGAAGAACACTCCGGTTAACCTGATATAAAATTTTTCTTGTTAATTCAATTCACCTAGTTTAGTATCTGATTATTTAGTTTTATAGAAGAAATAGGTAATATACGTTTAAAACATTTTATTGTAATTATTCAAAGTGTACAGTGTTAAGCACCAAAATACGAACCACCCCCGTCTTGTTAAGACAAGAACCGATTTGAGCTAGACCGAGGCAAATTAAAATAAACCATTTTAATTATTGTAAGCAAAGTCGCTTACAATATCATATCATATATTTGGTTACTAGAAGTGTCGGATAAAACGTTACAGAATAAATGGTCCTGCGAAGATATTCACTAGAATATATAAACTAGCATTACCAGATTCAACTGAGCTGGATTAATTTCTGTTGAAAGCTCCTAATCCGTCCGATTCAGTTATTACTTTAAATGATTAGGGTTGATTAATCGCGTTGATACTGTAGAAATTAATTACATTTACAAATTTTAACCAATCAAAATTTTAATTATTTTTTTTTTTTTGCAATTAGACATTAGTAAAATTATGGACGTATAATTTTAGTTTTACCTTTTCACTAACTCTAAATCGACTTATTAGCTCATTTTACATTTGGCAGTTTCGCGAAGGCCGGTCATGATGTATGTGTCTGTGTGCGTGTGTGAATGCGCGTGTTTGTTTTTGCGTGTTTGCCTGTGTATAAGAGATAAGAGATGTGTACGAAAGTTACATACTTTAATTTAAATGCAATTAGAGATGCGTAAAAATTTGCGAAATAGTGAATTGGTAGCAATCAACCGAAGAGTAAATTGCTATTTTTAGTAAGTAAATTTGACAAAATGACGAACGTTATCAAATGAAACGTTTTCCAATTAAGCACGTAACATGTTTAAATGTGTAATACCACATGAAGCCCGTATGATTTGATACGCTGGGCATACGTCGAGCCTGTGCGTCGTCGTATCGTCAGCGCGCGCACGAGTCATTGTTCATTATCAATAGTTTCACATGGGAACTGATGGTTAGGCGCGTACCATTTCGCTTGTTGCCAGCTTGTAGTATTTTCGTCCAACACACACGTGGCCATCTATACTGCACCACCACCATGAGTATTAGAATAGATACGGCAATATTGCTTTGTTCTATTGAAAACCAAAGCTGTATATGGGATGCATCCTATGTGGAATATAAAAATCGCGATATTAAAAACATAGCATACGAGGATATCGCAGCTGTTGTACCACAAATCTTTGATAAGTCAACAGAAATGGAGCAATTTTATGCGCATTAATACACATAACAGAGACAGGTGATTTAAGAAGAATGTTAGTGTTCGGGCGTGGATGATACAAAATTATAGTGTTACGTGCAGAAATACGTGAAACATGAAAATGGAGAAGCGATAAGAGATACGGACAATCAATATGGCCTTGAAGCAACTTGTAGAGAATCACTACACTCACAATTGCTCTCCGAATTTCCAGAGATTGCATGTTAAACCTCGTTAGTTCCTGATCTATACCAGTTGCTGGGTATCTCCCATCAATTTTAAACGAAAGAAACCTTACAAATTTTCTTTGGGCTACTTCTAAAGAAGCCTTATGGTTTGAATAGTATGGATACCAAACAATAAATCCATATTCGAATTTTGATCGAACAAAGGCCATATATAAAGATTTTAATGTAGTTATGTTGGAGAATGTGCGACAATCTCTAATTAAAAAACCATATGTCCTAATCGCAACAGTAGACGTGACTGATATATGTTCAACAAAAGAAAGTTTGCTGTCGAATACTATTCCTAAATCTTGAATCGAAGAGCATCTATTAAATAAAACCGACCGGCATTTATACGGGTATAATATTGATGGAAACTTTTTAGAATACGTAGACTTTGCATTTGTTCATGTTTAAGTGAAGGTTGTTTTTCATGCACCAATCAGACACTTTATCAATTTGGGTTTGAAGAGAGACGTAGTCAGATATATTGCTGATAAAAGAGTATATTTTTAGCAAAAGATAGCTGGCTGCACGAAATTGACAAGGATAAATCATTAATAAATAATAAGAACCACAACGGGCCTAAATTTGAACCCTGATGTACCCCCGATGTGACTGCAGATGAAATCGATTCGTAGTTATTGTATTGAACACTATTTTGGAAATAAGATTTAAACAGCTTTAAAAGCGAATCAGAAAATCCAAAACTGTATAATTTTTTAATTTGCTATGTTATGGTCCATCTTGTCAAAAGCCTTGGAGAAATCTGAGTAGATAACATCAACTTGCCTATGGCTATCCAGTGCATCCGAAATAAATTGCGTAAAACATACCATGTTAGAAATCGTCGAACGACGCTCCATAAAACCATGTTGGTCTAAAGTCACATATTGGCGACATAATGGATAAATTCTTGAGGTGCCTTTCTTTGCTTGAAAATACGACCAGAAGCGTTTGAGAACTGAAGTAATCGAATATTCAATATTCGCAACGTAACTTTTATAAGCAGCAGCAGATTGAATGTTTATACGTGACCGAAGACTTTTAAATTCATGACGTATCAGATGCAATTAGTTTTCTTTAGCAATTTACAAAGAAATTCTTTCTGTTTGATGTTCTTAATAATTTCTGGAGTAAACCAGGGTGGAAAGATTCGCTTGCCCTTACTTCTGTATGCGGGAACGTTTGTCTCAAATAAACAATAAAGGACATCATTATAATATTGCAAGCTTCATTGACCTTTGCAATACAATTTAAGAAGCTTCAATCAATATTAATAAGATCACTGTATAACTGAATTATGTTGGCATTTTTAAAATTGTAGGTTGTCACTGAAGAACTAACTGGAAAATTAACGTTACCATTACATTCCACATTAAAAGTAATGTCTAACGCGGGGTGATAATCCTCTTTGATTAAAGAAGCGTTATCACATTCAACTGTACAAATCAAATTCGAAATTATAAGGTCTAGAATTCTACTCTGATAATTAACGACAGTGTTATATTGCTTAGCATCAATAAAATTTAACATACCAATTATTTTACATTTACTACCGTTGATATTGGGATTAGTAAAGTTTGTTACGTTAAAATCACCTACAATTACACAATTATTTTGGCGACAATACTCAGGTAATTCCGGTAACTCTATAGCTGTTAGGAAGTTGTCCTGGGAAACGTTTGGTGGAATATAAATTACAAAAATACATATAATAGTTGAACTAAATAAACACTTATAATGTATATTGAAGGTATTAATGTGGTGCAACGGGCGTAGTACCCTTCGATACTACTTTTGTTTGTTTAACCCGCTCCAAAGAATAAGATTTGGGTTCTTTTAAACTTTTTTATAATTTCAACATTATTGAAAAAATTTAATATTGTTATTGTGAAACTGAAATGAGTTATTTGATTACGTTTTATTAAAATTGAATGGGTTCAGTTTATAAAGGTATCATTCACTAGTTAAATTTTACTTTGTTTGCTAATTAATTTCGGTTTACGTAAATGGATTTTAAGATTTACGTTCACGAATTCCTTTCTTAATTGGTTGCGACGGCTAGCTCAAGTTAAAATAAAGAAACGATTACTGTTATCATTGACCAAAATTATGCTCATTTCGATTTATTTATTTATCTGGATTCCTAATGTGTTGACTTCTTTCTGCATTTATATATTCAATATTTGTATAAGCCTTTAGTATTAATAATCTTTAGCAGTAAAAGTAAATCAAACGTTATACTCATTTAATTAAGTTCCAACTCTGAATGAAAATGCATCAATATGTTGTTTACAAACCTATATCTACAATAACCTTCTTAAAACTAACATATAACAAATAAAATCTGTATCAGAATTAAATGCTTATTTTTCGTTTAATTGTGGTAGTCAAATGTAAAAGTTGGTGAAATCAAACACAGAAATGCTTTATTTATTAACACAAACAAAAAAGGTTCTTACTTATTTTCGTTGCAAAACTGACGATGTAATGTTTGCGTTCCTTTGACCGCTAAAGGGATCTCAAATGAGTTAGAAACTACTCTTCCGATGATATCACTTAGCCAGCATTCTAGAACCGTTCTCCCTTGTTGTCCTTATCTTTTCTTATACTTTTGTGTAGCTGAATACGCTTCTAATTTTCTTTCATCAGTTAATGATTTTAGTAAATAATTGTTCGATATATTTACACTAGACAAGTTTTATTGAATTGTTCAGTTTTAATCACAAACGGCATGCGTAACAAACTGTAAGCGAGCTACGAAAAGCCATATTTTCATTGTCAATGTTTTTTAGTTATTATACTTTATATACCGATCTATTAATTGGGTCGATTGCCTTATTGTACATTTATCACTCGCTATCAAAACACCAACTTGGAACACTTTCACCACGCTTTTAAAACGCTATTGTAGAATATTACGCAACCTTTTCATTATCGCCAATTGACAACCCCTGCACGTTTTGTAATATTAATAAAGAAGGTAATTTCCTACTTCTTTCCTATCATCATTAATTAATTCTTATTTGTAATTTTCACACTTTATACGGGCATCGTGACTATACAATGTCACTTATGCTGAGACGTCAATCGACCGACAACTCAACTCGGATCGCTTATTTTATGCGACTCTTCTTGTTCGCTTACTTAACGTGACTGTTTTAAAACTGCACATTATTATTATGACAGCGTCACTCTCTTCCCTTCCAACTCATCATTGCACTTGCAAATTCCGCGTATTTAAATATTTTCGAATTGAATATATAGATAACTTATTGAAATAAACTCAAGCTGTTCCTCTTAATATTAATTACATTCAGATACATAAACAATAACCATTTCTATATATATATATATATATATATATATATATATATATAGAGAGATGTTCAGAAAGAGGTAAAAGAAGTATCGGACAGTTTAAATGACATTTGGGTAATAAAAAGGGGTGATTTCAAGCTCGATACATGTGCAAGACACTGTTTTATAGAAATCTGGTTCACGATGTGATTAAAATAGATTTGTTTGGTATAAATTAGTCTGAATATTATTTACATAGTTTGGTTTCATCATAAAAAGCATTGTGCTGCCAACAAAAATGTCAAGAATGTTAAATACAACTATTTTCGTAAAGTCATTGTAGTATTTCATTTATTGCAATAAAAGTCAATTTTTCAAGGGTATTTTGGCAAGTGAACACTTTACAGGTGTTTAAATATAAACTGTATAGTTAGGATTATGTTAGGGATAGTATATAATTAGTTTTTGAAAGCAGGAAATATAAAAATTTCATAAAAGGGTTATAATATGGACATTTTAGACATTTTTCGCACATATTTCTGGAAGCGACTTAGTGACAAAAATTCTGATATAAGTTTAACAATAAGAACAACACATAGAACATTTTGGCATAAAGACATTTATAGTGATGTACATTTTTATAATGAAAATTTCCATAAGTGGGGTAGACGAAGAGACTTTTTTAATGCAACACTATATGACATTATGCATTACAAATGTATAGTGAATATAATAAAGATAAGAATTACAAACCTTTAACATAACATTTCAAGTGTTGAAAACATTTTTAAATATGAGTTATTTTCAATTTTAGATTTAAGTTTGGTTAGGTTATAATTTCTAGGTTTTTTGCATAATTTTATACTTTTTTCACATTATTAGGCTTAAATTTTGCTCTTAAAGCAATTAGTAGAAGTTCTTTCTCAATATATCTTAGTTTTTATAAGGATACATCGCTTTTCACCGCAAAATTGTGTGAAATTTGAGGTGAATTTAGGATAAAATTACAAAAGCTCAAAATTTCCTTAAATTCAATATTTCTAACACAAAAAGTATGTGTTCTTGTGTAAAATTTTCTCAAGATTCCATTTATGTAATTAGATTAAGTGTAGCTTGTAAGTTTAAATAGTTATAAGCTTATTTAAGTTAGATTAAGTGATTTCGTATATTAATTTTAGGAACCATAGCTTGCTAGGTGTCTTTTTGTTCGAAATTTTAGGTAGTTTTCATTTCTGTTGTTAATTTTTAATTTAGCTTATGTATAAGAAATTACGGCCAAATTTCCATTTTAGTCCAATTTGTAATATATGTCAACCAATCAGAGCCTTAGTTACTTAGGCAAAATGGCTGGAAAAAAATTGAATTTTTAGTAACAACCAGAAAGGTATAAAAAGAAGTGCTCTGGAAATTCAACTCTCTCTCTAGAATTTGTTCAAAGTTTAAAAGGTTAAAAGAGTGTTGTGCAATTGTGTAAAAAAAGTAAGTTTTCATAACCTAATTAAATTTTCGTAAAGAAAGTTATATTTTACGAAGAATACTTTCGAGAGCATTTGTTTTTATACCGGCAATTAAAATAAATAGTTCGGTCTCCGATACCTGTCGTTTTCGGAAAATATTTTTGTACGTGTTAATTTGTGTCACGACTTTGTAAAGATTTTTCGTGTTATCAAACTTGAGTTGATTCCGTTATACCAAATTAAAATCCACTTTTATTTGGTTAATGTTGTTTTATTTCTGCGGACAATTTCTTTTAAATAAAATTTGAATCGGCATCTAAAAATAAAAGTGTTTATCAACAAAATTTTGGACAATATTTAAACATTTCTTTTAAAACGATACCATTCATTAAGTTTTAAATTTAATTAAATAAAAATTTACCAAAGTAAAATAAGTGATTGGAGTATTGCTGATTTCGAAGAAAACATCATAAGTTTTGGAAGTTGGTGTCTTCGACAACCTGAGAATCGAGTTAGCTGTATATGGGTGATGGTAATAACTATAATCGAGTGGACAGTACCTGCATCTAGTTGGAGTTACCCGAAGACATCAATTTACAGTGAGGACAGTATATGTGAGTCACAAATTTTATATAACCCTATTTATTGTGGACATTCATTTGGTAAATTTCCTGCAAATTTATATTTATTACATACATGTTTTGGTTTAGAATTTTAAATATTTACTTGTGTAAACACCTGTAAAGGTATTAATTTATTTTCTTTTTTCTAAATTTTCATTTTGGATTTCAACAGTATATTTTTAAATTATTTATTTGACATTTTTGACAGCTTTAATTTCACTTAAGTACATTACAACGCATGCGTTGGTAGTAAATTGTATTCAGGATAAATTTTATACTTTCATAATAATTCTATAAAGTGTATTTCATATACACATTTTCAGATTTAAATTTAACTTCAAACTAAATTACTTTGAACTCTATCCCCATATTGAAATTATTTATTTACATTTGTGCCCATTACAATATATATATATATATATATATATATATATATATATATATATAAATTTTGCTGCTGTTTTTATTTGACAAATATAGTTGTTATTAAATTTAATAAGTATCTACTTGGGGATAGGGTTCAATATGAATTTTGTAGGCAAATAACAATAAAACATTAAACTTTTTCATTATTATTAAATTGAAATGTTAACGTGAAATCATAAAATTTTATTTCACGCAAGGAAATATTCATGTGTATAATTTAATAGTTCTTTACAATTATTTGTTTTAACGTGTACCAGACTTCTATGGAATTTGCAACAAGTACGCATGCGTTGCGTCCTTGCTAAATTAAATATGTGCAGCTTGTCAAAATTCCAAACAACGATCTTTTTTTAGTAAGTACAATTTTACTTTAATTAAAATTAGAATTATTATATTTATGATTACACTTGTTTATTACCTTTTCCAGATATTGATACACGTCGTCGCACAACAATTATACAGAAATTAAAAAAAAATACATACAAACAGGACATCAAAAGAATAATCAATGCAATCTATTGGGTTATGATAATAAAATAAACTCACAAGTATTTTCGAAATTTCCAATACATGGTCATCTTAAGCTTGTTCCATGTCAACCTTGGATGTAAACTCCATTCTATCTAACCATTATACTGCCTTCCTGTAAACTTGTTGTAAATCTTCTTTGCGGTAAATACGTTGCACTTGGGTAATATGCTCACTTCCTTTTATAGTAGCACTTTTATTTTATTTGAATATTTAAATATTTATTGATTTTTCGGATTAATCTTGTGACATTCTTTCATAAACTTTTATAATTGCTAACACTTTCATTTTAGGTACCGATTTGAGGTTAAAACTGCCTTATAACCTCAATTACTTTTGAGAAAAAATAAACATCACATCCAAAATAACAGACGAATTTTATTAAAATAAAAAAATGCACATCACCCAATGTTGAACAAAATTTCGAAATGAAACAAAACAATAGTGTCGAATATTATAACCGGTAACCTTAGTTTTTTTAAATTTTGTTATACGTTATAACGATTGTTTTTTCTGAAATCTCAGACTCTACGTTGCTCGCGGTTCACTTCCGATAATGTTAACGAAAATTTTAACTTACATGTTCACAAATGCACTATTCGCACTATGACTTGTTAGCCACAAGAAAATAGAAGAGAAGAGAGTGAGAAATCAGGAGCAATTCCTTTCATGCTTTCTCATAGCTACCATAACTTTAAATTTTTTTTTAACATTACATACAAAAGATCCTGGCATTCGATCGGTCTCAACAAAAAAATTATTTTAACTAAAATATAAATTATGCCATAAGTTTTTCAATACATTTCCCTTCATGAATTTACATTTTGAAAATTTTATACATAAATTTACTAATATCTAATAAATATTGTATTTTACAACTAAACTGATGACATATTCAGCTACTACATAAAAAACTGTATAAGAATACACTTATATCTACCCATTTTACATAGCTTATCAAAATTTCTACTTTATATCTTAATTTTATGCACTTAACCTAACTTTTCTAAATTTATGTTTAAACTACATATTTAAAGTTAATTTCTTTGTGCAAATAAGGGAAACCTACTATTACATGGTTTTATAATTTATTCTGAACTTATATTGCCCTAAATTAGACAGAATGATAGAAATTATGAACATAACAATAACGTATCAATGTCAACAATAAAGTACTCACATACAATGTCCTCCTTTTGTGGGTTACTGCTATTGAAGTTGATTGAAGGCAACAGCTCCTGCGAACTGCAATTCTGCTCCTCGAACATCCACATTTTCTTTTAAATAAACAGCTTATTCACTTAGGTAAGTTTCACTATTGTTATTAGAATATTGACGAATCTTTATTTTAGGCTCATCACTTCTTTTAAAATTAGTTTCAAAATAAATTTTGAAAAGCATGGATCGTTGAAGGTTGTAAATTAAACACACTTTTGATAAACAAGGTGTATAATAATAAAAACACGAAGACAACACAATTAGATATCCACACCAACATAAACAATATAAATTTAAAAATGAACAAAGTCGAAACTGCGGAAATATTTTTATAACTTATCGAAAACTTCCGATTTGAAATTTGAAAAGGTAAACTAACCTTAATTTAATTATTTCACGAACAAAAGACTATCACTTGTTTTCGTGACCACTTCCGATACTAAATCGCACATTGTTATTTTACCGAAGTGACATTAATTTGTTTTAAAAATTATTTTCAAAAAAATTTCTCAACAGCTTACTTTGGCAAGTTGTTGAAAAAGATGAAAATTAACAGAGTTTGTGAAGCTAAAGCGCTTGTATTTATATGATTTTACTCGACAACCAAATCTTCGAATGTTTTCATTAGTTACGGAGAATATTCCCTGAATTCTTATTGGCTACTGTAATTTTCACATTACGATAATTCTTTAAAGCCCTATAACTTTCGCCCACTTTAACATTTCTTAAATCTAAAAACATTTCCATAATCTACATAATTTTATCTATAATTTAAAACCAAACACGGACTAATTTCTACACTTAGTAACTACGTTAATTTTTACACTTATTTATTGAATTTACACTAATTCTATGAATTTTACAGGCCTGAAAACTACCTCTACATGAATAGGGGATGCTACTACACCCAAATATCCATCTTAAACATGCCTACGGCCAATTTGAGAGGAAAATTATTTAAATTCTACCAATACTCTTAAAAACTAAAATTAACAAAAATGGACATAAATATAAGGAATTATAACATAAAATTGAGGCTACCTTACTATTTTTGCCTCTACTAAATTATTTTATATAAATTGTCTCAATTCAAAATACTTTTTAGAAAAATTTTTATGCGAGGAGACAACATAACCTCATTTTGTTTTTATAATTTTAATGTTAAATTTCACAGTTTTAAACACAATAACTGTTAATGTAAGTGTTTAAACTTAATGTTCAAGTCACAAATTAATTTATTTTACCACTTTCGTAGGTTTATATGTTCTTCTACGACTAGTGTTGGAATATTGTCAATCACTAGTTTAAGGTCATAAACTGTTGATTAAACACAATAATCCCAGAGCTGCTGCATGATTTATGTTTTATAGTTACTCACTAACGTGCTTGTTCTGTTTTTTCATAATTTTTGCACTAATGTGAGTTAAACGCACTAATACGAATGTTTTCAATAAACTTGGCTGCGTACATGTGAATTGCGACATTGATAAAAGCCTAAATCTAGTTTTAACATTATTTCTGTCAACCACAACCTGTATTACGTGTCGTCGGGGAATATTGTTTAAAATAAACTTACAAAACTAAATGAAAACATGAATTAACTCAAAACGATAACAAACATATCCTATACTTCTATGTACTGTGCTGTCGATTACTTATACTAACATTATTTAAATTATATTAAGAAATATTTAACTTTTTCAACCATCTCAATGTTTATCAATCATTCTTATCTAGAATTATTTAATGAAATGTACCATTTCGTACTAACTAAATTAAAACTTCACTATGCAAATTACATAGCTACTTGCACGTAATTTGAATCATCTCAACATATATATATATATATATATATATATACCGTTTTAGATAAAAGAAATTTTGTGAAAGTGAACTGCTGGAAGTACCATAAATATATAAATGTAAATAAGAGGTAACAATTTTCGATTATTTGATTACAAAAATAATAATATCAGTCCATTTATTTTCATTATAGGAATCCACTAAGAACCTCCTCGGTGTAATTGAAATTTGGAAACACACTCATGTAACCAGGTGATAAAGAAAGAAAGAAATATCTGACCTTTATTGTTGAAACTATTACTTATTTGATCTTGCGAATTTCGGGTACCATTCCAATGATCTAGCAGCCTTCATATGGTCATGAATGTCAGCAAGGATCTTATGCCTTTCAGCATTAACCATATATTTCGGATGTAACGTAACAGTAAAATGTGAGCAGAAAAATAGGTAGTAGAGAGATGCTCATACGTATGTAGTAGAGAGATGTTCGTACGTAAGTAGTGCAGAGATGCTAAACACAGGTAGCACGGAGATACTAAAAGCAGGTAGCGCGTAGATGCTAAAAGAAGGTAGTACTGAGAAGCCAAAAGAAGGTAGTTCGGAGATGCAAAAAGAAGGTAAATATAAGTACGATGTTTAAGTAATTATAACCGTTCATACCTCTTACAGGTGACAAACGAGCCGATAGTGAACATTCAACGTAATTTCGATTAAAGTGTCTTTATATGTGAAGAATTAGTATTGAATGCTTTTATATTGAAAAGCCTGAAAACAATTTTAATTACCATGAGGTTATAGAAACATGTGCCACTTACCGAAGATGTGGACGAATGAATAATTTCAATTATATCCGCCTATAATATGCGTTAGTAAAACTTTTATATACCCAAGTATTACTTTAAGTGAGAATTTTCTAAAAAAATGATGCTTCAGCATCCAGAACCCGAAATGAAAAATTCTATAGAAACTCAACATCCACCATCAATGGCGTTCTTAACAGGAAGAAAGAAAACTTGGCCAAAACCTTAAAAAGCAATTTTCGAAACTTGAGAAAATTTTTGTTTAATCATTGTTGCCAAAAGCTAAATTGTGTAGAAAATATACATTTATTATATGTATTTGTTTATTTGACCTTAAAAGATCCCAGGTTTCTATTTAACTGTTTTATATTAAATGATCCGAAATCTCAGAAATGTCGCTGAAGGTATTAAATTTGACTTATATTTGAACTAAGTAAAAGCATTTAGTAAAAAATCAAAGTTTTCAGTCAACGGTAAAAGATATTTACGAAGGTTACGTACGTTAATTTAAATGCAATTAGAGATGGGTAAAAATTTGCGAAATAGTGATTTGGAAGCATTCAACCGAAAAGTAAATTGCTATATTTAGTAAGTAAATTTGACAAAATGACGAACGTTATCAAAAAGAAACGTTTTCCAATTAAGCACGTCACAGTCTTTTAAAACACACTTCAAGTTATGAATTCAAATGCAATTATGCAACACATCGCAAAGATAGCTTTAAATTTCATCTTAAAAAACATTCTTCAAGTTCTGAATTTAAATGCGACCAATCTGATTATACAACAAATCACAAAGGTGCTTTAAAGAAACAGCTTAAAAAACATTCTGCAAGTTATGAATTCAAATGTGATCAAAGTGATTATGTTGTGACCCATCAAAAAGGTGCTTTAAGAATTCACGTAAAAAACACTTTCCAGGTTTTGAATACAATTGCCATCAATGTAATTATGTTAATTAAAGTCAAAGAAATTAAAAAAGGCTATAAAGAGTTACGAGCTCGTATTGAAATCTGCGCTAGGTGATTGTAATCACAATCGTTACGTGAAATTAAATTTTCTTTAAAGCCTCGTCTGATAACACCGCGTGTGTCATAATGGTTGTTTATGGTCCGTATTTCATACAAAATTTTATATTCCGGCGATTTTTGTTTAATGAAATTTCTTGTTCCATTTGACTTTACATAATGACATGTTTTAGTGACGGTAAATATATTTCTGCCAAGTGTAAACGTAACTTAATTTAAATATTTTTGCCTACTACACCTATACATTTTTTTCATTATAGTACTTAGTACTATAATGAATTCATTATAGTACTCAGTCCAATAAAGTGTGACATTTTGACACTAAAAATTAAATGCTTAATAATGCCATTATGACATGCCGGAATATAAAAATAAATTATTGTATAAATGTATTATAGGATTGTATGGCTTATTTCAATTACCACGTTATAAGTTGGAAAAATTTGAACTAAAATAAATAGAACTATTTGATGCCACTGGTTTTATTGGTTATCTTGAAATTAAACAAATTAACCTCACTTTTTGTATGGCTAACGATGGCATAAAATTTTATTTTATTAATAGAAGTTATTGCTCTAAAGTAATCATAAATGTAAATTTACTACAAACTGTTATTTAAAAGTGGTAGATATTTTTGTATTTCGAAATTTTTCAGTTTATAATAATATTGAACACTGAAGTAAACGGTTTAGATCTTAGACTAGAGTTCAGCTACATATATAGGATTTAAATATTGACACACTGCTTCCAATATATTCTATGCACTAAATTGTAGTGGTAGTTGAGGCTTTATTTAACACAGAATAGTCAATTCAACTTTCTGTCATATTTTATAACTTCGTTCTATTTAAGTCTGCAGATTACCATTTGCATCGATTAAAATGGTGGTGGAAGTAATACCACAAGTTAAAATAACCTAAATGTAATAATTATCTCGTTACATTACAATTAAAATATGTACAATGTCTTCTATAATAAATACTGAATATCGTTACCACCTCATTGATGAAATTATTAACATTTTAAAGTTAGTTTTATTCAATTAATATAACAAAAAAGTTACAGAACTAATGTAATATGAATAATATTATAAGTAATTAGTGCACCAAAAGTAGGTAGATGTTTATTTTCAAAATAACTAAAGTCATAAGCTGTATTACATTCTTCAATATCTGGTTTAAACTTTATACATAAACATTGATGCAACATATTACTAGATTAAATCATTTCCAAAGTTATTATCTAATAACTGATCGTTTACGTATTAAATAAACATGCCTTCAACTGCAACGGAAAGCTCATAATTATTAAATATAATAAATTTCTCTTTTATATTTGAGAGACAATTGGCAAATTGTACAAACTATCGTTAATTCACTGAATTATCAATCTACTAAATGTAGAATGTATTAAATCTTTTGCACCATCTATAAACGGTATTTCCGATGTTATTTTTGGTCCTTCACTTTTCTAAAATGAAAATTATGATTTAGTGGAGAGTGACAATATGTTCTTATATGGTGTTTAAAGATTTCTTTAAATAAAATATTAATACATGTTTACCTAAATTCACATTTTAAAACACCTAAAAATTGAGGTGGTTGCTAGGTTAATAGAACAAATCTGCTTGAACTACCAAGTAAGTGCTGTTACTACTATCAATAGAGTATATATGTGCACTATACTGTAAAACCACATTAAGAAGTGTATCCATTTTATAAAATAATTATGATAATGCAATTGTAATATGTAATGTTTTAACAATGAACTACCTACCAAACAATACAATGAGGTTAACTCAGTGAAACTAAACCATTTCAAGGTCATCAAATTAATAATTTTTAGTTTTCCTTTAACTACTATGTATATACAGAGTGTACCAATTTTTTGTAGCAGGACTTTTAATAGTCGATAGAGCTTTCAAACTTAAGACAAAAAGTTCATATAAACATAGGTTGCCAAACGCTTAGTTTTGAAAATAAAGGGTTTCAAAGTTTTAATTTTTTTTCAATTCTTTTAATTTATCTTCAAAACTATTTAAAATAATAAATCCAAATTTAGTACACATATTACACTCCTTAAACTCAATATTAAGAGTAGTTTAACGTTTATCAATATCTACAGGGTAGTACATTTTCTGGGGTGGTACACCCTTTATACCCCGAACTTTTTCATGCGACGCCTCTAACTCTTAAAACTTAGATCTTAAATTTAGATTGCCCATTTGATTTAGGAACTTTTTGTCTTCTGCTTTTTTCGAAAATGCATAGTTTTTGAGATAAATTAGCTGTAATCCATGAACAGCTTCCAAATGGTAAGTAAAGAACGTCTCATGCTCCCGCAAAAAATAGTGTGCCATGAAAAGAACAATAAAAAAAAAGAATCAAATTATGTCAAATCTCACGCTTTATCTTTGTTTTCTAATCAAGAAATAGCGGATATCCATTTTATTTATGGCTTTGTAAATGGAAGTTCAGCAGCCTATGAATATAGGCGAATATTTCCTTTCAGAAGAGCTCCGCATCCTTCAGTATTTGTGAGAGTTCACCAACAAATTATGTCAGGGGTTAAATAATGTGCATGGTTCTCAAAATAATAATCATAGGCAGCAAAGAAATATTGCACGACGAACTTTGCGTGAATTCCACAGTGATCCCATAACTAGCATTAGAAGAGTATCCGTAGCTTTAAGTGGAGTCTCAAACACTACTATTCACCGAACATTAAGACGGGATCACCGATATCCTTACCAACTACAACCTGTTCAAGGACTACAACCAGGGGATGCAGAACGTAGAGTTGCGTATTGTCGATGGATTCTTGCTGAAAATAATAACAATCCAGGTTTTTTAAATAATGTTTTATGGACCGATGAATCCTGCTTCACTCGTTGTGGTGTGGTAAATTTTCACAACCAGCACGTTTGAGCACATGAAAATTCACATGTAGTTCGCTCGAGACATTTCACACAAGAATTTAGTGTGAACGTCTGGATAGGTATTTACAATAATCACCTTTTTGGGCCCTACTTTTTACCACCTCGGATGAATGCTGCGGCTTTCTTGGAATTCTTAGAGAATGAACATGGGAATATGTGGGAACATATTCCCTTAAATTTACTAAGAACGGCTGGGTTCCAGCTTGATGGTTGTCCAGCTCATTACAGCAGAATCGTTAGATACTGGCTGGACAACCATTATCCAGAAAGATGGATCGGTCGTGCAGGCCCAGTTCCTGGCCGCCAAGGTCTCTAGACCTAAATCCCTTAGATTTTTATGTGGGGGGTATTTAAAAGAAAGGGTGTATGCAACTCCTATGACAACAAGAGATGAACTCATTAATAGGATTAAGGATGCGTGTAATGAAATAAGACAATTTTAGTTAATATTCACATTTTGAACAGTTTCTTTAAATTGATTTATTATTACGATAGCGTTTTTGTTTTGTTGTTACAGATTAAGTTTATTTGTTTAATTTATTTATTTCGTTCGTTTCGTTCTTGTTAAAATCTTAAATAGAAATTCTTTCCAGTTTTTCCAATAAATACGTATTTTTTAATATTTATTTTGTTGTTATACTTTTATTTTCCTTTATTTAATTCAACTGAAAAGTTAGGAAAAATCAGTGGAGTACTACTTTTTATTAAGAGACAAAAAACGTGAGAATTGACATAATTTGATTCTTTTTTTATTGTTCTTTTCATGGCATACTATTTTTGCGGGAGCATCAGACGTTCTTTACTTACCATTTGGAAGCTGTTCATGGATTACAACTAATTTATCTCAAAAACTGTATTTTTCGAAAAAGCAGAAGACAAAAATTTGCTGAATCAAATGGGAAATCTAAATTTTGGTTTTTAAGAGTTAGAGGCGTCGCATGAAAAAGTTCGGGGATAAAGAGTGTACCACCCATAAAATGTACTACCCTGTAGATATTGATAAACGTTAAACTACTCTTAATATTGAGTTTAAGAAGTAGGAAATTTGGATTTATTATTTTAAATAGTTTTGAAGATAAATCAAAATTAAAACTTTGAAACCCTGTACCTCCAAAACTAAGCGTTTGGCAACCTATGTTTATATGAACTTTTGTCTTAATTTTGAAAGCTCTATCGACTATTAAAGTTCTGCTACAAAAAACTGGAACACCCTGTATATTACGTAACACTTCTAATTTTCATTACGTAACCGTATTACGTAATGGAGAATTTACATATATAGTAGAGAGTTTTGTTATTCGTGTGTTACGTATACAGCAGTAGAAAAATATATTTTGGCAAGTGTCGAGCAAAGTTTGATATAAAATTGCTATGAAGCATTCATTATGTTTGAATTAGATGTCGTTGCCGTACAATTAGTTCAGCTGAGTGGCCTATTTCCACAGTTTTTGTTTTTGTAGCGCGACGTTTCGAACGGGGACTCTGCTTACGTCATCAGTACTGGTACTGAAAAGGACTGATATCGCACTTGAGTCGAATTCATTTAATCTGATATATTCTCAAGCACTTGACTTAGTACAAGATAAAATTATGTTAGAATTTTTTTAAATTCAATGTACTTTGTGGTAATTTTCCTTAATATTTAGCATTCGTAATTTTTTTTTATGTTTGTGGACCTGCACAGGCTAAATTTGGCCATCGGTCTAAAGCACTCAGGAACACTTAGGAGGATGGATAGAGGGATAATGAATTACCAATAGATACCTATGAACAGCTACCTTATATTTTCTCATATCATAAGTGAGAGGAAAACAGGAACTAAAGAGATCATTCCAGAGTTTAGAAGCCGTGTAGAAAAATGTGGATTGCGCCCGTTTGGTACGACAAGTAGAGATTTGTACTGCATACTGATGATGTGAATAAGCGAACCGAGTGTTTCTTGCAAAGATAGCCCGAGATGGTGTCAAATAATATAATTCAGAAGCACAATAGCCGTTGTAATAACGATAATACAAAGAAAGAACTGAAACCATCCTTCTATGCTCAAGGGACTGTACGTGACAAGTTAAGGACGGGTCATTTATAAGCCTAATCGCTCTTTTGAATACGATCAACAATATCGAGAGCGTATTGGGGAGCACTAACCCAGAGGTGAGAATTATATTCCAGATGAGGCCGAATTTGGGCCTTATACAGCAGAAGGAGTTGTCGAGAGGTAAAGTACTGCTTAGATCTGTACAAAAAGCCTATTTTACGAGCAGCTGTTTTGGTAGCTGACAGAAGATGGTCAACCCATGAGAGATTTGAAGATACAGTCATACCCCACAGAGTAATAGAGTCTGAAAACTTAAGAACTGAGCCATTCATACCTACAATAGGAAATGATCGATCTTTTTTGGTGGACATAAGGCAACACTGAGTTTTGTTAGCATCAAATTTAACTAGATTATTGCTTCCCATTCGAGAATACATTGAATGTATTTGTTGATTGAATTTGCCATTTCAGCTTTAATTTCTTGATTTGACATAGAAGGTGGATTATCACTATGAGTAGACTGAGATGAACTACAGTGAAGAGTGCTGTCGTCAGCAAAGCAATGGATGGGGTTAGTTGTTGAAGAAATGTCATTTATGTACAGCAGAAAAAGTGTAGGCGCGATAACGGATCCCTGTGGTACGCCCGCGTTAATGCTAACTTCTTTTGAAAAACCCATCAACTACGACACGTATTTGTCTTTTATCAAGGAAACTAGAAACCTAGTT
The DNA here is from genome assembly GCA_036346205.1 of Vesta saturnalis. Taxonomy (NCBI): domain Eukaryota; kingdom Metazoa; phylum Arthropoda; class Insecta; order Coleoptera; family Lampyridae; genus Vesta; species Vesta saturnalis. Next base: position 502,197 of record JARFJB010001981.1, read on the forward strand.
GATGAGCGTATCATTTAACCCAACGAGGTGAGTTTGGCAAGTAAACACGTATGCCAAACTTGGTCAAATGCCTTTGAGATATCTAAAGCGACTACAACTGTTTCACCGGACTGCTCTACTGTATTGTTCCAAACTTGGTTCACATATGAAAGAAGATCACCTGTTGAACGACTTTGCCTAAACCCATATTGGTGGTCACTAAGGAGTTTGTTAGTTTCAAGGAACGTGAGCAGTTGCTGATTGATGGCTTTTTCCATGATTTTAGACAAAATGGAAGTGATGGCAATTAGTCGGTAGTTTGAGGGATCGGTCTTATCGCCTTTTTTGGGAATTGTAAGTGGTCTTAGATTTTATTGTGTCATACGTACAAGACACTTTTAATAAAGCTTGATTAGTGTACTTTGTGTTAATTTTCTTTAATTTCTGCAAACCACAATCTTAAAAGAGATTAATTGAGCAATTAACAACAAATACAATTAATTCAGAATAGTTACTTTGGCGATATTTCATACATGAACCAACTTTGAAGTTTTGAAGATATCATTATTTCAAGCAATAAATAAAATGCGATTTTGGCAAAATGGCGAGATTTGAACATTTAACGCTCAATAAATCCTAGGTACCCTTTTGAATTCGATTAAATTAAATTGTAATTTCAATTAAATTAAAATGATTAAAATCATGTAATATGATTGTTAAGATTTTCTTTGAAATGATTTTCTATGAGATAAAAATTCAAAATTTATCTTCCTGCGTACGAGCTGCCTGCACTTTAAAAATGGTATTCATCTATTTGCCATAGTAACAATTTGTTGTACTAATATTTCTTTTAAACTAAATAATCCAAAAAACTAATTTACGTTCTGATGGTTTTAATGCAGTGGTCACGAAACCACATCCCTTTATTCAAAAAATATATTATTTGAAGATTAGCCCATCACGTGATTGTGCGGTATTAGAATGTGAATAAAAGCCGCTTCCACTTGCAATTTGTTATACAGTGTGAAACACTTTCCTTAGGTAAGCTACAGTTTAGTGTTATTATAAACGTCTCTATTTTAATTTTAGTGTAAAATGGCAGACAAAAATAATCTTCTTCTTTACTTCAAAATCCAACCGAGCCTGCTTTTATTGCAAAAGGCGATCGTAAAGCGGTGTTTGATATTCCCACTGAATACATTGTAAGTAAAAATGGTGAACTTAAAAATTTATGAGTTTCAAAATTTTAGCCGGACCGTTACAAACATGTTGGAGTACAATTATTTGACCGTTTTGGAGAAGAAGCTCAAGAAAGAATTCCCGTTAAGCAAATTTCTTTACCAGGATTGGGTAACATTTTAAAATTACCTCGTCAGGCTAACTTTTCTCTGTTTTTACCGTTCCATCGTCAAATTGCCGGTCAACTTATTGATATATTCATGGGTAACAAGAGTATGATTTTTTAAGCGATTTTAAATTTTATTTCTGATAGGCATGAGAAACGTTGAAGAACTTCAATCTATGGCAGTCTATGCCCGTGATCGTGTTAATCCTTATTTATTCAATTACTGTCTTTCCGTTGCCCTTCTACATAGACCAGATACACAAGACTTAGACCTCCCATCTTTCATGGAATCATTTCCAGATAAGTTTATCGATACACAAATTTTAAATCAAGTTCGCGAAGAAGCCAATATTGTACCAGTTGGATCAAGGGTATTTACCACAATTTTAATTATTATCACCTGTCTAACTAGGGTTTAATTTCAGACTCCAATTGAAATACCTATAGATTTTACAGCTTCTAACTTAGAAGAAGAACATCGCTTAGCTTACTTTCGTGAAGATATCGGAATTAATCTTCACCATTGGCATTGGCATTTAGTCTATCCATTCAATGGAGCCAGGGCAATCGTAAACAAGAATAGACGTGGAGAATTATTCTATTACATGCATCAACAGATCATGGCAAGATACAACTTTGAACGTTTATGAATGCATTAAAACGAGTCACTGTTTTAATGATTGGCGTAGTCCTATCCCGGAAGCCTATTTCCTAAACTAGATAGTTTAATTGCGAGCAGATCCTATCCACCAAGACCAGCAAATCAGACACTTAAAGATTTGAATAGAGAACAAGATCAAGTTAAAGCAGACGTGTCCCGTTTGGAACAATGGAGAGATAGAATTTTTGCTGTCATTCACTCTGGGCAAGCTACAGATGTGAGAAAACTAATCTGTTATTAAAATTTACATTTCTTATTACTTCCAGGAAGCTGGCAATACCATTACCCTTACAGAATTCGAAGGTATCGATATTCTTGGTAACATGATTGAATCTAGTATTTTATCACCTAACCGAACATTTTATGGAGATCTTCACAATTTTGGACACGTATTTTTGTCGTACATTCATGACCCAGATCATCGTCATTTGGTAAATAGTTTACTTAAAATTAATGATCTTCAGTAGAGAGTTATAGGAATCGTTCGGAGTTATCGGTGATTCTACTACTGCTATGCGAGACCCTATATTCTACCGATGGCATGCGTACATTGACGACATATTCCTACAATTCAAAGAAACTCTTCCTAGATATCCCGTTCAACAAGTATGTACTTAAAATTAAAGTAAAATTCGTGGTTGAATAAATATGATCTGTTCCAGTTAAATTATGATGGAGTTACGGTCGAAAGCTGTCAAATTGAATCACAGGGTGGTGCCGCAAATGTAATAAACACATTTTGGCAACAATCTGATGTTGATCTTTCACGAGGAATGGATTTCCAACCACGTGGTTCAGTCCTTGTACGCTTTACTCACTTAATGCATCAACCATTCACTTACAACATATCGGTAAACAACACTGGAGGTGCACGTCAGGGTACCTGCAGAATTTTCATTGCACCTGCAACTGATGAACGTGGAAATCCGTGGCTATTTAATGATCAACGGACTATGTTCGTGGAGTTAGACAGATTTGTTATAAGCTGTATGTTTTAATATTCTGTAAGCTGCAATGTACTTACTTAATTTGATTTAATGCAACCCGGACAAAATACGATTACCCGTCGATCTGACCAATCATCAGTTACAATTCCATTTGAAAGAACATTCCGTAATTTAGATGCTAACAGACCTGCAGCAGGTACTGACAGTTTGGCGCAATTCAATTTCTGTGGATGTGGTTGGCCCCAGCATTTACTCGTTCCCAAAGGTACACCTGAAGGAAAAGATTCTCACTTATTTGTTATGATTTCTAACTACGACGATGATCGCGTAAGTTAAATATTCATTTAAATTAAAATGTGCAAGAAATTTTCTTCTAGGTTGACCAAGATACTAACGTACCTTGCAATGATGCTTCTAGTTATTGTGGCATAAAGGATAGGTTATATCCTGACCGTAGATCGATGGGATATCCATTTGACAGATCGCACGTGGTGGAGTTACTACTTTGCAACAATTCCTTACACCAAACATGCGTGTCCAAGATGTTTCAATTCGCTTTACCAATCGCACCTTAAGAAGATCACGTCAATAAATAAATACTGTTTTAAATTAATTTGGCAATCATTTGGCAATAGATTTTGAAAATTGTAATGTATCCTTCAATCAATAAATATTGAAATTTCTTTTCTTTTTTGATACTATGATATTACTATTTAGTAATATTCAAAATGGAGGTATAGAATCGGTACCCATCAAGAATAAGCTTGCAAAAAAGAGCGGTAGTGAAAATACCGATCATGAAAGGTTCTGATTTATTAGAATCTTGAAAATGCAAACCTAGTAAAAACGTAAATTTTAAAACAATTACGATGAAGCCGATAAGATATGTATCTAGGTACACTCCCTCAAAACTACGAATCAATTTATAAAAATCCGTTTGCCTGGATTTCTTCGAGATCAACTACCACTTCAGCTGTACTGGTTTAAAAATTCACACAGAAAACGTCATCGGCATAGTCATTCTGCGAAAGATAAAATAGCATGAATTTCGTAACCACTGTTACCTTTAAAACGTTCATATAATACGTGAAAGTTTGTTCACTGATTGGAATACAGCCTTCTGAATCAAAAGAGCCAACTTTGATCAAACTTAAATCCTAAGCTAATAATCAAGCCAAAATGATGCTTGACTGAATAGTATTGTCACTCTCCTAGTTTTTTCCTTTAAGACTGTTGTCTTGTTTTATAAATTTTCGTTGGTCTTGATGGCGTTACACAACCATGCAATAAAAAGTTGTTCGGTTCAATAAGTCTATGCAGTATACTGTTCTAGTAGCCTATACTGCACGCTCTGACAGCTACATTTTTTTTGCTGAACTTGGTTATAAAACATTGCGAAAAACAACGAATGTAATGTCTAAAAAAGAATTTGGACACATTAGATGTCAAATGGTGGCCAAAATCGGGACAACACCGTCAAACCAGAAACCGAAATGGAGCCATTGTCTCCAATATGCTTGAAAATTTAACTTTGCGCATTAAAATGATGATTTTTATGTTTTGCAATATTTAGACATCTTAAAATTAGATCTTCAAGGTGGACCTGGTCACAACGCTCACCGTCTTCAATAACCTTCACTCTGGTTACTACGGCAACTTTTAAATTTAATCGTAACCTCCACTCCTATTGCAACTTCCATCTTTAAATTTTTATCACAACCCCTACCCTGGTCACAATTTCAACTGCTAGGTGTAGCCACAACCTCCACTCTGGTTACAACGTTCATAGACGCTATCTGGTGAATTCCCCCACAGACGTTGATCATAATATCAACTGTTCTTAAATTTTAAAGATCACAACGCCCACTTTTAAAACCAGTTATATTTTCCATTCCAGTCATATCGCTCAAAGGTGTTGATCTACTGTGTTTTTTTTCCTGGCCACATAGTTCATTGACGTTCTTTGATCACAACGCCTCCCGTTTGAAAGAAAATAACATTAACGTCTCATAAACTTATTTTAAATAATTCCATAATTATGCTTAATAATTCTACAAAACTGAGTTCCAAATGCAAACATTTAATCATAACCATGTCGCATCATATTGTAAAGATCCAGCTTAACTTTACTAAAATTTTTGTAATTAATTATTTTTTTAACTGCCCTGCAGTAATCAAGTTAGATAAAGTTGCATAGTATTAAAACCCATTGCAAAAGATTGCGCGATATTGCATCACAAACAATTAATTTGAATCCCCTCTAACGTAGATATCAAAAAGCATCAAATGCTCTTACGTCAGAGAACACTCAACCAATCACAGCCCGAGGACCCTTGCATAGAAGCCGGAGCCACCCTCCGCGAATTATCTGTAAAGACCAGGGAGAATCTCTCTCCTCTCTCTAGTCGATACTCTCGAGTCTCTAGCATCTAGAATCCAGAATCCATATCCAGAACGCGCGCGCCTGCCGTACTTAGTTTCGTTGTATACGCCGCCGACCTGTCGATCGCCGCATCCGTTCATCCTGAACCGTCGTGTATCTTTAGTCGCGTTACTTCGCCGCCATCACTGGTAAATCAGCGTCATACAATCAAGCTGCTGGTTGAGATACGCTAAGGTTAACAGCACGTAAGTTTTATTGCACCACCTTCCTAAACACTACACCAGACACTCTGAGAAACGACGGGCTGCAGAGCCCGGAAGTTATCTCACCGTTCCAGTACACACACCAGAAGTACACGACAGGCTGTAAAGCCTGAAGTCACCTTCTGCAAACATACACCCAGTAGAAGTCACGACAGGCTGTAAAGCCTAAAGTCACTTTCCGCAAACATACACACAAACCAGGACATTGCTACTGCGGGCTCTAACGCCCTGAAGTCAACTTCCATTAACTCCAGCGGCAAGAAGGGTATTCACCCTAATTCTACCGCTCCACGGGAGATCCCTTTATACAGCAGTCGACGGGCTGGACCCAGAATCTTATAGAGGGCTCTCCATTAAACATATATTACACCTGCAATACACCTACCAGATCCTGAAAAAAATTAGCAATACAAACAAGCGACGCCAAGACCTGGAGATAATCTCAATACCAGAAGCCGTATTCTTAAAGATCACCCGCGTGATCCTCCAGTTAAATAAAGACGAACCTGTGGTGCGTTTACGTAATAAATTGCATCAAACGTGTTCCAGCGTCTCGCGAACCGACTATAATTTGTTAGAAATTCTTCTAATAATATTTCTTAATACAGGAAATCCGGTAAGATAAACATTCCTGTATCGCGAGTATATTTTCACGCAACGAAAAACTATCCACTATTTCGTTCCTGAAGGCCTGACTAATTTATCAGCATCAGAATAAATTACAAAAATTATACGTGTAATTTTTTTCATTTTAACCCCGAGAATAATCGTGTACTTAAGACACCTGCATTCCGTCTGAAACAATTCACATAATTGTTTAATTTAGTTCACGCAATCCTAAAAGATCGCCTCAGATTAATTCGTTTACAACAATTAATAGTAGAAGCAATTTTTAATAATAACTAACGTAGATTAGTTCGTGATAAACTCCGGCTTCCCTGTATTTAATAGGTAGAATAAGTTTCGCTTATAAGAAAGTTATGTGCGTTTAACAAGAACAGACGTTTTCTAATAATAAAGAATTAATACGTCTTATTGCAGGGCATAAATAAATGTTATGTATTAATCAATGTAAATACGTTCTCAATTAATTAAGAAATCCTGAGACTATCCTTATCAATTAGAGTAAATAATCAAACACCTACGTACAATTTGCATTCAGAAACGTATAAATATTAACCTGTCCTTTGTGAAGAATTCCAAGTACTGAATTCACATCTATACGATCTCTATGCCTACTGGGGAATTCCCTTCGTCATGGAAGTTAGCAAATGTTCAACTTATACCCAAAAAAGGCGATAAGACCGATCCTTCAAATTACCGACCAATTGCCATCCTTAGTGACCACCAATATGGGTTTAGGCAAAGTCGTTCAACAAGCGATCTTCTTTCATATGTGACCCAAATTTGGAACAATACAGTAGAGCAGTCCGGTGAAACAATTGTAGTCGCTGTAGATATCTCAAAGGCATTTGACCAAGTTTGGCATAAGTGTTTACTTGCCAAACTCACCTCGTTTGGGTTAAATGATACGCTCATCAACTGGGTTTCTAGTTTCCTTGATAAAAGATGAATACGTGTCGTAGTTGATGGCTTTTTTTCAAAAGAAGTTAGCATTAACGCGGGCCTACCACAGGGATCCGTTACAGCGCCTACACTTTTTCTGCTGTACATAAATGACCTTATTTCTTCAACAACTAACCCAATCCATTGCTTTGCGGACGATAGCACTCTTCACTGTAGTTCATCTCAGTCTACTCCTAGTGATAATCCACCTATGTCAAATGAAGAAATTAAAGCTGAAATGGCAAATTCAATCAACAAAGACATTCAACGTATTCTCGAATGGGGAAGCAATAATCTAGTTAAATGTAATGCAAACAAAACTCAGTGTTGCCTTATGTCCGCCAAAAAAGATCGATCATTTCCTGTTGTAGGTACGAATGGCTCAGTTCTTAAGTTTTCGGACTCTATTACTCTGTTGGGTATGACTTTATTTTCAAATCTCTCATGGGTTGACCATCTTCTGTCGGCTACCAAAACAGCTGCTCGTAAATAGGCTTTTTGTACAGATCTAAGCAGTACTTTACTTCTCGACAACTCCTTCTGCTGTATAAGGCCCAAATTCGGCCTCATCTGGAATATAATTCTCACCTCTGGGTTAGTGCTCCCCAATACGCTCTCGATATCGTTGATCGTATGCAAAAGAGAGCGATTAGGCTTATAAATGACCCGTCCTTAAGTTGTCACATACAGTCCCTTGAGCATAGAAGGATGGTTTCAGTTCTTTCTTTATATTATTGTTATTACAACGGCTATTGTATGGCTGAATTATATTCTTTGATACCATCTCGGGCTGTCTTTGGGGGGATCACTCGGTTCGCTCATTCACATCATCAGTATGCAGTACAAATCTCCACTTGTCGTACCAAATGGGCGCAATCCACATTTTTGTACACGGGTTCTAAACTCTGGAACGATCTCCCTAGTTTTCCTCTCACTTATGATATGAGAAAATTTAAGGTAGCTGTTCGTAGGCATCTACTGGCAATTCATTATCCTCTATCCATCCTCCTAAGTGTTCCTGAGTGCTTTAGCACGATATGTCTAATTTAGCCTGTTCAGGACCGCAATTATAAAAAAAAATTCAGTCTGAAAGCCAAATCACATATCAGAAAAGTCATGCGCACATGCGCACCAAGGTTATTTTAAATTATTGATTTTTCTATTTGACCTGCTCATAAACACCTGCGCGATCGTTGTCCCCCTGCTTATGTAATACGGAGAATATTACACAACGCCACCTGATAAATACTACGCTATCGTTTACAGAGCCGGCCTAAGCGTTCGTAATAAACAAAAAAAAATCGTCATTATTAGGATTTTTTTTCATAACACACTAGCAATTGAACCACAATAATTTATATTTCCACAGATACGTTTCAGGAGCCAATGATTCCAACACTACCGTCCACGGGGGACCAACCAAAACGGGCGCTACCAGGAAGAACACTCCGGTTAACTTGATATAAAATATTTCTTGTTGTTAATTTAATTCACCTAGTTTAGTATCTGATTATTTAGTTTTATAGAAGAAATAGGTAATATACGTTTAAAACATTTTATTGTAATTATTCAAAGTGTACAGTGTTAAGCACCAAAATACGAACCACCCCCGTCTTGTTAAGACAAGACCTAGACAAATTAAAATAAACCATTTTAATTATTGTAAGTAAAGTGGCTTACAATATCATATCATATATTTGGTTACTAGAAGTGACGGATAAAACGTTACAGAATAAATGGTCCTGCGAAGATATTCACTAGAATATATAAACTAGCATTACCAGATTCAACTGAGCTGGATTAATTTGTGTTGAAAGCTCCAAATCCGTCCGATTCAGTTATTACTTTAAATGATTAGGGTTGATTAATCGCGTTGATACTATAGAAATTAATCACATTTACAAATTTTAACCAATCAGAAGTTTAATAATTTTTTTTGCAATTAGACATTAGTAAAATTATGGACATATAATTTTAGTTTTACCTTTTCATTAACGCTAAATGGGCTTATTAGCTCATTTTACATTTGGCAGTTTCTCGAAGGCCGGTCATGGTGTATGTGTCTGTGTGCGTGTGTGAATGCGCGTGTTGGTGTGTGTTTGTGGTTGCGTGTTTGTGTGTTTGAGTGTGCGCGTGTGTGCGTATGCCTGTGTGCGCGTGCGGGCGCGCGTGCCTGCGTGTGCGTATGCGCGCGTGTGTGTGAGGGTGGGTGGATGGATAAGCGTGTGATGTATGTGCGTTTGTGCGTGTAAGCCTGTGTGTGAGCGTGTGTGTACATGTTTGTCTAAGTGTGTGTGTGCGTTTGAGTACGTGTGTGCGCGTGCGTGCGTACGTGCGCGTGTGTGTGTGAATGTACGTTAGTATCTACGATAACTCCTAAACAACAACACGTATGTACTTAACAAAATTTCGTATTTCAGTTTGATTTCATTTCTCCTGGATCTGATTAGATTTTGGGAGGTGTTCGGTTCGAGGAGAGAAAGGTTTATTAGGAAGAATTTTTGATTTACGAGATTATTTCTGAAACAGCTGAATATTTCAAAGAATTAAATATACCAGCCTATAGATCTTAAACACCGATTAATTATGTTTTATGCAATTTGTTGATACGACGCGTAATTTAGCGGAAAATTGTTATGGTAAAATTTAAGTGAGAAATCCAGAGGCGGGGAGGTGGGGTTTATTAGGGTCAGTTTTTGGTCTTCATCAAATATTTCTAAAACAGCTGCATATTTCAAACATATAAAAATACCTAGATATTAAGATGGTTAGATATAGGATTAAGACAGGGACAAGAGTAAATAAGCTTTATAGTGGGCAAATTGAGATAGAATAGAATATATTTACACTGCATTTTATTAAGTAAAGTATTAGACAAGTGAAAGAAATTGATTTTGATTTAACGAAACAGGCTTGGTGGAATTTGCACAAGTTTGTTTAATTATAAAAAGTAATGGGTTATATGTGAGGAAGGTCAGAAGGAGTTATATTTGTGAGTATGATTAAGTTCATTAAATTTCGATAAATTCACAGTTTATTCAAAGTATTTTGGCATTTTAGAAACCTTACAGATGTTTATCACACGGAGTAGGTTTATAATAATATGTAGAACATGTATCGAGTTAGTTACAATGCAGGAAAGATTTAAATTTTAAGAAAGGGTTATGGTGCGGACACGGTTTAGTTTTCACTCACAGACATGTGTACAAAAAGTGCAGGAGAAGCGGTAGTGCGTTGTAAACATTAAAGAGAATATAAACAACATTTTTACATTTGGATATTTAACAGATAAATACTTTTTGTGTACAAATTCTGCAGAAGAGTGTTTAACAATATGGATTTCTGATTTGAAAAAAGTTTTAGACAATACAATGAAAGTGAACAGTATTGATGGTAAAGACAGTTGTAACAACATCTTAGAATAACATTTTAAGTAATTTGGACGTTGTAAACGCAAATTATGAGTATAATTGTATAAAGTTAGGTTAAGTTTTAATTTTAAGGTTTTTGCAAATTTATAGTTTTTATATAGGATAATTTAAGCATAAAATAAATTATAAGAGTATTTAATAAGAGGTTTCCCTCGCTTTCATGTAGAAATTTTACATTGTACAGGGTGGTTTTTTTTTTCGTTAATATTATAGGGTATAGGCTAAACGGTAAGAGATACAAAAAAACTAAGATACGTGTCCCGTTCTCTTTTTTAGTGTTTAGTTTAATGGCGCAATCGGATCTACGCTAACTAAATTGGTTTCGAAGATACAGAGTGATTCTCAAAATCTGCCGGTTTTATTATCTCCTTATGACTCGGCTATTTTGGAGATAAAAAAAAGCTTTGGATACGAAAGTTTTATGACTTTTTACGTTGAATCCAGTGGCGTTCTTAAAAAAAATATAGATGTTTGATTTTTTGAGATATTATCAAAAGTAGCATTTTCTTAAATGGGACACCCTGTACTGATAATCTCAAAAATTACATTTTTTTGAGATTGCAACAATATATATAACACTTAATATTTTGCATTGTCCTAAATAGCTAAAATACTAAAAAAACATTTTTTTTTAGTTGGCCATTAATTTAATGTTTTAAGCAATTGTTTTTGTTTGTTTACATGTCATAAAATTCAGTAACAATTATGTATTGGTATTCTTATTTCGTTTCCGATTATATTTTTTAAAAAAGGTGATTAAAATGAATAATTTTCAAAATTATGAAAAATTAAATATGCTTGAGTGCTACATTGAGAGTAATAAAAATAAAGACGCAGCTCTAGACTTATATTTTGAGCGTCATCCGGAACGACGACAGCCACAACAACAAATATTTGAAAGATTATATCACAATTTAAGCGAGTATGAATCATTTGGAAAACCAAGAAGCAAGATTTACAATAAGGCAAATAGAGCAAGAGATGAAATAAATACATTAGCTTGTGTTGCTGCTGATCTGACGATATCTAGCCGTAATATTGAGAAAGATATTGGCACAAGTAAATCTAAAGTTTTAAAAACGTTAAGAAAGCGTAAGTATAAACCATATAAAATAAGAAAGGTTCATAACTTACATCCTGGAGATGAAGAGCGGCGTTTAACATTTTGTCATTGGTATTCGCAGCAGATTAATCGGAATCCCAATTTTTTTCAAAATATTATATGGACCGACGAGGCTTTTATATCTAGCGAAGGAATTTTTAATCGACATAATAATCGATATTGGTTAAACATAAATCCTCATCAGACGGTCGCCAGGATACAACAAGGACGGTTTGGGTTCCATGTATGGGTGGCGCTATATCAAAACAGAGTCCTTAACTACAGAATTTTTAATGAAAATTTGAATGCTCAAGGATACATCCAAATTTTGAAAGAATGTGTAATAATGGAGTTGGATCATGCCATTAGTTGCAAGAAATAATGTTTATTTACAACAAGTGCTCCAGCACATAATAGCCACATGGTAAGGGAATTACTAAATGTCAATTTTGGCGAAAATTGGCTTGGTATATATGGACCAAACAGATGGCCTCTTCGTTCCCCCGACCTGACGCCACTCGACTTTTATTTTTGGGGATCTATCAAAATGAAGTCTATAAAACTCGAAGTAATACTGTAGAAGAACTCAGAGTAAATTGTATTAATTGCATTGGAAGAGTGCCAAATATTCAAATCTATAACGGGACTCGTTCAATTACAAGCAGAGCCCAAATATGTATCGAGCAGAATGGAAGACAATTTGAGCACCTTTTGTGATTAACCACCTATGTTAATTGTTATATATAAGTATTTGAAATAATTACTGTTGAGTTGTTATAAATCTTTTCTTGTTTTGTTTTAGTTTATTACTGTTTTATTATTGTTATTATCTGCAATTTTATTATGCCTATTATAAAATAAAGAATTGATTAAATCCATGGCCAACTAAAAAAAATGTTTTTTTAGTATTTTAGCTATTTAGGACAATGCAAAATATTAAGTGTTATATATTGTTGCAATCTCAAGAAAAAATGCAATTTTTTGAGATTATCAGATACAGGGTGTCCCATTTAAGAAAATGCTACTTTTGATAATATCTCAAAAAATAAAACATCTATATTTTTTTAAGAACGCCACTGGATTCAACGTAAAAAGTCATAAAACTTTCGTATCCAAAGCTTTTTTTTATCTCCATAAATAACCGAGTCATAAGAGATAATAAAAACCGGCAGATTTTGAGAATCATTCTGTATCTTCGAAACCAATTTAGTTAGCGTAGATCCGATTGCGCCATTAAACTAAACACTAAAAAAGAGAACGGGACACGTATCTTACAATCACCCTGTACAAGGTATATAAACATAAAATTATAAAAATGGGGTTAACTACATAAATTTCCAATATGAAAAGGAATTTTCTGTTAGAATTAAGATATATGAGTTTAAATAAATGTATTCTAATACAGTTTTTCGTGTAGATTACGAATATGTATTTAGTTTATGTGTAGAATTTAGAGTTTCTTAGATATAAGTAAATTTAGATCATAATATGTCAAATTCTACAATTTTGAAGCAACATAGGGCTCGTGAGGTATCGTTTTGTGCGGAATTCTGCACAGATTCCAATTCTGTTATCAAAAAGTAAATCCGAATTATTTTAAGAAAGTTATGGCATAATTTGTATTTTAGTTAAGTTTTCAATTTTGTTTAAACCAATCAGAGGCTTGGTTACTTTGTTTGTATGGTACAGAAAAACTTGAAATTTTTGTAGCTAACAGAATAGTATAAAAGGAATTGCCCCTGATTTCTCACTCTCTTACTTTTACTCTTACTATTTTTAATTTTTATGACTAAAAAAGTCAAGGTGTTGATAGTGTTAGTGTTAACATGTAAGTTTCAAGTTACGTTATTATCGGAAATTTTGAAACGCGGTTAGTGAAGAATAGAGACATCAGTAACAATTGTTTTTAACCTACGATCAAATTTAAAAGTTAGGTTACCGATATAATTTTCAATTATAATAAATTTGTTTCGATTCAAATTACGTGTTCAAATTTTAATTGATGTGTTTTTGTCTTTGTTTACTTTGTCGTTAATAAAATTATTCAGTTCTCTGAATCGATGTTTATTTTTCTGAAGCAATGTATAGTTATTAATAAACGAATCTAAAACAAAAGTGAAATTGAATTAAAGTTATATGAACCTAAAATAAAATTTTAAATCGAAAATTTTTATAAACATATAAACCAACAGTTAAATAAAATGCAATTTAAAACACAGTGCTTAGTTGAATCTATTTAAGCAATTTTACGTAACATCACAATTACCACCAAGAAAAGTCGTTCTTCAACAAAGTGTACTTGGATGAAGTATGGAAATATATGCAGCACCACTTTGAACAGCAGACCAGTAACATCGGCCACATGTGGGAAGAAGTCTACCCAAGATTAATATGTGAGTGAGATTTTATTTATCATAACCCATTATATTGTTTCCATTATTCGTGTAATTTCCTGTATTTATGTTTATTTTTATATGTGTATATGTTTGTGCAACAACACGGTATAAACATCTGTAAGGTGAATAAACCGTTATTATTATCAACATTTCAATTTTAATTACAACATAATTAAACTCACATATTTAAGATTTTTTATCTGACATTTTTGACAGGCTGCATTTTAATTTAGTTAGGACGCTACGCATGCGTAATTGTGCAGGTTTAACTAAGGTCTGTTTCACATACCATCTATTTACTATAATTTGGAATTTATTTAACAAAGAACGTTTCATGATTACACAATTACATTTAAATGCAATCAAATTCACATCAAAGATTAAATTATGTTTATTTCATTTTCCAACAAATAAGCGTAAAAGCTACATGAACTCTATCCCCAATTATATGAGATGTTGAGCTAGTCCGGTGCATATCAATTATATTTATCTATATTTAAAATTAGCCATTACAATATAGACCTTAAACATATCGATTAATGATGTATGAGATTTGCTAACAATACTTACTTATATTTGACATTCTTATATAAAGAACAAGTTCAAAACATTTATTACCGCAGAACCCTTAATTCGTATGATAACATTCCTCCACAATTTGAACTACTTTTAAATATTGTAACGTGTGGTTGAAATCTGCCACAGATTTTTGATTTTTTTATTCTAATTTTAGGTAGAAACGTATTATAAAGTATTTTGTCGGTTTGAATTATAAATTTTGGAAGTATTAATTTAATTTTCACTTTGAAGGTATCTGGATTTTTTACAAATTCAAAGATTGTTTGTCATTAATAGATCCAAGTTTAAAATTACGTTTTTTTTTTACACACGTTGAGATGTATGCTTTAGTAAATGAGACTTATAGGGGAGTTTATTAGTTTTTGTAATATAGTAATAATTCCTATTATTTTTGATTATCGTTACGGGAACACGGAGCAGAATGGCATACCTAACGTTTAGAATATCTTCCGTGCAAGAGCCATTTAAATTTTGGGTCCCAATTAAAAACAAAACATTCTTCAATGTTTAATTATCAAATTGAAGAAGTTTAAAAATATAAAAAAAAAGTTTAGAATTTTTACCGCATGTCAAAGAAAAAATGTCAAAATGACCTTTGAGAAGCAGAACGGTTTATCCAAAAAGTAATATTAACCCATATATTCGTATTGTATTTAAAAAAACCAAAGCTTAAATACACAACTTTAATATCAAAACTAAAAAGATAAAAACATATTAAGCCATATTTGGTAAGCTTAGCCTTATTTGCATAAGTCGCAGACAAGGACAATGTCATCGTCGTCACTTTCAACACCTGCACAAGAATTGTGGGCCCAATTTTTACAAACGGAGCATGCTATCCAACCCTCCGTTGATTTAGAGTAAAATTCGTTGCAGTAAAAACATTCAGTATCATCATCATCAGTTTCACTGTCTGTCGAGGAATTTTCTTCTGTCAACTGTTTTTTCTTTTTTTTTATCAACTTTATTCTTTTTTCGAGTTGCATCTAGTTTTATCTTCTCTTTTTGTTGAGGTAGGTGTGTAGATTCCCTTTCTGTTGGGCTACTCTGGATTCTTCTTTGCATTTGTTTTCTTTTCATTAACTCTTGTTTGGTAATGGTAATCTCTAATTCCTCCTTAAATGGAGTTGAGGAAAGCATCGCCGTTTTGCCTCTTTTCCTAGAAATTCTTTTCGTGGTCTGAGCAATCTTTGGAACAGGCATAATATCTGTAGGAGACTTGCAATTAAAACTACTATTTTTGGCATCTTCAACATTATTAAGGGGTATCTCAATAATTATTTGGCCATGCAAAAGTGTCATCACTAAAACTAAAAAGTTGTTCGAACAACGAAAATGCAATGAACTAGCTACATCTCCTTTAGGCAGTCGTAAATTTTGGTCTTTAGCAAAAGCCATTAGTAAAAACTTTCGAACATCTTCATTTCCCCCCCTGACATCTATTGACAGATCGGTAGTTGCTGATTCTGTAGACAAAGCCAACGTTTTTGTGGATTTGTTTGCATCAAACTCGTGTCTCAACTCTTCTTCATACGTTATGAAACCAATTCATTTTCGGTACAAGCTCTTGGAATCGATCATCAGTAGGCTTGATCTCAATAAGGCGACTGGCCCAGACGATATCCCAGCTATTGTCTTAAAGAAATGTTCTCCCGAACTAGTACCAGTCCTATCTAAGCTCTATACGATCTCTATATCTTCTGGGGAATTCCCTTCTTCATGGAAGTTAGCAAATGTTCAACCTATTCCCAAAAAAGGTGATAAGACGGATCCCTCAAATTACAGACCAATTGCCATCACTTCCATTTTGTCTAAAATCATGGAAAAAGCCATCAATCAGCAACTGCTCACGTTTCTTGAAACTAACAAACTCCTTAGTGACCATCAACATGGGTTTAGGCAAAGTCGTTCAACAGGCGATCTTCTTTCATATGTGACCCAAGTTTGGAACAATACAGTAGAGCAGTCCGGTGAAACAGTTGTAGTCGCTTTAGATATCTCAAAGGCATTTGACCAAGTTTGGCATAAGTGTTTACTTGCCAAACTCACCTCGTTTGGGTTAAATGATACGCTCATCAACTGGGTTTCTAGTTTCCTTGATGAAAGACGAATACGTGTCGTAGTTGATGGCTTTTTTTCAAAAGAAGTTGGCATTAACGCGGGCGTACCACTGGGATCCGTTATAGCGCCTACACTTTTTCTGCTGTACATAAACGACCTTATTTCTTCAACAACTAACCCCATCCATTGCTTTGCTGACGAT
Source organism: Vesta saturnalis (assembly GCA_036346205.1). Classification (NCBI taxonomy): domain Eukaryota; kingdom Metazoa; phylum Arthropoda; class Insecta; order Coleoptera; family Lampyridae; genus Vesta; species Vesta saturnalis. Next base: position 519,112 of record JARFJB010001981.1, read on the forward strand.
AGCACTCTTCACTGTAGTTCATCTCAGTCTACTCTTTGACTATGTCAAATCAAGAAATTAAAGCTGAAGTGGCAAATTCAATCAACAAAGACATTCAACGTATTCTCGAATGGGGAAGCAATAATCTAGTTAAATTTAATGCTAACAAAACTCAGTGTTGCCTTATGTCCGCCAAAAAAGATCGATCATTTCCTGTTGTAAGTATGAATGGCTCAGTTCTTAAGTTTTCAGACTCTATTACTCTGTTGGGTATGACTGTATCTTCAAATCTCTCATGGGTTGACCATCTTCTGTCAGCTACCAAAACAGCTGCTTGTAAAATAGGCTTTTTGTACAGATTTAAGCAGCACTTTACCTCTCGACAACTCCGTCTGCTGTATAAGGCCCAAATTCGGCCTCATCTGGAATATAATTTCACCTTTGGTTAGTGCTAATACGCTCTCGATATCGTTGATCGTATTCAAAAGAGAGCGATTAGGCTTATAAATGACCCGTCTTTAACTTCTCATATACAGTCCCTTGAGCATAGAAGGATGGTTTCAGTTCTTTCTTTGTATTATCGTTATTACAACGGCTATTGTGCTGGTGAATTACATTCTTTGATACCATCTCCGGCTATCTTTGCGAGAAACACTCGGTTCGCTCAATCACATCATCAGTATGCAGTACAAATCTCCACTTGTCGTACCAAACGGGCGCAATCCACATTTTCACACGGCTTCTAAACTCTGGAATGATCTCCTAGTTCCTGTTTTCCTCTCACTTATGATATGAGAAAATTTAAGGTAGCTGTTCATAGGCATCTATTGGCAATTCATTATCCCTCTATCCATCCTCCTAAGTGTTCCTGAGTGCTTTAGCACGATAGGCCTTATTTAGCCTGTTCAGGTCCACAATCATAAAAAAAAAAAACATGGAATTCAAGTTTTCACATACTTGAATATAAATATATTAGTTGAAAAAATAAGAACAATTATCAAATCACTCAACACAAACAGTAACATGGATACTCGCACAGTGACGGATAAATAAAATGTATTTTAATTTATTATAAGTTTTGTTATAATAAATATAAGTAATTTTATTGTAATCTCATTAAATTTAGAATTTACATCAGTTCTACATACATAAAGATAAAATTTAGATCGATTGGGGCTTAAATCTCGATAGCGCAGTTGGTAAGCGCGGTAATCTAGCAAAGTACAGGTCGGAGGTTCAAATCCTGCTCGAGGTAAACTTTTTATTTATGTATTTAATAAAATTAATAATAATTTTTAAAATATATTTTAGATTTTAAATGCTAATACTGTTGGCAAAACGGAGCCTTTGTACAGTTGCGAAATCAGTCACTACCTTCTGTGTTACAAATAATGCCCCATTCAATGTACTTGATTATGTAAACACTAAATTCATATGAAATCTTGTTTCTCTTTCCACGTTTATGCAATTTTCGGAGATGTTTGCTTAGATTGCTTTGATAAGCTAAGCTTTTTTTACAGTGTTTGCAAACTACTCCATTGAAAGATGCCGCGGAATCTGCCACCTGAATATTATGCGCGCTGAGAGACCTTTTTTAAATTAATCTTTAAAGTATAGGTTTTTGAACAATGTTCACATACCACCACCAACATTATTAATTTAATAACGCAAGCTCACAAAATCAGAATTAGATATTATATACAAACAATATGAAAATAATTATAAGCTAACCATGACAACTATGCAACACGCACATGCGCACATTGAAGATCATTGTCCGACATCAATGCCGTTTCACATAGAGCGTATGATCAGGACGGATTGTCAGGACGTATAACCAAGTACTATATGTTTAAATGTGTAATACCACATGAAGCCCGTATGACCAGTCCGTATGATTTGATACGTGGGCATACGTCGAACCTATGCGTCGTCGTATCGTCAGCGCGCGCACGAGTCATTGTTCATTATCAATAGTTACACATGGGAACTGATGGTCAGGCGTGTACCATTTCGCTTGTTGCCAGCTTGTAGTATTTTCGTCCAACACACACGTAGCCATCTATACTGCACCACCACCATGAGTATTAGAATAGATACGGAAATATTGCTTTGTTCTATTGAAAACCATAGCTGTATATGGGATGCATCCTATGTGAAATATAGAAATCGCGATATTAAAAACAAAGCATACAAGGATATTGCAGCTGTTGTAATACAAATCTTTGAGAAGTCAACAGAAATGGAGCAAAGCAATTTTATGCGCATTAATACACATAACAGAGACATGTGATTTAAGAAGAATGTTAGTGTTCGGACGTGGATGATAAAAAATTATAGTGTTACGTGCAGAAATACCCGAAACATGAAAATGGAGAAGCGATAAGAAATACGGACAATCAATATGGCCTTGAAGCAACTTATAGAGAGTAGTGATTAAAGGCCGGTTCTGGACCAGTTCAAGGTCACTCGCCCTCTGGTGTGAGAAATGTAGGCTTCAAGGTCAAACTTTTGGCGGGAAATTTAAATTTTAGGAGCTCGCTAAAAATAGAAATTGCAATGTCACCATCCTCATCATATTACAAGGTCACTCTGTAGTCAAACGTTTTGGCGTGAAATTTGTATGTCAAGGTCAGAAGCTAAAAATAGAAATTGCAATGTCATCATCATATTACAATTCTTAGAAGTCTAAAAATAGAGTGGTCAAGGTCAAAGATTATTGATCTGTAGGGGTATCGTATGACATTTCTTAGAAGTATAAAAATAGAATCAATTCATGGAAACAAGAAGAATGCGAGTTGTTGTCTATACTAAAAAGTAGACCAAGGTCAAATGGTGCTTATATTGACTAAATTGAGTCAAGGTGAAATAATTTACTAAGCTAAAACTAGGTGTGTATTTAACAAGTTTAAACATGTTGTCATAGGTACTTAAGTCAAAGACACATTTTTGTAATATAAACCACAGCGAGGTGTGTTGAGATGATCAGTCAGTTAGCAACTTGTAATTGTTAAACATGGAATTAGCAAGGTTAAACCAATGCACCCATTGCAAACTTTTTAAAAGTGCATGTGACCTCGAGATATCAAAAAGGTATAAAGTGATTAATGTGGCAGTAATTAATACTAAGTATGGTGAACGTATAGTGATGGAAACGGATGATTTTAAATGTATATTACCTCAACGCTTTTATGAGTATTTGAAAGAAGAAAATCGAATGGAAGGATTTAAAACGCAGCTAAACAGGAGGGATGTCTTCATGAGTAGTTTGGGTGCAGTCGGGAAAACAACAAACATAACATTTAGTTTTTAATAGTAGTGCCACAACCCCACCCACATGATTTAACTGAAATCATTTCTTAAACAGCGTTTAGTCCTAGTGCAATTGCAAGCAAGTACAGTCGTTATAATGCAGGCAGCAATAACATCATTTCTGGAACGATCCGAACTCAGAAGTTCACCGTTATATATGGATACCCCATATAGTTGCACTAACAATATGAATAACCATTTTACCTTGTGTTGTTGGTGCTGTCAAAATAGTGATGATGGTAATAGAAGTAAAAATGAAGAGAAACATGATGAAGGTTATGCGTATTGGGTATGTTAACTGTGATCAAAGCGATAATGTAGTGTTGGATATGAAGGAATGGAATGAGCTTCTAAGATGGAATTTATATGTAGAATTACAATTTTTTCGATCCCAAGAAATTAAAAATAAAATTGACTGGTCAAATGTAAACGAAGAAGAAGATATAATCTATGATCAACATTATGAATCTCTATCTAGCAATCTTGGTATTTATTACAATTGGGAATTAATTAAAGGATATGACAGAATTTTGAAAACTGTTATGATAGAAAACTACAAGTGCTGTTCTTGCACATTCAACTCACATAGTATAGAAGAACTATTCAATTTAAAGGATATAGTAAGCTATAGATTGGAATCTCTTGAATCTTACAATCTGGTGTGTTTTTATGAAAAGTTCATACAACAAGTTGTTGACTACAGTCGTTATCGTGAGAAAGAATTCCGTGGTGGTGATGATGACATTTATAAAGACATTAATGATGTTATAAATGCTAAGTATAATATTAATTCACATGCAATACTGTAATTGCTTATTTACTTTTTTAAGCGCCTTTCATTCAAATTACAACGCACCTTTATTTAATACTTTTCATGGCACATTCACTCGAAGTTGATTCATTTTTTTTTCAGCTCATACAGCTCTAAATCTATCCTCAATTCTTTTACTTTCTTGATTAACACCTCGAGTCTTTTCTTTCTCTCATCAATACTTAATAATTGTTTCTTTCTCTTCTTATCATTCTTATTACTTTCACCATTTCTAGCAATAAAAAGTTTACTGAATCATGCAATCCCGGAGAAGCCTTTTTATTATAAACATGCATCCTTTCAAAATTGCTAACCTACTCAAAAAAACTTTTAGATTTCTAAGAATGATTACCTTGCAACTTCTATTTTTAGCTTTGACCTTGACCAGCTCCAAAAATTTATATTTCCCGCCAAAAAGTTTGACCCGGAAAATTCTATTGTTAGATTTTCTATTTTTTAGCTTTTCACCTTGACCTTTTTATATTTCTAAGAAATGTAATATGACACCACCGTAGGTCAATAATCTTTGACCTTGAAAACTCTATTTTTAGACTTCTAAGAATTGTAATATGATGATGACATTGCAATTTCTATTTTTAGCTTCTGACCTTGACATACAAATTTCCCAAAACGTTTGACCGCAGAGTGACCTTGTAATATGATGAGGATGGTGACATTGCAATTTCTATTTTTAGCGAGCTCCTAAAATTTAAATTTCCCGCCAAAAGTTTGACCTTGAAGAGATCCAAAAGCTTACATTTCTCACACCAGAGTCGAGTGGCCTCGAACTGGTCCAGAACCGGCCCTTAATCACTACTATAGAGAAACACTACACTCGCAATTGCTCTCCGAATTTCAAGAGATTGCATGTTAAACCTCGTTAGTTCCTGATCTATACCAGTTGCTGGGTATCTCCCATCAATTTTAAACGAAAGAAACTTTACAAATTTTCTTTGGACTACTTCTAAAGAAGCATTATGGTTTGAATAGTATGGATACCAAACAATAAATCCGTATTCGAATTTTGATCGAATAAAGGCCATATATAAAGATTTTAATGTAGCGATGTTGGAGAATGTGCGACAATTTCAAATTAAAAACCAAATGTCCTAATCACAACAGCACACGTGGCTGATATATATTCAACAAAAGAAAGTTTGCTATCAAATACTATTCCTAAATCTTGAATCGAAAAGCAACTATTAAGCAAAACCGACTGGCATTTATATGGGTATAATATTTAAGGAGACTTTGCATTTGTTCATGTTTAAGTGAAGGTTGTTCTTTATACACCAATCATGCACTTTATCAATTTGGGTTTGAAGAGAGACAGTCAGATATAGTGCTGATAAAAGAGCATATTTTTAGGTCGTCAGCAAAAGATAGCTGGTTGCACGAAATTGACAAGGACAAATCATTAATAAATAATAAGAACCACAACGGCCCTAAATTTGAACCCTGATGTACCCCCGATGTGACTGCAGATGAAATCGATTGGTAGTTATTGCATTGGACGTATTGAACTCTATTTTAGAAATAAGATTTAAACAGATTTAAAAGCGAGTCAGAAAATCCAAAACTGTATAATTTCTTAATTTGCTATGTTATGGTCTATCCTTTCAAAAGCCTTGGAGAAATCTGAGTAGATAACATCAACTTGCCTATGGCTATCCAGTGCATGCGAAATAAATTGCGTAAAACGTACCATGTTAGAAATCGTCGAACGACGCTGCATAAAACCATGTTGGTCTGAAGTCATATATTGGTGACATAATGGATAAATTCTTGCATAAAGTATTATTTCAAATATTTTATCAAAGATAAATGAAATACTTATGGGTCTATAGTTTGAAATATTACCTGGATTGTCATTCTTAAACATGGGACACACTCGAGCCACCCTTCAACAGTTAGGAACAGTACATGTTTTGATTGCCAGGTTATAAATAATACTCAATGAAACAAGAAGGGATTTGGTCTGGTCCAGAAGTCATTTTGTGTTTTAGTTTAGATATGGTCGAAACAACCTCCTCATCGTTAACCTTAGAAATATTTATAATAGGCATGTTGTTATGTACAGGGAAGGATGAATAGTCATTTGGCAATGCAGATTGGTAAATACTGGTAAAGTAATAATTAAAGGCGTTAACAATGGACTGGGGATCGTCAAGAGTGCTATTACTGTAAATCATATTTCCTGGAATTCTTGAGGTGCCTTTCTTTGTTTGAAAGTACGACCAGGAGCGTTTGGGATCAGAAGTAATCGAAGATTCAATATTCGCAACGTAACTTTTATAAGCAGTAGCAGATTGAATGTTTATACGTGACCGAAGACTTTTAAATTCATGACGTATCAGATGCAATTGGTTTTCTTTAACAATTTACAAAGAAATTCTTTGTGTTTGATGTTTTTAATAATTTCTGGAGTAAACCAGGGTGGAAAGATTCGCTTGCCCTTACTTCTGTATGCGGGAACGTTTGTCTCAAATAAACAATAAAGGACATCATTATAATACTGCAAGCTTCATTGACCTTTGCAATACAATTTAAGAAGCTTCAATCAATGTTAATAAGATCACTGTATAACTGAATTATGTTGGCATTTTTAAAATTGTAGGTTCTCACTGAAGAACTAACTGGAAAATTAACGTTACTATTACATTCCACATTAAAAGTAATGTCTAACGCGGGGTGATAATCCTCTTTGATTAAAGAAGCGTTATCACGTTCAACTGTACAAATCAAATTCGAAATTATAAGGTCTAGAATTCTACTCTGATAATTAACGACAGTGTTATATTGCTTAGCATCAATAAAATTTAACATACCAATTATTTTACATTTACTACCGTTGATATTGGGATTAGTAAAGTTTGTTACGTTAAAATCACCTACAATTACACAATTATTTTGGCGACAATACTCAGGTAATTCCGGTAACTCTATAGCTGTTAGGAAGTTGTCCTGGGAAACGTTTGGTGGAATATAAATTACAAAAATACATATAATAGTTGAACTAAATAAATACTTACACCCATCAATGTCTAATAAAGGTATTAACGTAGTCCAACGGACGTAGTACCCTTGGTTACTACTTTTGTTTGTTTAACCCGCTCCAAAGAATAAGATATGAGTTCTTTTAAACTTTTTTATAATTTCAACATTATTGAAAAAATTTAATATTGTTATTGTGAAACTGAAATGATTATTTTTGATTACGTTTTATTAAAATGGAATGGGTTCAGTTTATAAAGGTATCATTCACTAGTTAAATTTTACTTCGCTTGCTAATTAATTTCGGTTTTTAAGATTTACGTTTACGAATTCCTTTCTTAATTGATTGCGACGGCTAGCTCAATTTAAAATAAAGAAACGATTACTGTTATCATTGATCAAAATTATGCTCATTTCGATTTATTTATTTATCTGGGTTCCTATTGCATTTATATATTCAATATTTGTATAAGCATTTAATAGTAGTAATCTTTAGCAGTAAAAGTAAATCAAACGTTATACTCATTTAATTAAGTCCCAACTCTGAACGAAAATGCATCAATATGTTGTTAACAAACATATTGAATCAAACCTATATCTACAATAACCTTCTTAAAACTAACATATAACAAATAAAATCTTTATCAGAATTAGAGGTTTTTTTTTTCGTTTGATTGTGATAGTCAAAAGTTCGAGAAATCAAACACAGAAATGTTGCATTTATTAACACAAACAAAAAAGGTTCTTACTTATTTTCGTTGCAAAACTGATGATGTAATGTTTGCATTCCTTTGACCGCTAAAGGAGCCTCGAATGGGTTAGAGACTGCTCTTCCGATGATATCACTTAGCCAGCATTCTAGAACCGTTCTCCTTTGTTGTCCTTATCTTTTCTTATACTTTTGTGTAGCTGAATATGCTTCTAATTTTCTTTCATCAGTTAATGATTTTAGTAACTAATTGTTCGATATATTTACACTAGACAAGTTTTATTGAATTGTTCAGTTTTAATCACAAACGGCGTGCGTAACAAACTGTAAGCGAGCTACGGAAAGCCATATTTTCATTGTCAATGTTTTTTAGTTATTATAATTTATATACCGATCTATTAATTGGGTCGATTGTCTTATTGTACATTTATCACTCGCTATCAAAACACCAACTTGAAACACTTTCACCACGCTCTTAAATCGCTATTGTAGAATATTACGCAACCTTTTTATTATCGCCAAATTGACAACATCTGCACGTTCTGTTATTTTAATAAAGAAGATAATTTCCTACTTTTTCCGTATCACCGTTAATTAATTCTCATTTGTAATTTTCACACTTTATAGGGCAGCGTGACTATACCATGTCACTTATGCTGAGGCGTCAATCGACCGACAACTCAACTCGGATCGCTTATTTTATGCGACTCTTCTTGTTCGCTTACTTATCGCGACTGTTTTAAAAACTGCACATTATTATTATGACAGCGTCACTCCCTTCTCTTTTTCTTTAAATTATAAATTTTTAATTTATTTTCATTTGTATTCCAAGGCTATCTTGTCAGTATTTGCTATAAAACCATTAATATTTATGCATACTGGTAAAATAATGGAAATATCTCGGAAAATACTGAAAATTGGGATAGGTAACCCTATATCAGTTTAAAAGAGTATTAAATTTCCGTTCTCAGGAAGGAATAAAATACAGCGTGTTCCATTTAAAATAACAAAGTAATAGCACCAAATACTTGGAGAAAATCAAAGTTGAAGTTAGGAACACCCTGCATATTATTTTACTATTGTAATTATTCTGATAGACAGTCCAAGAAGTGTAGAATCGAAATCTAAAAGCAAACTAATTAAAAAATTTCTGTTTAGTTCTAACTAATTTTTTTCAATTACTCTACATTTTTAGAAACAATTGAATAACTCGAAAACCATCAAACTTAGATACAGGGTTACTTGAATACATACATATTATTTTTTAAAGTAGGATTCAAAAAAGTAATAAAATACAGGGTGATCTATTTAAAAAAACACAAACTTTTATATGTAACTTTTTTTGAGTAACCCTGTATATTCCACAGTAATTTTAATTTGTAGACCAAATAGACCTACATACTTGTGTCAAACGATGTTTTGATATCATTTACCGTTTTACTGCTAGATTCCGTCCCGTTGAGCGTGACTAACCCTGTTATATATATATATATATATATATATATATATATATATATATATATATATTATATAATTTTAGCACAAATTTTGATTTTTCTAGAGCTCCAGTTACAGTGGCAATTATAGATAAATCGATGAGTTGTACATTAAATTGTTTTCGTGCTGCTAAAAGAACTCCACCTCCCAAGCTTGTGAAGTAACCTGTACTAGCGATCACAGCATATATATATAATATATATATATATATATATATATATATATATATATATATATATATATATATATATATAAAATAATTCGAGGAGAGATGTACCAAGAGGACAAACGGTCCAGTTTAACTTTAGCCGACTTGTGGCAACATTGCACCCTGTGGATCGGTCAGTTGCATTACGAATGTTCTTGCGGTAATACTCGTTGCTAACCACGTGCTCATATAAAAAGTTACAGGACTTATTCAACGAAAACGTATTTGTACCTAGTGAAAATTTTATTGGTATTATTTGTAAAGTGCAATTATCAGCCATCAGGTGAGTTTAACCATAATTTTTAGTTGTGCTTGCATAATGTGTTTATGTTACAATGTACCTAATCTAAAATTTCGTCACAATTAATAAACTGAAGTTGTAAAATCGACTGGTCCATCTGCCCTCCGACTTGTCGGAGTGATGGACCATGAAAGTAGAGGAGAGATGGACCAAGAAAATAAATAGCTGTTACACTTTCCAACGTGTTTTAAATGGCATATAATATTCAAAATTTAAAGTAGGTATGTTTTTTGTTACAGAGAAATGCCGAATGAATACAAAAGAAAACTGGGTTCAAAGCCTCTGGAACACTGAAAATTTAAAAAGAACGGTAAATGCTGTCAATTCCAATCAAATGGGAGTAAACGAAGCTGCGAAAAGTTTTGAAATTCCCAAAACCACCCTGAAACGAAGATTAAAAAAACAAGACTTTGAAACAAATAAGCGATTGGCGCTAGATTCATCCCTAGGGCAAAATGCAGAATACAAGCTGGTTTTACACATTAAAAAGTTACAAAAAACCGGTTTTGCACCTACCAGAGATGAAGTCCGATGTATGGCTTTCAAATTAGCGAAACACCTAGAAATTCCAAATAAATTTAATCAAGAAACAGGTAAACACTACAAAAGTATTTGTTTATCTTTTTAATTTAAGTTGGCGTTTTCTTGTTTCAGAGATGGCTGGGTATAAGTGGCTTGAATCATTCTTAAGAAGAAATCCTCAGATATCGATACGCAAGTTAGAACATACTTCCATAGCTCGCGCGCAAGGAATGTCAAAAACAATAGTTGAGCAGTACTTTGAAGAATTAGGCAGTATCTTAAAAAGTAATGACCTATTTGATAAGCCTGGATCAATGTTTAATTGCGATGAAACCGGTCTATAACTTAACACAAGATCAGGTGAAGTTTTAGCGGCAAAGGGTTCTAAAACTGTATCCAGCATCAGTTCTGGAGAGAAGGGTGAGACTATCAGTGTCTTGTCATGTATAAATGCTGAAGGTGGCTATTTACCATATTACTGTGTATTTAAAGGGAAAAATATTAAAAATGAGTGGCATGACGGTTTGCCTCCAGGATCCAAAATTCGAATGTCCGAAAAATCAGCGTACGTTTCTTCAGAAATTTTTCGACTGGCTCAAAACCATTTCTCCACGGAAACCGTCCACAAAGATTTTAATTATTCTTGATGGACATGCGTCTCATACCACTAATTTTGAGATGCTCGAATTTGCAGAACAAAATAATATAATTCTCTATTGTTTACCCCCTCATTTTACTGCCTACTTACAACCTCTGGACCGCGCTTTTTTTAAAGCATTGAAGGCCTATTACTATCAATCGGCAAGAAATCTCCAAAAAAATAATCCAGGTCAAAAGATAGGGCGCTTACAGTTCGGAAAATTATTAGGTGAAGCTTGGGGAAAATCTGCTTCAGTACAAAATGCCTTGTCTGCATTTAAGTCAACTTTTGATCCAAACGCAATACCTGATTATGCATACTTGGGAATAATTAGCGATACTACTGGTGACAGGCCTGATAACTTGAATGAAACTGACGGAATATCAAAACCAAACCCCTCAACAATTTGCCAAGAAAATGATAACTCCGGATTAATCGCTTCAACAAGTAGTCAAAATCACAGTGAAATTACCCCAGGAAAAGCTTTAGATCAAATTTCTCCAGTACCTGGTGTACCTCAAAAAGTACTGTCAGTTCGCAGAAAAATAGTAGCCAGTAGCGTTCTTACATCCAGTGAACATATGAAGTTTAGAAAAGAAAAGTTTTTACAACAAAGTAAAAAACAAAAACTTGTGGAGACCAAAAAAAAAATAAAATAAAAGCTAAAAAATTGGTTCAAACTAAGAAAAACGTCTAAGAGTTCCAGTTCTTCAGAAGAAAATGTAAGTTTAAGTAGTGGCTCTGAGGCTGAAGACATGAGCTATTATGAAAATGAATGCGCGGGCTGTGGAGACGATTATCGCTAAACGAAAAAATTAGATGACTGAATTAAGTGCCTAATATGCAGTCGTTGGTTACATGAAGGATGCACCCCACTTTTAAATCTGTGCGTTCAGTGTAGTAAACATGCTACGAAGAAAAAGTGATCTAAACATTTTTTCAATACAGAAATAAACTTTTTAAACATTAGGGTAATTTGTATTTTGTTTTATTTGTTGAAGAGACTGGACCATCTCACCTCTAGAGGTAGTCCGTCTCTCCTCCAATGTAGAGGAGAAATGGACTTTTCAGACGTTTCATATTTTTGTTTATAATTCGTTAAGTTGGTTTAGTATCCAAAGTGTACATTATAAGTATGACAAATAACAGATATTTAGACAGATTTTTAGTAGCACAGATAAGCAACATGGATCACTTCAATGAATATATGATGCATCTCTCCTCGAATTACCCTATATATGTATATTAGAATGTCTTAATATGAATGAGATTATAAATGGCGACTTATACTTTTGTGAGGGATAAAATAATAATATTAGTATTTATATTTAGTTTGGGATTTAAATTAATATTTAAATTTAAAATGGTTGAAATATGATTGAAGTAATTATTTTTACTTTTATTATTGCACCGGACTAGCTCAGATCTCATATGGGGATAGAGTTCAAGGAATTTAGTTTGAAGTTAAAATTTTGAATCTGGAAATGTGTATAAGAAATACCCTTTTATATAATTATATTGAAAGTATAAAAATAATTCTGAATGTAATTTGCTATCAACGCATGCGTTGTAATGAATTTAAGTGAAATTATAAAGCTGTCAAAGATGTCAAATAAATAATTTAGAAAATTAATGTTTAGAACCAAAATGAAAATTTAGAAAAAGAAAATAAATTAATATCTTTACAGGTGTTTACACAAGTAAATGTTTAAAATTCTTAACCAAAAACATATATGTAACAAATATAAATTGCAGGAAATTTATCAATGAATGTTTACCATAAGTAGGGTTATTAACATTTGTGACTCACATATACTGTCCTCACTGTTGATTGATGTCTTCGGACAACTCCAACTGGATGTAGGCAATGTCCACTCGATTACAGTTGTTACCATTACCCAATACTGCTAACTCGGTTCTCGGTTGTCGAAGACACCAACTTCCAAACTTAAAGATGTTTTCTCCAAAATCGGCAAACTCCAACCACTTATTTTATTTCGGTAACTTTTTATTTAAATAATTTTAAAGCTTAATGAGTGATATCGTTTTAAAAATATGTTTAAATATCCAAAATTTTGTTGATAACACTTTTATTTTTAGCTACCGATTAAAATTTTTTAAAAGAAATAGTCCGAAGAAATAAAACAACTTTGACCAAATAAAAGTGGGTTTTAATTTGGTATAAACGGAATTAATTTAAGTTGGATAACACAAAAGCAAATCTTTACAAAATCGTAACACAAATTAACACGAACAAAAATATTTTTCAAAAACGACAGGTATCGGAGACCGAACTATTTATTTCTAACCGTCGATATAAAAACAAGTGCTCTCGAAAATATTCTTCGTAACGTAAAACTTCTTGACGAATTTAAATTAGGTTATGAACTTACTTTTTTAACACAAATTTCACAACACTGTTTTAACCTTTTACACTTTTGAACAAATTCTAAAAGAGAGATTGATTTCCTGAGCGCTTGCTTTTATATGTTTCTGGTTGTTACCAAAAATTCATTTTTTTTACAGCCATATTGCAAAAGTAACTATGGCTATGATTGGTGGATCTAAATTACAAATTGGACTCAAATGGAAATTTGGCCGTAACTTTCTTATACATAATCGGAATTGAAAATTAAAAACGGAAATGAAAACTACGTAAAATTTTGAACAAAAAGACACCTAACCAGCTATAATTCCTAACATTCATATACGAAGTAACCTAATCTAACTTAAATAAGCTTATAACTATTTACACCTACAAGCTATACTAAAACTAATTGCAAAAATGGAATTCTGAGAACATTTTACACAAGAATACATATCTTTTGTGTTGGAAATATTTAATTTAAAGAAAATTTTAAGCTTTTGTAATATCTTAAATTCACCTCAGATTTAGCATAATTTTGCGGAGAAAAGCGCTGTATCCTTATAAAAACTGTGTCATATTAAGACAGAACATCTATTATTTGCTTTAAGAGCAAAATCTAAGCCTAATAACTTGAAAAAAGTATAAAATTATGTAAAAAACCTAAAAATTACAACCTACCCAAACTTAAATCTAAAAATGAAAATAATTTATATTTAAAAATGTTTTTAACACTTAAAATGTTATGTTTAAGATTTGTACTTCTTGTCTTTATTATTCTCACTAACTATTTGCAATGCATAATGTTATATAGTGCTGCATTGAAAAAGTCTCATCGTCTAACACTCTTTTTGAAATATTTCACTATAAAATGTACGGCACTATAAATGTTTGTATGCCATAATGTTCTAAATGTTGTTCTTATTGTTAAACTTGTAACATAATTTTTGTCACTAATTCGCTTCCAAAAATATGTGCGAAAAATGTCTAAACTGTCCATATTATAACCCTTTTACTAAATTTTTGTATTTCCTGCATTCAAAAACTAATCATACATTATCCCTAACATAATCCTAACTATATGGTTCATGTTTAAACACCTGTAAAGTGTTCACTTGCCAAATTACCCTTGAAAAATTGACTTTTATTGCAATAATTGCAATACTAAAATGACTTTACGAAAATGGTTATATTTAACATTCTTGACAATTTTGTTAGCAGCAAATTGCTTTTTATGATAAAACCAAACTAAGCAAATGATATTCAGACTAATTTATACCAAATAAATTTATTTTAATCACATCGTGAACCAGATTTATATAAAATAGTGTCTTGCACATGTATCGAGCTAGAAATCACCCCTTTTTATTACCCAAATGTCATGTAAGCTGTCCGATACTTCTATTACCTCTTTCTGAACATCTCAATATATATATATATATATATATATATATATATATATATTTAGCGCGAAATTGATTTTTCTAAAGCTCCAGTTACAGTAGCAATTATAGATAAATCAATGAGTTGTACATTAAATTGTTTTCGTGCTGCTAAAAGAACTCCACCTCTCCAAGCTTGTTAAGTAACCTCGTACTAGCGATCACAGCATATATATATATATATATATATATATATATATATATATATATATATATATATATATATATATATATATGTTGAAAGATTCCGGATAAGATCCGCTACTGAGCATGTCCTTAGTAAGCGCAATTTCAACCAAGAAGATAAAGTCAAAACTACACACTAACAGAAGAATAAAGTTCATTAACTTTGGAACGTAATCCACGGACATTTTGGAAGTCACATTTATTATTAATTTTGTTGGGCATTTTTAGTTTAAACGGTTCTTATCTATTTTAGGTGTTCCCCGTATATATTTAATTGTTAAATTAAGTTCTCCGTTTGTAATGCGTTCATTAAGTTGATTACGCAGGTTATTAAGATAGTTGCGTTGCTTAATTGTTTGACCATAAGAAATTGTAAACGGCAACTTGGATCAACTTAAAAAGAGCTAATGTCATAAAAGCCCTTAGATTGCGACACAATGTTTAGTTTTTTATCTTTTCATGGAAACATAAAGCACTTAATTGTAAATAAAACATCTACCTTATCTTACAAATAACTCGGCTAATATAACTTTTGGTCAACAGATGGCGCCGGGAAATAAAGTAAGGTAAAAAGTCCCTAGATATATAAAGTATCGCAATTACCTCCATTTTGGCTTCAAAAAAGCCGGGAAATTTGAATACATTGACAGTTTAACCTAAAAAGTAGGAGCATCTAATAACAAACCCACAAACCCAACAACTTTTACTGTGTTTGTTGACTCACAAATTACTAAAGAAACTTATTAAAAATATATGTAGTTAACAAAAACCTTCATTCACAAATTAAGTAACACTTATTTTAATTAAATTACGCAGAGCTACACTCCTCGAACTCTTGTCAAATGTGTTAACTTGTCCATTTTCATTGTATTCGTTTAAAGCGAAAAAAACCTGTTTCGAAAAAAAATTCGCACCAGGCCCTTAAAATTACTTTCATTGCAGATTGACAAATCCATAGTGTATTTCATCATGAATATGTCAGCAGCGTCTTCAAAATGGCAGATGTTCTCTATTAAAGCCAATTTAATTTGACGAAAATATTGTTCCACTATTGAAAAGTAATCAAATACTTCCATTCTTGAATATACTAATTTATTTTCTTTGAAAAGCGTTAGTAGCGATGGGTCAACTTTTTCATTTATTGGTGAAGTTATGGACGAAACACAGTTTTGACATTTTATTTTTGAACTGTATATTAAGCTTCCCAGCACATAATATAATGCTTGCTTTAGTGTATCAGGCTGTACGATACTATCTAAAGTGGGCATTTCTTTCAAAACATTTTCATTGTGTCCCTCTTCAGTATCGCTTTTTTTACTTCTGCAATAAGTTATCAAACAAGTCCTGGTGTCTGAATCATAATTCCCTCGAATTATCTTGCATTCATACTGAGATAGAGTCATTAGTCTTAATGATACCTGAAACTTGTGAGGTCCAGGTACAGGCGTTCTGCTTCGAATTACAGAAAACAGATTCTCGAGTGCATCTTGTATAAGGCGACTTCCCATTGTAAGGGCCATATTTTTGAGCAGGTTTCGTTTATGAGTTACCCTTACTAATTACCACTATGTGGATTTCTTTTTAATCTCGGCTAGTCAGGAATTTTGGAAAGTGGGTTTGTAGACTTATATAACTGTTAAACAATTTCGTACCCAGGTTTAATGCATATATTTAAAACAAACTTCTGGAATTATAATAATAATAAAAGAAATGATATTCTGGTAAAACAAATTAAGTATTCAAATTTAACAAAATGATGGAAAATAAAAAAACTTCTAGTACAGCGCCTGGTATTTGGGCAGCCCACCGTACATCAGAGTAATGCTGGTGTCGTTGAAATGTCGGCGATAAATCCTAAGATTTATAATGTTGCAGGACAGGTGTCGCCGGTGTATCTGTGGTCGGTTTGGAAATTTTCTGTAAACAAGCGCGTTATAATGCAGTATTCAAAAAATTAAAATAATTGTGGTTTTGTTTCTTTGTAAACAAATATAATGTGTTCAGGTGAAAATAATACAAGGGTGTGTGTACAACTCAAAAAGGAGGATTACTGTGATTTAGACAGGTAAGTTGATTCTGGTTATTATATTTTACATTTAAGACAAGTTTGTTGAATTCGAGGTTAGGGCATATTTCAAATCTTTATCGTGGACTGGCTCTTTTATTACTTATATTTTCTTAAGTAACGTTTTGAAATACGGAACAGGTTAAAGAAAAGCAGGCCCTACACACGATTTGATAATTACACGATTAGTGTAATTCGTGTTAGGCAACGGTTGTAGGTGATTTGTTTAATTTTTTTTAGGGTTTGTACACACGGACTAAGGGAAAGACTAATTCTAATTAACTACAAATAATATATACAATTTATTTAATATGTACAAGGGGTTATTCAATGTTTTGGAATTCGCAATTTACGGTTTGTAATGGTTCATATGATGCAGGAATATTTTCGACAATGTGTTGTTGAAAATTTGATGAGTTCATTCACTACTAAAAGGTAACGTGACCTTCGTTTTATTTGTATAAAGAGGATGATTCTTTACACTCTAATTGAATGTGAGTACTTATCTGCGAAATGGGATTTTATTTTCTAAGAAGTTTTAATTGTTAAAGCGCAAATAAATCTCTTTAATGTAATGGATTTCTTACTGTACAATAGAAATTCTTTTACTTTGAAGTAAAACGTAAAATTTACTGTCTTGTATAAATTTAATGTTTTACACAATTCAGGTTTTGTTTGCGGTAATAATTTGGATTTGATATTCAGGTGTATTTTCGTGATATACAGGGGTAAATTATAAGTGTTGATAGCCAAGCAGGGAGCTCGAGCTAAATCAACAAATTCTAGAGATTTTATTTATTCAAAGTTGTAACGGACACTTTGACTATATAGAATTATATACAGGGGGTTCAGGATATATTGTGTTCGTTTATAATTTCGTTAATAGCCAAGCCAGTGGGCTCAATAGTCTAAATTAACGAATCTTAGAGATTCTATTTATTCAAAGCTGTATCGGACACTTTGAATATGTAGAACTATATACAGGGGTTCAGGATATATCTGGTGTGCGTTTATAATCTCGTTAATAGCCAAGCCAGTGGGATCAATAGTCTAAATTAACGAATCTTAGAGATTCTATTTATTCAAAGCTGTATCGGAGACTTTGAATATATAGAACTATATACAGGAGTTCAGGATGGGATTTGTAAATTGCCGTTTTCTGAGGTTATAGCGCGTGTTGTGAGCAACCAGACGTGGCTTTATATTTTAGCCCCATTAACTAGAAGAAGCCCTATAATAATCCCGGTGACCGCCGGTGTTAACCAGTCAATCTACCTAAAATCAGTATAATACGCAAAACCTCTTTGACGTCAATTAATTTCTTAAGGATGGTTTGTTAATAGGAATTTCTAGGTATTACAACTATTTTCATAAAAATTGGTTATACTTCGGAGTGTTAGAATTCTATTTAATTCAATTGAAATTGGTATAAGAGCGGTCCGGCGGTTATGTTCTCCAATAGAGAATTTTTAGGTGTAATAATAAATTATTACAAACGGACAGGCAGAAGAGTGTATTTGCAGAGAAGCGTTTTACAAATAGAATTTTCAGGTGTAATAAATTATTACAAACGGACAGGTAGGAGAGAGTATTTGTAGAGAAGCGTTCTACAAACACAATCCAAGGTAAAAGTTAAAATTTTCGCTTATAAACCTTGCGAATGAGTGGGGTTTTAGGTAGGAAATGTCGCAACGTTTCTGCACATCGTGAAAGTAGGGTACCGGTGCGCACGCAAAAGTGCTGATTATTTACATTTATTTAGAACTGGAATAAAATAAATTATTATTTAAACATTATCTTAATAATTTTTATTAAAATAACAATTAATTTGTCTTACTCAATTCTGGCTCATTACACCATTACATATTTGAAACCATAGTTATTTAAATATTGATCTTGAAGATCCAGAGACGTTTTGTGGCAAGAAGATTTCCAGATTTTACAGGTATCCACTCAGATTTGCCTGCAATTTTAATCGCACAGATAATCTGCATGAAATCATTCATAAACTCCACAGTCTCTTCATGTATATTCTCATTGATGTTTGAGTAAGCAAGTTGTGTGTTCCTTGCGCTTATTATTTTGAACCACTTAAATGCTGTCTTACAAAACCTGGCAGTGGTTGCATGGGTTTCACATATTTTACCTCTTGCTATAAACTACTGAATGCCCACACCTGTATCATGATGTAGAAGAGCATGGGCTGTACTGCCATCCATTTTAGCGAAATGGGATGGGTTGAACATATTTTCCCTAAGTCGTGGCGCAACTTCACATCATTCACTTCTGAGTCTAAATCAAATAATTGTCTAATGGCCCCAATGTCAAAGCATAGTTGCTGACAAGATTATATTTTTCTTGAATTTCTATACCAATGTCAAATGTTTTATGTCTAATCAGTGATATTGCTAGTTTTTTCAATACATGAACAGGATCAGGCATTATGTACAATCTTGCTAGCTTATTCAAAGGATGTGGACAAAAATTGACTATTGGCTGTAATGTGAAGTAGTCTCCAGAAACTTCGATTTAAGGGACCCACATCTGATATTACAGTTTTCACTGTCACACCCGCATCATCTGCACTCTTAGTATATTGGAATATTTTTCTTAGAACTTCATCAGGACTGTATGATTTTGGAGTGAATTCATACCCAACTGTCTGCTTCCATCTAGTAGTCATTCCATTGAGCATAAATACTAATGCATGTGAAGCTAATTCCTTAGAACTATCTAAATTCCCAGATAACACTACGGACATTGTAGAGCTATCATATTGGAGAGATGGTTTGATGGCCATTTCGTTTAAAAAGTAAAGCAGCATGTTTCTCGTGCGCCTAAAATGTCGCCACCTGAAATACCAAAAAAAAAAGATTTCAATTTTATTAGTGTTCTTAATTTAACTTTAGAATTTTTAAAGCAGCCACTAAGTGTGGGATTTAACTTTGAAGACATTTCTACACTAATAACAAACAACCAAGGTCAATGAAATGAAAATTAACCATTACCTTCAACTTGAGTTACTCAAAAACATCTTCTTACAATCCTGGCTTAAATTTCAGATTTTCAATCCGGAATTGGAGCGCCCTAATAGCTGGTAGGGGAAATTTTTGCCTACACAGCTCTTCATGAAATTCCACAGAGATCTTTGAATAACGGCTGCCACTCGCTGTAAAACCAGATAATTTTTTCAAAAGCTGTATCGATATTTTTTAGAAAATCTACGATGAAATATGATTTTCCACAACTAGATGGCCCCGCTACTATTGCCGAAAAGGGGTGCTTAAACTGACCCTCCATCTTGAATCGCTTAACGATACTAAAGGGGTACTCTGTCAACATCTCTACTTAAATAACAAATTTCACACCAAGTTCCGAAGGGGCCACAACACGAGCGCAGGCCCTAACACAAGTTCCTGTACCTGTCTTATAAGGTTAGGGCCACCTTATTAGAATACAAATTTACTACCAATGAGGGGCCACGACAGGGGCGCAGGCCCTAACGCTTGTCTTACAAGAACCTCTTTATTAAAAAAAAAACTATTTCAAATTTCCCGCACAAGACCAGGTCCAAGAGATAGTTCCTACACATGTCTTACAAGAACCTCTTAATTATTAAAGAATTCAAATTTCCCGCGCAAGACCAGGTCCATGGCCTACCACTTTCTCAAGGGAAACAACCTTCTCAAGGTAACCAACTTTCTCAAGGTAAACAACTTTCTCAAGGTAAAATACTTTCTCAAGATAAACAACTTTCTCAAGGCGAACAACTTTCTCACAGTAAACAACTTTCTCAAGGCCAACAACTTTCTCAAGGTAAACAAGTTTCTCAAGGTAAACAACTTTCTCGAGGCCAACAGCTTTCTCAAGGTAAACAACTTTCTCAAGGGCAAAAACTTTCTCAAGGTAAACAACTTTCTCACGGCCAACAACTTTCTCAATGCCAACAACGTCCTCAAGGTAAACAGGCCAACAACTTTCTCAAGGTAAACAACTTTCTCACGGTAATTAACTTTCTCGATTATTATTATTTACTAAAAATTAAAAAGGACATACAATAAAATTGATAATTAACGTTGAATTTTCTGGAAGCGTATAATTTTTTCTACAGAGAAATGATTTTTTCATAAATTATAAACACGTACCAATAGGAAATAAAACACAAAAAATACATATAAGTTGCGTAGTTAATTATTAGAATACAAAATACATTAATATTATACAGAGTATTTTATAATAATGTAATAATATAAATACTACATTTTAAACTCTTTACTACGAATATTTATATTGCACGTTTTTTTAAAGGATCACTGCTTGTTTGTGCTCTACTCTTTCCCCATGAGAAGTTTATTAATATCGTGACAGTAGACATGCATTAGTGTTTTTATACACAATGTTATAATAAAGTTAACAATTTCAACTTTATGAATATTAATTGATTTCCTGATAAAAGCAAACTTGGAACTGCATTACGATGGACACGATTGCTGCCACAGCTAAAATATTGTTGTTCGAAATGTATGCGGCGCACTCTTTTGAGATCATACACTTCAAGGGTGTCAAATGTACTAACCCATGGTTATTTATGGCTTCACTCCATGCTTGGAATCTAAGTAACTCCTTATTTGGGTTTGGGAATCGATGATATGTTTTTTCATATGATGTAAAATTAGGTACACAACATTTAATCTTCACCATTTTGTTTAATATTAAACGCTCCCGTCAAGTGTTTATTGAATTCATCTAACTTCTATCATGTTTAGTAAACTTACAATTATGGTAAATAAGTGCTGTTCCTTTCGATAAAAGCTGCTCTTTCTCAACACTATAAAATCCCAACCAACAAATAAACAACAATAAAAATAACCAGATAACAGGAAGCACTAATCAAAGTACTCGACAAAATATTATACTCAAACAAAAAGCACATGGACAACTTAGCAACCGCTGCATCGGTAACACAAACCACCAAAGGGTTGTGATTTGTGATCGGTAAAGCAGATACTATGTGCTTCTCAGTGCCATCTATCATTTCGAATATTTAACTTAATCGTAATAAAGTTATGTAAGTAAGCCGTCTAAAGGGGATTGGTGGTTTGTGCTTATAACTATGTCACAACATCAAATACCTAATACTACTTGAATAACAGTATTAGTTATTCAATGGTCACAAATAAATAAATTAATTTTAAGTAATTGTTCTAATTCAAAATATCACACATTCACACAGTAATATAAAAAAGTATATACAAATCATTAATTATTTAAAGACTACTGGACTGTCTAGACAGAACCGCAAATAAAATTAGTGGACTGTCCACATGCGCTATGAATGTATTACATACATTGATCGGTTAAATAATGGTTTCAATGCCAAAATGGCAGAGCAGTTCTGGTCTAGTAGCAGTAATAGTCTGCCACACGATTAGTTCCGGTTCGACTCCCGGCCGATTCATTTTTTTTTACGTTACAGTAGTTTTGTGTATCTAATCTAATTCTGTTAGGTTACAGTAGTTTTGTTTATCTAATCTATACTAGATAAAGAAAATACATTTCTGCACATGTGCGACAGTTCACTAATTTTTTTGCGGCTCTGGACAGTACAGTAGACACTGCCTTATTTAAAATACTAAAAATATTAATATAACTACTTATGTCGCAAATAACTAAATAAAACTTAAGGAAGTAGATCTGAATGCACACCTTCACAAAGTAACTTCAAACTAAAATATGCACAAGTTATTAATTATCTAAAACACCTAAAATTTATACATAAGAAAAAAGCTAAGTAAACATATATTTTGTTGTGATCGGAACTATACATCTTACACCCATCATCATTTCAGTACTAGTGCTGCCACCATCCTGGACTAGCCCAATAATTTGAGCTCTTACAAACAAATTTAACGCTAAGACATGATCCCTCAAAATTGAAAATTAAGCCAATTAAAAAATTATTTTTTTTATTACTGTCAAAAAATGTTTATATTTTTTTACTAACGTCTGTTACGTGTTTAACCGGGGAGCTGGAAGAAAAAGGAAGAAGGAAAGGATTCTCTGCTCATTCACAGATAGTGAGCACACCGAACTAGCTCAAAAATGTCGGTTCGGGCGCGGTGAGAGAAGAAAGGATGTTAAAGTATGCCGGCGACAAGAGCCGCTCCCCTATGTTGAGAAAACTTCACCGCTGTCCCGACTCTTGAACAGTGGTGCAGAAAGGAATGAGCAAGGAGATTTTAGGAAAAGGGAAGTACCAGAAGAAATAGAAATAACAACACTGCCGTAGTGCGAAAGAAACAAATGTATATTTTATTTAAAAAAAATTAAGACTAAATAGTTGAAGGTGTGGATCTAATTAATCCACAACAAAACAATAGGTTTAGATACCCCAAATGTACAAAAAAAGAAATAGTAATTAAATACCGTTCGCAAGCCAGAATAGTTTTTCTCTATTTTACAAAAAAACCAAACATTTCCCTTTTTCAAGGGAAGGCCTTCCGTTGTATTCCTAAAAGAGAAAAGTATATCGACGCCTATACAAAGCGTAACTTATTTACTAAATAATTAAAAAAACAACTTGCGGTGGTTTACACTAAACGGATCATAAAAGAAATAAATGTTTATAGTGAGTACAAAAATTTTATAGCTCAGCAAGCATTTTATCTTTTAAACAGTAATGAATCAAATATTTATCAAATTTCAAAAGAGAAAAAAAAATTAATGTCTAAACCAAATGTCAAGAAAACATGCTTATCTAACGGTTCGTTTGGCTACTGTGTAATTACTTGTGCGCATCCCAATTACAGTGATGTTACACACAACACCAAAAATGGCAGCCACGACAGATATAATTAAATGTTATTATTATAATTACAAACAAAATGAGGGAAGGAAAGTAATGGTAAAAGAACAGATAAGGAAGGTTACGTGGTTGTGAAGTGAAGGATTACTTATTGATACAGCAACAAGGATATAGTGATAACAGGTATTAAATGTAGGTTAAGGTATTATTTTAACTGACTAATTGATTACGTTATTTTTAGCAGATGTACTTTATCATTATTCAATTAACGTTCATGTAACACTAGAGAAAACAAAAGAAAAAGGAACGATCTAACCTTTCTATATGCAGGTAGTAGTTACGTTCAGTCGATGCTCTCGGATCACGAACATAGGCGTAAGTTGTCACGATCCGGTTTGATTTTAGTTACGACTCAGAAGGTAAACCAGAATAGTACTTGTATCTCGATAATATGGAGATAATAGTTGAAGTTAAACGGTAGAATCCAAAAGTAGAAGGTGCTTCGTTGAAGCCAAAAGAAGAAGATAATTCGTGCAAGATAAAAGTAGCAGGTAATTTGTTGAAGCTAAAAGGAGAAGGTAGTTAACGTTATGTAAGTAAATAATCTTTATTCGTTACCCCTTAGATGTAACGGGCCAAATGAGAAGCTATCGAAGAGCTTTCCTTTGTTTACGAAAGCATCAATAATTCGTGTTTTGATTAAAACATCTTCAAACGCTAAGAAAGAAAGTCAGTTATTACTAACAAAATCAGAGAAATTCATCTGTAACTTACGCGATCTTGCCGAAGAAAATTTTTCTAAAATCGCATGTAAGCGAGCAACAAAACTTGTAAATAATGATTAGAAAAAGCACCAATTTTATTGCAAAATGTTCTTCTTGAAGATATATCCGATTATTTATATCGTATTATGTTATAAGGAATTCTTCCAAGAAGGCATCAAAAATTTTCAGCTTGGCAAAATGGACGCCACAGGAAAGAAAAAAAACGTAATTTTTATGTTAAAGTTGTATTAAACACAATACATTGTTATCGCCCTTTTTATCTAAATAAAACCAGAAATTCTAAATTGTGATTTCTCCACTAACGCCATCTAGAGAGGACTTCTAAAAGCTTGTAATATAATTCCCTTAATTACCTATATTTTAGGATACGTCACTAGAGGAGTAACAATGCAGATTTTAAATGAAGTATATAAATGTGAATTTATAGCATTTGAATAACCAAAGGTACAAAAATTTATATTAGACTCATAGTAAAATTACTTGGAAATATGTGGTTCAAGTTATGAACAGAAACAACGTAAGCATTCTTAGAAAAAAAGTTTGAGTAAACATGTACAACTTGTACTGAAATTTATAGTAAAATAACAAAGTAACTTTTAAATATCCAAAAACCAAATTATTTCGTTACACGTCAATGTGCGAAATATTAGTTTTTTTCATTGCAAACTATTTTTTCACGTTGCCCATGGGAACATGCACAAAATATTTCGCACACTAGGGCACAAAATGAATTACAAGGATCAATCACTTGAATTAAAAAATACTCAAATGATACTTTTAATTTAACAAAAACTAACAAATACTAAGTAAGATAATATAGTTTATTTTACCAATACTACTACTAATATTCCAAACTGTAATACAAATATGTAACTATTCTTTTTTATTTATAATATTGATATTAATAAAACTAGCATTGTTAAAACATGATGTCTATCTCTATAGATATGGCTTATGTTACAACATTTAGGAAATATGGGGCGATTCATTTGAATTATTTAACAAAGTTCAAAGAAATTCTCAAATATAAGTTATACAAAAAACATTGTTTGTATTTTGTGGTAAAATTCTTGTTTTATAGCACATTCGAATGAATTTTTGGCCTCGACTTAATACGAATTAACACTCTTCATGTGCCACTTACAAAACACTCATTTTGCACGCTTAACATAAAAATAACTATTTGATACTGAAGTGACAATTATAAAAAATTATTTCAATTGACTGTATATTGACATATTTTAAAGATCAATTTCAATAATACAAAAATCTGCGTCTTATAGGCTTTTGAAATTAACTATATGTCAGTGTAAAGAAGAATAACAAGCATACTTAAATCAAATTTAAGTATTTGATCTTGGAGTACATTTTGTACCCCACCGAGGTATAAACGATTTAATTAGTACAGTACAAATATGCCTGGAATATAACAAATAATTTATTAATCAGAAAACATTCTCCTTTCTTTGTTCAGAATACGCACACAAATAGCCTATTGACCATTTTATCTCATTTGTATCACAAATTGGAGAGTGGTTTCTACAAATGAATTTCTAAGTGAAAAATTTTAAAATTGTGGTGTGTTAATTAATCATATTGGCCATATTTGAACTCGTACCTTGAAGTGTTTTTAACATGAATTTTTAAAGTAGCTTTGTGATATTTCACATAATTACAATTTGGTTGAATTTAGTAATTTGACGAATGTTTTTTACGATGATTTGTTAAATAAGCTTTGTGATGTATTGCATAATCACATTGGTCACATTTGAATTGGTAACTTGAAGAGTGTGTTTTGAGATGATTTGTAAAATTATTTTTGCCATTTGTTGCATACTTACATAGGTCACATTTGAATTCATAACTTGAAGAGTGTATTTTGAGATGACTTTTAAAATTACCTTTGTGGTTTGTTGCATAATCACATTGGTCACATTTGAATTCATGACTTGAAGAATGCTTCCTAAGATGAATTGTTAAATCAGATTTGTGATGTGTTGCGTAATCACATTGATTGCATTTGAATTGATGACTTGAAGAGTGTGTTTTAAGATGAATCTTAAAATAATATTTGCGATTTGTTACATAATTACATTGGTCACATTTGAATTCGTAACTTGAAGAATGTTTCTTAATATGAATTTTTAAATGAGCTTTGTAATGTGTTGCATAATTACAATGGCTGCATTTGAATTGGTAACTTGAAGAGTGTGTTTTGAGATGATTTTTAAAATTACCTTTATGATTTGTTGCATAATTACATTGGTCACATTTGAATTCATAACTTGAAGAATGTTCCTTAAGGTTAAGATGAATGGATAAACTAGATTTGTGACATGTTGTGTAATCACATTGATCGCATTTGAATTGATAACCTGAGTGTTTTTTAAGATGAATTTTTAAATTACGTTTACAATGTGTTGCATAATTACATTGGTTGCATTTGAATTCATAACTTGAAGAATGTTTCTTAAGATGAATTGTTAATTCAGATTTGTGATTTATGGCATAATCACATTGGTCGCATTTGAATTGGTAACTTAAAGAGTGTATTTTGACATGCTTTTTAAAATTACCTTTGTGATGTGTTGCATAATTACATTGGTCGCATTTGAATTGGTAACTTGAAGAGTGTTTTTTAAAATGAATTATTAAAGCATGTTTGTGATTGGTTACGTAATCACATTGGTCGCATTTAAATTCAGAATTTGAAGAATGTTTTTTAAGATGAGGCTTAAAGCTATTTTTGTGATGTGTTGCATAATAGCATTCGTTACATTTGAAGTCATAACTTAAAGTGCATTTTAAAAGATGGCGTTTCAAAGATGCTTTGTATTTGGTTATATAATCGCAGTGGTCACATTTATATTTAAAATTTGAAATGTATTTTAAGTCGTTATGTTTAAAATTTTCTTGCGCCCTTGTTGAACTATTAAATTGATTACATTCAAACTGTAAGTTTGTGATGTGCTTGACACTAATTTCCTTTGTATGGTCCGCTTCAGTTGAGTTAACATCTTTTATTAGCGAAGAGGTGTCTTCTTTCTTAATATTCACATTATCTGGAAAAATAGTGTCATAATGTGTACTACTTGAACCTTTGAAAAGCCTTATCAAAGATTAGAACGCAATTAATTTCACCTTTCATTAGTTCACCATTTACAATAAAATGTGTTGGAAACAAATCTATTCCTTCTTCCTCTTTTGGTTCGACTTTAATAAGTTTCATATCAATCTCATAAGACATTTCGAAGAATACGTCTTGAATAATTATACAATTTATACATATACAAAAGGTTTAGGAATACTAATATGGCCGCCTGCGATTGATACTTGTGAAATCTCGATAAATGCGGACCAATCACGCGTTTCCTTGTTTGACAACTTGTTGCGCGTGCGTAATATTTTAAATTGATAAATTCTAACTTTCTAATTTGAAATTGTGTTTTCTACATTTGTGTTTCAAAGTATGCCGTTTTAAGTAACCCAATTACCCACCATTTTGTTGTATAATCGCAGTGCTTTAACTGTGCTGTTTTAATTGTTACATAATCACATTTGTATTTAAAAAATGAAGTCTGATTTATAAAGATTATAAGTTAAATTGCCTGTCACTGTTGCAGGTGAACTCGACTGATTTGGTTCAATATTTGCGACAGGTCTGACACTATTTCTGACGTTCTAATTTGGAATTGTGTTATATCGTAGAAGTTATTGCTTAAATATATGCATGATAAAAGAATTATAGATAAACTACAATAAGAAAATACTTATCTTTTTTGGGATTTTTTAATGGTGTACTTTAAATTATACAATCTAAACGTTTCGATAACACTTACAGTTATCTTCGTCAGTAGTAATGTTTGTTAAAAATTGTTAAAGATGTAGTAAACAATTTTGTCAAATTTGAAAAATTAAAACATAAACATAAGCCTGCTATTAGTGTAACAGTTTGAGAAACATAAAGCCAACTATAAAATTTTTAGTAAAGAATAACTAGGTCATAAAATTAAATATTATTAAACTGCCTCAAAGATGACAAACCAGAACACTCTCTACGACGAAAGCTAACAATCATAGTAAAGAGGAATAGTAAATTTTATGAACAGATTGAAGGTGTAGCAATGGGTAGTCCCCTTAGTCCTGTTATAGCTAATTTTTATATGGGAAAATTTGAAACATTAACGTTACAAAATACACCTAAAAAACCTTCAGTTTGGTATAGATATGTAGATGACACATTTGTTATTTGGAGACATGGAGAAGAAGCACTGCATGAGTTTTTGGTTTTTATAAATGGTATACATCCTAGTATTCAGTTTACCATGGAAAAAGAAACTAATGGAAGTTTACCATTTCTTGACATATTAATATCTAAAAATAATAATTCACTATCTTTTAAGGTTTACAGAAAGCCGACACACACTGATAGATACCTTCATAAATTATCCAACCACCATCCACGTCAAAAAATTAGTGTAATTAAATCTTTAGTAGATCGAGCAAAACGAATTTGTGACCCTGAATTTTTGAATGATGAATATAAATATTTAAGAAAATCCTTACAAGATAATGGATATTCACTTACAGATATTAATAATGTTATTACACCTTCTAGGCGTAACCTTAAAGAAAAACCAGTTCTTAATGTTGGTACTGCTTTTCTTCATTTTATAGCTAATGTTACAAATAGAATTGAAAAATCCTAATCAAATATGGCATTAGGACTATTTTTAAACCTACAAGAAAAATTAAAGAACATTTAAGATCACCTAAAGATGTGTCAAACCCTTTATCATCTTCCGGAGTGTATAAGTTATCTTGTTCATGTGGAAAAGTATACATCAGGACCACAAAACGTAGCTTTGATACAAGACGCAAAGAACATATGAGATTTTGTAGATTGGGTCAACCAGAGAGGTCTGCTGTGGCTGACCATGCCCTGAATAATCTAAATCAGACATTCAATTTGACAATATGGAAATATTGTCAAGACAAACCCATTATTATGTTCGTTTGCAACGTGAAGCTACTGAAATATATAAACACCCGAATAATTTTAATAGACAAGAAGAAAATCTCCGTTTAAATAGGTTTTGGCATCTAATAATTAAAAAAAAAGCATAATGATACGCCTTGATTTTAATTTGTTTTCAACTTTTGGTATGTCTAGGTTTTTTGCTGTGTTTTTCCTAGACCTTGAAGCAAATGCTTTACCAATTATATGTTAAATTACCACAGCACTATAATTTAACATAAGTAGTTGAAATTAAATTAAAATTAAAAATTACAAAGAACGTTCTACATTGTGCTTTTCATTGTTAATAACACTTCCAATTATTGATAAAGATATCTCTTTGTTAGATTTAACTGGGTTATTTTATTTGATGTAATGTTTGGATTTGTGAATGCTTCTATCATTTTAAAATTGAAGTTTTTCATAACTTTACACTTACATCATAACTCGATTAAATTTTGTTAAATGTGTTTTTGGCTGACAAATTTCATTGTTAGCTTTCGTCGTAGAGAGTGTTCTGGTTTGTCATCTTTGAGGCAGTTTAATAATATTTAATTTATGACCTAGTTATTCTTTACTAAAAATTTTATAGTTGGCTTTATGTTTCTCAAACTGTTATACTAATAGCAGGCTTATGTTTATGTTTTAATTTTTCAAATTTGACAAAATTGTTTACTACATCTTTAACAATTTTTAACAAACATTACTACTGACGAAGATAACTGTAAGTGTTATCGAAACGTTTAGATTGTATAATTTAAAGTACACCATTAAAAAATCCCAAAAAAGATAAGTATTTTATTATGAGTGTTAATGGTGAAAGTTTACATTTTCAAACTACAATAAGGTCCATAAAATTTGTAAACCTTTCGAAATCATATTAGTAAAGTTTGCTTCAACTTTATTTTTCAAAAATGTTGGGTAACTTTACGATTAGATATAACTTAAGAAGTAAAACTTGTGTTTTTATTAATGTAACCGTTTCCGAATGACTACACAGATATCTTTTTTTTTATATGTTGAGGTCTGCAGTCAAGAGTATTTATAATATTTTAAAATGTGATAATAGTTAACTATTATTGTGCCACGTATGCCATTTTCAATGAGTATTTGGTTGAAACGTCTATATTTTGTTTCCTGAATACTGGCTTTTATATTAAGACAATACTATGAGTACTTACCTTAGCTCGATTGAAATATCTAGACTTTTATTATCGCATATTGCAAAAAACAAGAACTAGTTGAGTCGTTCTCCGTACAAAGAGCCCATATAAAAAAGCATACATCTTGAGGACTGAAAAAAGGCTTATCCATCAATGAGCCTTTGTCTGGGCTACGACTCAATTATTTTAAGTTATAACTGATGAGTAGATACTATGCAATGACTTGCAGGATTTCTAATAGTTTAAGAATTTGTAGATCTTCATTAGATTAGAATATAAATTACCTTTTTGATTTTGTCAAACACGCTAGTAATCATTTACTTGAAAAATTTTATTTTTATTGAAATTTAATGTCACTCATAACTATTGTCTTAGGTATTTATGGTGAGGTGACAGCATAATTACAATTTAATCGAAACTGCTTTAAGCATAATATTATAGCAGTTCTAAAACTAGAACTTTTAACTCTTATTTTATTTTGTTTTCAAAAGTAGGTTAGATGTCTTATAGATTTACACCGTTTTTAAGTAAGTATAGCTTATTTCAATGTCTTATAAATTTTGATATACGGCGCAAATAAATCTGTAGCAGCTTACAGTGACTGTATGTATATGATCATTCAGAATAAAGTCAAAGCTCAACTTCCCATAACACATCAGGAATGCAAGCATTCAGGATACAGCCCATGCAAGTCGTTGTGGATTTACCTACTTTAGAACTTCTGTAAACTTCAGAATATTGGCATTGCATTTGCATGGGCGACCTTCAATAACTATTAATAATTAAGTATATTATGTAAGTAAAAAATTAGT
Source organism: Vesta saturnalis (assembly GCA_036346205.1). Classification (NCBI taxonomy): domain Eukaryota; kingdom Metazoa; phylum Arthropoda; class Insecta; order Coleoptera; family Lampyridae; genus Vesta; species Vesta saturnalis. Next base: position 550,725 of record JARFJB010001981.1, read on the forward strand.
TTCATTAAACAAAAACATTCTTTGTAAATTTATCTACAGTACAATTATTACAAAATGTTTACATTAAAACTTAAATGTACAGGGTGTCCTATTTTCGATGTAATTGGGGGGTTTTAGGTATTTCTCAAATAGATAGAGTAAAATCGTGGTCGGGACCCTTGGACCGATTTTTGAAACAAATTTAATAATCTAAAGAACATTTCAATATCTCGACTCGTTTGGGTGTTTTTCGTTTTATGCCGTTTTCTTTAAAATCCCGTAACTTTTTTGTTTGTGAATATTTAAAATTTTGGTAAAAACATCTTTTGTGCCTTTTTTTATGTGCAATTTAGTGGCGTACTCGCTTTTTTTCTAACTTAATTTGTTTCCTAGTTACAGATCAAAGTTGCATTTTTTTAAATGGTAACCGTAGTTGACTATGACTCCATTAATTAGAGATTTCTTTTAGCTTTCTGAAAATATTTAGTTTCATATATTTATCTCGGTAAATAAGAAAATTATAAACGATTTTTTGAAAAACACCTCTTGATCAAATCACTTATGTATAGTATAGTTTCATATATTCAAAAGGAAGTATATTACTATGCGTAGAACTTATTTTAAAACCAGATAAAAATGTCCTCGTAGTATTTTATGCCATATTAAAAACTTATTGATTTAGAAAAAAATAACAACATTTTTATTTTATAACAGTTTTTTCTTATTTTAGGTATTGTTCAAACTGATGTCCATTATGATGTAAACAAACTTCACATCGGCGCGAAATACACTCAATTGCCTTAATGAAATGAATAGCGATGTATGCCTTAAATCTTCAAATGCTGCCCTGGTTGAATTGACCAATTGTTCGTATGTTTCGTGGCGAGTATGATATATTTTATTTTTTAAAAATCCCCACAAAAAGAAATCCAGCATTGAAAGATCTGGAGATCTTGCTGGCCACTGAATAGGTCCGTTATTGCCAATCCATTGATTGTTAAAGTTTCGGTTTAAGTAATGTCGAACTAAAACAGTATTATGACTAGGCGCACCATCTTGTTGAAAATAAACATTTACCCTCTGCGCTAATGGAATTTCATCTAGCAGTTGTGGAAGACATGTTTAATATTTCCATATACCTCTCGCCGTTAAGGTTGCCGTTAAAAATGTGGTATACATATCTACCCCCCAAAATAAAGCATTATACATTAAAACCAAATCTACCTTGATTTTGGCGTGCTAATGTTACAAAATTGTTATTTTTGACCAATAACGATTGTTGTTGCGATTAAAAATTCCTGCACTAGTAATATGACTCTCATCAGACCAAATGATATTGCGCCCAAAATTCCTATTTTGTCTAATCTGTTCTAAATACCAATTACAAAGAATAATTCGCCGTTCTAAGTCACCATCATTAAGGTGCTGAATTACTCTTTTTTTGTACGGAGTATAATTATATTTTTTTAAGATTTTTTGTACTCTTGATTTAGATACGCCAACTTCTGCTTCTATTTGTCGGCAGGAGATATTAGGATTTTCTTCAACTCTTGCTAAAACAGTTATTTCGTCGTCTTGTTGGTTCATTTTTGCATAATTTTTGATCCTAGGCTTCTCAAAAGATCTATAAGTTAATAGATGTTCTTTTAATCTGGCGAATATATTCTTATTGGGATGTCTTCGTTCAGGGAATCTTCAATAAAGTAGCTTTATTATTTTGCGTTTTTATAAATACTAGAATTATTAAAGTATTAAACGCAGAACCTACCTATTAAAATATGCCTCTGCAGCTTGGTCTGCATTAAAATTACACTGATAGTATATGCCAATCATATCTAACTTTTCAAAATTTTCATACTTCGTATTATTGACAGCCATCACAGAAAAGTTATTAACTTGAATAATTAATTATTTAAGCAAAGTTTTGAAACAATAAATCTAAATCACATTTGATCTGTAACTCGGAAACAAATTAAGTTAGAAAAAATCGAACATGCCACTAAATTGCACATAAAAAAAAGGCACAAAAGATTTTTTTACCAAAATTTTAAATATTCACAAACAAAAAAGTTACGGGATTTTAAAGAAAACAGCATAAAACGAAAAACACCCTATATTTCCCAAACCAGTGGAGATATTGAAATGTTCTTTAGATTATTAAATTTGTTTCAAAAATCGGTCCGAGGGTCCCGACCATGATTTTACTCTATCTATTTGGGAAATACCTAAAACCCCCCAATTACGTCGAAAATAGGACACCCTGTACAAGTAGTAGGAGTAAGATGTGGTTGAAAACCGTAATACTTTCATGATTTAAAATGTGTTTTAAGTCTCCTCGTTCCTCAACTGTTGGCTTTGACAACTTCTTTCTTTTTCACCGTTTTCTGTTTACAGAATAAAATCTTGGTTGATTCTCGGAAAAGTTTGTTCCAAGAAGTTGGAGGCTGTTGCAAATTAAAATCTTCAGTGGAAGTGTCAAGCTCTGCCAATTGCTAACACTTTTTAGTTTTTGATTATATCAGGCAACACAATAGGTAATGTCTTATTGTTTATAATTCAACTTATTTCATCCAAGTTTTTAATTGTAGATAATTCTTGAGAAGGGTTTTGGTCTTTGTCTTCCGTTATTAATTACATACACAGTTTTGTTTCATAAGCAACTGCAGCAGCATTGGAAACATGAGATGTATCAACTACACTATTGTTTTGTTTATTTATAATACCCACTGCATGAATGTGCTCACAAATTTTTAAAAGCACAGTAAAATTGTGACATGTATAGGCATGTAAGCAGGCATCACACATGCTACATGTAATTTTGCAGGTACCTTCGTAGCAACTATGGTTAACCACCCTTTGTACGTAGTAGTTCGAGTCTCCTTTGCTTGCACTGTCCACACAGCTAGTGTGTCATATACACATACAATATTGCAAGAATCTCCCAACCTGTGGTGTGCCGGTAAATTTATATTCAATATTGATTTTCACCAAATCATTGAATTGTTTATTTGTTAAGTAATCATTCAGGACCGATATACATTTATCTATTCTTTTTGAATGCCGATCCAGCAAAAAATAGTGTTTTAAATTTTTGTGAAAAATCTCAACGTGTCTATTGGTGTTGAGTCCTAGTCCAACCTGAAAGCAATACACCCACATTTCAGGTCTATCAGCATAATATGATCTGAGATGCACTTACAGAACTCAAATGTATCACCATCACTTTTCATTTCCTGCATTAGTGCATCAAACATTTTTTTGAATTTTCTATAGGTATCTAATTGCACCTGACATGTTTTTAGTGCTTTGTAGACGATTTCCCCTGCCACGCCCGGTCCACATGCAAGAGCAGAGCAGCTTATGTTCTGGTTGAAGCATAACAGTACACCATGCATTATAAAAAACATTAGTACCATCTGTCATGAAGGTTCGACATTCAATATTTCCCTATTTTGCTTGGATCGATTAAAAAAATTTCTTCATACAATTTGTATTTACGGATGAACTTAAGCAAAACGCAGCTGGGAAGCCTTCTTCGAGTTCATCTATCACTAAGACAGTAGTCAGCTCAAAATCGTACCCAGAAACACCATGAGTAGAATACACAAATTCTATCATTACAGTATTTTAAGTTATATTGCTGATATGAAGTCATCATGATTAAATATGAAGTCTTCATCCTTCAAATCATAGCATTGCTCTCCCTGTTTACAAAATAACACTGAATTATTCTCCCCCATTTGTTGCATTTCTTTAATCCATATATCTACACTGATAGCATTGTTCTTGCTGACTTGAATTCATGTGTCGCTATTTATTCCATAAGGTCTATCCAATATTTTTAATTTCCTGTGGTTGTAAAAGGTCATCACGATGTAACTCTCCCTTCACAGACTCTCGTACATCTTTAATGATTCGCTGTGTTGGAACTCTCTGTGTAGAAGCTTATCTAAATTGGAATTTAAAAATAATACATTAGTGTCGAAATATTTTATTAAAATGCTTACTTGCTGCTCTTTGTTGGCAAATTTCTGATAAATGAATATGCGTAACAGGTTATCATGACCGTAATGTATCTTCCAATATGTAACTGAAATAGAACCCTCCTTTTCTAATATGACAATAGTGGAAGGGCAATGTCCATGTATTTTGCATGAACCTTGAATCTTTAATCTTTGCTGTCGTGATTTTTTTGATTCGGGAACTTTTTCAGTCCTTCTGCATTGTAGCTTATATTGTTTTTCACCCGATCCTTTTTTGTAGCAACCACCTTGTTTGAAATAATTAGCGTCTTTCTCTTTTACCTCCATTTCCGATTGAATGCTTCCTGTGTGGAGTTAGAATAAACCGATGGCAACCATCTGACAATCCGTTACAGGAGCATCTCCGATGGGCACCACACTGCATGTATGCTCAGTTACTTGCACCACGTCCACGCAGATGTAATGAAACGGAAGTGGAAAGAATCTTTTGCACTTGTACTAAATCAAAATGTTATATTCCTAAAGAGAATCATATTTCTGAATAATACAATTGTACATGTCGTTTGTTTATACAGGAAATAAATATATTAATATATCGTTTTCTATTTTTTGGTTTCTAGAGTGTGTATCAGCTAAGCGTAAAGTAAGGTGAATAGATAGGATACACAGGTAGCGTTCAGTGCGTGGTCATCACAAATTACCTTGCTAATGTGTGAGATGACTGACCTTGGTATTGTGTAAACTTTTGGAACCTCGAGGAAGTAGGGCATACGAGTGGCCTTCATGGTTTGTAAACTTGGTACAGTAGGCCACTGTTGTATAACCTTGGGCGTGTGGGGCTTTGTGAAAGTAGGTCAGACACTGCAATTGTGCAATCTTGGTCAGGTGGTAGACTTGATAAACTGGTGACCTTGGAAATGTGGTGTGTTCCAGAAGTCTCCAAACTTACCTACTTATATATATATATATATATATATATATATATATATATATATACATATATAGAAAATATATATGTTTATTTATTTATTTAAGTTTCCACGAGTGTGATAAAAAGTTGGCGGTATAGTACAAATTACAAAGGCCGCTGAGATCAACTGTAAGTGCTTATAATTCTCCTACTCACTTACTTGCAAAATATTTAGCCAAAATGCTTCAGCCTATTTATGAAAGTGCTACTTAATATATTAAAAATTCTATAGAATTTTTAAATAAACTTAAGAACGTTCATTTAGATACTAGTGATGTTTTTGTTAGTTTTGACGTTGACTCTTTGTTTACAAAAGTTACTATACAAGACACTTTAAACATTCTTATTAATAAGCATCATATGGATACAGACATTGTTAAGTTAGTTGAACATTGTATGTACTCTACATACTTTATTTATAGAAACCAATTCTACAAGCAAGTTTCATCTCTTTCGCCTGCCATTGCGAATATTTATATGCAAGACTTTGAAATTCATGCTCTTAATTCAGCAGTGCTTAAACCTAAGTGTTGGTATCGCTATGTGGATGATACATTTGTTATTTGGCCTCATGGTTTAGATACACTAAATAAATAGTTTCTTTCATCACTTAAATAAAATACATGAGAACATTAAATTCACAATGGAAACAGCATCAAACAACAAATTACACAACACAGCTTATTTAGAAAAGCTACACATTCTAGTCGATACCTTAAAGCACAATCCCATCACCATCCCAGCCATCTTCACTCTGTGATTAAATCTCTTCCCATCAGATCTGTTCGCTTATCAGATGAAAACTAAAGAGATAAGGAACTAGCAGAATTGACCAATATTTTACAACATAATGGATATTCACTAAGAACTATTGACAAAACTATGAAGACTTGTTTCAGGCATCACACCAAACAAAATATTTCATACGAAGAACCCAAAAAATAAATTATATTACCTTATATTAAAAGCGTTACTGGCCGAATTGGAAATAAATTTAGAAAAAACATATTTGGGACTGTGTTTCAACCTCATTGCACCATCCAACAATTGTTACGTAACGCTAAAGATAAAACACATGGCGAAAGTCAGGGAGTGTATGAGATTTCCTGTTGTGGTTGTTTTGGCTCTTACATTGGACAAACCAACAGGAGGTTACATGTTAGAGGTCAAGAACACTACCTAGCTATAAAACATCACAATATATCATCTTCTTTAGCCTCTCATCACCTTAACACTGGTCATAAACTTAATACTGACGAAATAAAATGTATAGCTCCACTGTATAATCTGTAAGAACGCATCATACGTGAAGCTATAGAAATTGAAAAACGTCCTAACGCTTTGAATAAACGTGATGATAGTTCTCGTATTCCACCAGTCTGGAGAATGATTTTAAAGAAACAATATACTCCAATACTAATTATAAATGAAGAAAATACGAATAATATGAGATTAACAACCACAAGTTGATCCCACAATAATGAGAATACTTCAACTTACCTCCAGGCCTCAGTAACACGTAGCAAACATAAATTAAAATCTAGTGATAGTGCTTTAGATGAATAGTAGTTGTCAAGTATCATAAATTAATTTTCCTTTCCTTTGTCAACCTTCTTGAAAAAGAAACCAAAGAAGCTTTCGAAACGTCGAATAAACTGTAACCAACGCGAGTTAAACCCGAAATAAATTTAATTTTTAATATATATATATATATACACACACACGCACACCCACACACGCACGCACGCACGCACGCACACACGCACGCACGCACGCACGCACGCACCCACACACACACACACACACACGCACGCACGCACGCACCCACGCACCCACACACACACACACACACACACACACACACACACACACATACACACACACACACACACACACACGCTCATTGTGAGCGATAATATTAGTTATGATAAGTTTCAACAAAATGTTAATTTTATAAATAATAAGACAACCGATACAGCACAACAGATGATTTGGCTCCCATTCGCTGAATACAATACAAAGAAAGTAAGGCCACATCCTTTAATACATTACCACTTTGTCACGTTTTCAGCTCATTTGCAATCGACTCCTGTTGAGAAAGTCTAACGAGAATATTTAAAGCATCTCGAAGTTCATCAGTATAAAGAGGGCCAACTTGACGAGATTCCAAGGAACTCGAACAGTTCTTACAAAATCGAATACAATATGCAGTAAGTCGCACAATCTTGTTTAAATTGGAATAGCGATCAAAGGGAAATGTGGTGTGTGGTTGAGGCCAACACGATCTTGGCTCTTGCAACCAAGCCGGCTCGCCCCACCAGAGACTGGACCCTTTCAATGTTTGGGGACTAACTCCTTTCGCTAATAAATTTGCAGGGTTGCTTTTGGTTGGCACATTCTGCCAGATCCCATTAATGGTGAGCTGTTGAATGTCAGCTGCCCTGTTACACACAAAATCTGCAGCGTATTTGAATTTGTTTTCAACCATCCTAACACGATAGTTGAATCAGACCAGTAAAAATATTCAGAAATTGATAAATTCAATGCCTTCATTACTTGCTCAGACAGTTTCGCTAAGAGCACTGTCGCACAGAGCTCCAGTCGGGGGATAGTCAACGGCTTGATGGAAGAAACGCTAGACTTGGAGCAACTTTTTCTTTTCTGTCAACTGAGCGTATGAAAATGCAGGCTCCGTACCCATGTAGTGAAGCATCGCAAAACCCATGAAATTCAATACTAATAAGACTTTCTGCTAGCACATGGCGCTTTACGCTTAACTTATATAAACCATTCAACTCCGAGCAATATGTTTTCCACTGTATTTGTATCTCTTGGGGGACAGAGTCGTCCCAAGATAAACGCTCTGAAGAATCATCTTGGCACCTAACACGCAGGGAACTTCCAAACCCAAGAGGTCAAAAATTTGAGATATTTCCGAAAGAATACTGCGCTTAGTAACAGAGTTAATATTAGTAGTGAACATAAACGAGTCTGACTGGAAATTCCAGACTAAACCCAACGTACGAGAAGGTTCATGAATTCCAAATTCAAGAATGCTTGGATGAACATCAAAATGGGGTATGTCTGCCAAGGCTTCAGGGGTATTACATACCCATTTACGTAATTTGAAACAATCAAGGTTAAGTGCATAAACCAATTTATTACAGTAGGTATAGGGGCACTTGACCTTGGGAAATTCTTAGATATCAATTTTCAAGGTCACCTGCAGTGGTATCGCATTATCGTTTCCTGTTAAGTGCCGCTAAAAATGGAGCCGAAGCAGTGCCGTATATAACCGTATTTAAAGTGTAATGTAGTAACCGATCAGCAGAGGAAAAGCGTTATAAGATTTGCTTAAAACATCTTTGGCTCGGATCAATCAGGACTTGCCTACACATTTGTGCAACATCGGCTGCAAGTGCAACTCCCGATGCTTGCGAAATCGAATTAGGATTGAAAATAAATCCTGTTGGATGGTTGGGCCAAACATCTGAATACTGTTTAACGAATTACCATTTGTAGTCTCTTGGGACCCATTAAAAACAGCACGAAACTTGGTGTTAACCTTTCTTCCTTCAGTACCCCATGATGGGGCAGGTAATACGAAATCGTTGAAGACTCGGGATCAGTAGCGGTCATATGACCTAAGTCCTTATACTCTTGCATAAAATTCTTGTAGGGTGTACCGAAGACTGGTTATTCTTGCAACCGCTTTTCCAACGAGAAAAATTTATTTTTTGCGACGTGTAACGAGTCGCCTAATACAAGAGTTGAAGCCTTAAATGGAATTAAAACGACAAACCTCCCATCAGTTTCGTTTGTTGGTGTGAATAAAGTGATTTTCACAAACATTTTCTTCTGGTGATATCCTTTCAGTTGTGTATTGTTCAATTTGCCAAAACCGAGTTAACAAATCGTTACAAGCTTTAACCAAATTAAGATTGCATTGAGCAAGGTAAGAAGAAATCGAAGATACACACCCGGATACAATCCACCCAAATCGAGTTTTTTGTAGAGCCGAATCAATAAATACTATCTGACGTGGTTGGTCAAAATTAGGATCTGACAATTTCACATGGCCTGGAATTTTTAACGTACCTCGTTCAATGTGATGGCTAGGAGTGGTACATGTTATCTCGTCTAACACTAAGCATGCAATGTTTATTTTGAAATTTGAATACGTACTATGCAGCTCCTCATTACACTAGGATTTTATGCTAGATTTGGCCTTTCCTAATCCAGAAACGGTAATATTTACATCACAAACTGGTAAGTTTAACTTGTTGCATAGATCTGATCTAATAAAATTGGATTGAGAACCCGAGTCCAATAGCAATCGAACAGTGTGCGCTGTGCCATCATCAGCGATTACCTTTGCAATTGCAGTAGGCAGTAAAGCTGGCATATCGTTGGAGCATAAATCAGAGACGGAATCTGTATTATCAACAGGGGTAGCCACGACTCTTGCAGGTCCTCGTTGACCAACAGGATTGATTTGCACTAGAAGTTTATCGTCATGAATTAATGTACTGTGTTTGCCTTTGCATTTGAAAGATGTAAACTTGGAATTGCACCGAGCAACAAAGTGACCCTTTGATAGGCAATTCGCGCAAAGCTTAAGACTTTTAACCCTTTCAATTCTAAGGTTAACAGAAAGTTTTTTGAAATCGTCACAGCGATTAAGTGCGTGATTACCCTTGCAATGAATACACGATTGTGTATTAGTAACGAACGATTATGAAAACCCTTTCGATGTTTTCGACACATTCTCCTTGTGTTAGGATTCCAAGGCTTCTAATAAATTTGCAGAATCTTTACGGTAACTCAGGAATTCGAGAATTTATCAAAACCTCCCATTCACGTGAAGTATTGACATATATTTTTGAGAAACCATGAATATAATAATAAATTCAAGTAATTGTGACTCGGAAGCTAACGACTTGCGGTACAATGTTTAAACAAAACATCATTTATCTGACGCAGCTTAGCCGCGCTCTCCCTTTGAACAGGCTCAAGGTCGTCGATGGCCCTAAAATGATTAAGAATTAACACCATGGGATCATTATGTCGCTCGCATAGAGCACTCCAAGCTACAGAATAATTGCTAGCAGTAAATTCTAGCGAACTGATGACTTGCGCTGCTTCACCTTGCAAGCTAGCTTTCAGATAATGCATTTTTTTGATATCAGTCAAAGAAGCATTACTAACTACTAAACTACTGAATATTACATAATACTCCATCCAGTCATCGGTAGTACTGGACGACTCTAATTTAGGAACGGAGTTCGAATGCAGAGGACTAGATCATACTCTAGAACTAGAAGTAGGCCTAGGTGGAGCTTCCACAGAAGCATACCTCTTCAACAAATCATCAGCTTGACTTATTGCTGAATAGTAACAGCTTTCGAACTCTATTTCCAGATCACAATTTTCGGCATCTAGTTGCTGAATTTGAATATCACCTTCATAATATTCAGACAAAAATGGAAGAATAGCATTTAATCTTTTTTGCAACTCCACCAGCTTTATGGAACTTAGAGGTGCATCAACACTAGTATTTAAAAATTCTAAGGCAGTAGAAGACACACAACTCACCTTCCACTTTTGACCTTGGGAATTCCCAAGGCCGCCCACGTGGGAGTCGTATTTTTGAGCTTGAGAAACTTGTTTACGTTGAGAAAGTTGTGGCCTTGACAAAGTTGTTTATCTCGAGAAAGTTGTTTACCTTGAGAAAGTTGTTGGCCTTGAGAAAGTAGTTTACCTTGAGAAAGTTGTTGGCCTTGAGAAAGTAGTTGACCTTGAGAAACTTGTTTACCTTGAGAAAGTTGTTTACCATGAGAAAGTTGTTGGCCTTGAAAAAGTTATTTACGACCTCGAACCATTGCCTGGTCATTTTCGCATTGGACGATCAATGATTTCCCTGCCAGATCCACATGTGACTGAGCTGAAACAGTCGAGACTCTCTGCTTTTCAAAAAATGCAAGGTTTTCATCAGCGAAAATGGAGACGTTGAAGTCGAGAATATATATATATATATATATATATATATATATATTCAATAAAGACATTATTCGGAATATATATATATATATATATATATATATATATATATATATATATATATATATATATATATATCAGAATTCAGTGCCGGATTTACCACTAGGCCGACTAGCTACGCAAGCAAGAGCCGCAGCGTTTTGTAAAAAAACATTTTTTAGTAAAAAAAATGAATTTTTATTTTCTAAAATTAATAATTACCGCAACTGTAAATCGAATACATTACTTTTGTATATAAACAATACAATCTGATTAAAATAACCAACGTATATATCAAAAATAAATATTAACGCTTGCCAGGGTATAGGAGGCTACACTACAAAGTGCAGGTGGATTGTGGAAAGTTCTAGGAATGTGATGTAACGATCTAACCCGCACTGGCATACAGCACGGGCCCCGTGTGTTGAGTCACTTCCTTCCCCATCAAGGCGCCGGGATGACGGATGCGGCCCCCCTCCCCATTCCCGCTCCATGGCTCAATGCCACCATCGTCACCACTCTTATATCTTGTTTACATTATTTTGAGAGTGTCAGTATAGTATAGTTTTTCAAGTGGCAAGTGCACTACTTCTTGCTAGTAATTCTTTCTCGTGTTTTATACCATTTCTGAATGATAACAGTTTTGTTTACAGATTGTGATTAATATTGACTCAGTGAACTCATATTTTACAAGTAACACTTAAAACTTTTTGCTCCGACAATGAACGATAAAAATAAAAGTATTCATACGGCTAGTGGAGCATATAAACGCAAATTAAAAAAACTTAAAGAAGAAAAAAGTTTAAAATTGTTAAAAATTAATTCTAAAATTGAAAGTTTTTTTAAAAATACGTCAGGAGATAGCAGTCACTCAAGTCAGAATAGTTCAAATGAAAACTATGTTGTTACTGATGTTCAAATTCCCAGTACTTCTGCTGCTGTAGAAGAAACAACAGACGTTTCGAATGATCTAACTACTTCTAGAAATGTTTCCAGTCCTCAATCAGCCATGCCTCAATCCACCTTAAATATTCTAGATCCTAGTTCATGGGGCAATTTATCTGTCGATTCGACAGATTTTGTCATAAGAAATCTTCCCAAACACTTACTAGCGATTAAAGATTGTGATTTTTCAAAATCCAAACGTCACTATCCTGATAAAATAAGAACAGTAAAAGATCATATGTTTTTTAGTCGTTTACCGAACGGCGAGATGAAGCAAAGAGAGTGGCTTATGTATTCAAATACTACCGGCTGCCTGTATTGTGTTCCATGCAAATTATTCCACTCTCATAAAGATAGGTCTTCTTTTTGCACGGGATTCAATGACTGGGAAAATTCTAACCGACTTAAAGAACATGAACAGAGTGCGGAACATAGGTTAAATACAAAAACCTTCGTCTTACGAGGCAATGTTTTAGGAAAAATTGATTCTGCATTACACGAAAACTACCTTAAGGGAGTTGAATACTGGCATCGAGTGCTAAAACGTGTAGTAGATGTTGTCAAGTTTCTCGGCACCCGTGGCCTGACTTTTCGAGGGAGCCAAGAAATATTCGGTTTCCCAGGAAACGGTAATTTGATGGGGGCATTAGAGCTTGTTGCAGAATACGATGATTTTTTAAAAGCCCATATTGAAAGTAAAGGAAATATTTGTAACGAGTTTATAGAGTTAATGTACAAAAAAGTAGTTTCTGTTATTGTGGATGAATTAAAGAAAAGTAAGTACTATTCTCTCAGTGTTGATTCTACACCAGATATCACTCATTCAGACCAGTTGACAGTGATCCTACGGTATGTTTTAAGTGATGGTATGCCTGTAGAAAGATTTATAGCTTTCATTAAATTTCACGATCACACTGGAGCACACATGGCGGAAATTATTTTAAATACCCTGTCAGAGTTAGATATTCCAATGTGCGATATGAGAGGCCAGTCATATGATAATGCCTCGAATATGTCAGGCAAATATATAGGTTTACAAGCGCTAATAAAAGAACATAACAATTTAGCTGAGTACGTTCCATGCTCCGCTCATTCATTGAATCTAGTAGGCACACATGCGGCTGATTGTTGTTTTGCAGTAACAAAACTATTCATGTTTATTCAAGAATTTTACGTTTTCATGAGTGCATCTACTTCAAGATGGGCCGTGTTGGAAAACATTGTCAAAAACAGCAATAGCGAAAAGAAACTCCTTCCAAAAAGAGTGAACGTTACAAGATGGGCTGCCAAATGGCATGCTGTAAAAGCTCTTTTACTCAACTATTGGAGCTACTACGATGCAGTAAAAAAAATATCAGACGATACAGGGGAAACAAATGTGAGCCGAGCTGAAGCTAATGGAATCAGTAAACAATTTTTTAAGTTAGAGAATGCTATTTTACTAAACATGTGGTACGATATTTTACAACGCTTTGACAAGAGTAGCAAAACATTGAAAAACACTGCTACAGACTTGAATGTGACTTGCAACATATACAAATCTCTAAAGGAGTAGGGGAAGCTGGGGAGGGTTGACCATAGTACAAATTTTAATAAAAAGAAATACAAAAATCACTCATGAAAACTTTTAAATTATATCATAAAGATCAATGAATGTTGTTTTTCCAAATATGTTAACTTGGCCTTAGTACTTTAAAATTTTGGTAGATTTTTTTAGTAATTTACTTTTTAGTACAAATGGGTCTCTGTATGGGAGACATGACCAGGGCATTGGGAGACTTGACCACCTAGTACGTTATATGGCCTAATTAATTATCAGTAAGCAACAAAATTATTTAAACATGTATTTAACTCAGACAAAAACAAGTATGAACATTATTTAATATTAGAGAAGTTAGTAAAGTCGTATCTTCCGAAACTGGATAAACAAACAAATACTCTTCTCCTACTCTTTTCAAGAAAGTTATCTCATATTCTTGACCAGGCAATTTCTTAGTTATTCTACCAACATAATGGTATATTGTTGTCTTGGTAGTAAATTTTACCAAACAAAAATCGCCTGTTTTTAGCTTCTCATCAGGAAAATCTTCAAGGTCAAGATCTTCGTCACTGAAATCACTTGGCAGGTCTTCCTCTTCCGTGTCAGATGAAGAGATATCTTTCTTATTTAGTCTTCTTGTGGTGGTGGTCTTTTTCTGACTTTTTAACACTGGCGTTTGATTCTCTTCATCAGAAATGTCTACTAATTTCCGTTTAGCCTGTTCTACAGTCTTTATCTTCTTGTTTTTCTTTTTCATTCTCAACATATGCTCCTCTGCAATTTGGTCTCTATTAGGAGTTTTTGTCAAAATTAAGGAACGTCGTTTTTGTCGTCCACGTGTAGCTGTTTTTCGGGGTGGAGCTTTTGGAAATGGACGAACATCTTCCGGTAAATATGCCAAGTTAGAAACTGATGTGTTTGGACTGTAATGTAGGCTTGAGACGGAAGTAGAGATGGGATTATTTGATAATATATGTATTTTTGTTTGTGTAGAAGTAGAAGGTAAGTTAACAGCTCGTTCAGAATTGCTAGATGCACAAGGTACATCAACTACTACTTTAGAATCGGTATCGTTACAACGTTCTAAATTATTGGTTGAAGTAGTAATTTCTTGTAATGGTCTGTCTGTTACATAGGATCCAAGAAAATCATCATCAGTAAATATTGCAGTATTCAATGGATAAATTCCTGTTGACGAAAATCCTTTCTGGATATTTGTGGGAGTGAATGCTCTAGGAAAAGCCGCTCCAACTAACCCAGGAATATCTTGAATTGTAATTGTTTGACCAGGAAAATTAATCATATGATCATCTGCAGCTTGATTATAGAAAGTTTTAAATGGCCTAAAAACTCCTTTATCTAAGGGCTGCAATCTATGGCTAGTATGTGGTGGTAAAGTAACTAGTGCGATGCCATTATCTCGACACATGTCTATTATGGTAGATGTTATGTGGCTCTCATGATTGTCACAAATAATTAAACACCTATTTTCTTTCGTGAGTCATCCAACCTGAGGGATAAGCTACTGCAACTGAACCAGCTGGAGCTCCTTTGGTCATAGCAGGAGTTACTCTCTTCCTCGGAAAAATCAAAAAAGGGGGTATAAATGTTCCTATAGCTGATATCCCACTGCACATTGTTACTAATTTGCCTCTTTCTCCTGAGCTTACTCTAGCAACTTGTTTTTCACCTTTGGTTGTTATAATTTTGCCTGGTTTATGTACCGTGGTCACCCCTGTTTCATCTATATTATAAATGTTTTCTGGCCCATAAAAATGTGCTGAAAATGCTTCTTTCAAATTTGAAAAAAACTGGTTAACGTTTGTTTTATTGAAAGCCGTAGAACAACCCAGGCTAGTCGATTCAGGTTGTCGAAGCGAAAGATTTTTGTGTCTTGACATAAACCCTCTCAGCCAATCATATCCTGCGGATTTGTTAGTACGCCAACTTTCTGGAATTTTTGTTTCATTTTTTATTGCAAACTGGTACACAAAAGCGCGTACCGCTTTAGCAGTTAATCCATAATTAAGTTTAGAGGAATAAATTAAATAATTTTTCAAAAGATCTTCAACATCGGCAGGAAAAATTTGACAAGAGTTATACTTTGCAGACATAGATACACAGTCTTTGTTATCGCTATTTTTATACTTTTGTATGTACCTGCTAAGTGTTTTACGGTCAACTCCAAATTTAATGGCAGCTCCCCTGGTAGTGCTCTTTTCATTCACCACAAACTCAACAGCTGAACGCATTCTTTCAGGTGAAGATTTCCGTCTTGCAGACCCTTCCTTTGGTTTGTATTTAAAGGGCATTCTACAAAAAAAATACACCACAAAAGTACAAAAATAAAAATTGTTTATTTTAGGCCAATGTTTTTATTTTAAATTTCTAATAACCTTCGTTGTTTAGAGGTATTTCCAAATCTTATGACCATCAGGAAAGATGCGCGAAAGCAGTGGTTATATACTAGTAAAGTTTAGGTACACGTGAACGCTCGTTACAATAACTACCCTAAGAGGGAGTACGTTTTTAAAAAAGGTGATATTGTATGGGCTAATTTGTTTTTGTCCCTTGCGTATATAAAGGTCAGAGTTCATAACATTTGGAAATACCTCTACCTTATGTTATTTACTTTACGTAAAAGCAGTACCTATGTGAACGAAAATCTGTTTACAATCAGCCATTAAAAATATCCCGTAGGTAGGTATTCAAAATATTAGTATAGAGACATGACCAGATGGTCAGCTCTCCCGAAGATTAATTGGTCAAGTCTCCCTACACCGCCATATTTTTTTCAGTTACAAAGAAAAAATAACTGCCTACTATATTCATAAAACATTTCATACACATGCAAAACCACTAATTTTACTACATATTTGTACTTAAGCAACTTACCTTAATCCAAATATAACCCGCCGAAACTCTTAGAAACAGCACCCACAAAAGTACAATTGCGCCGTATGAAAATTAATGTAAACTCGTGCACATCTAAATAACAACTGATTAGCTTTCCTAGCAGTGACCTTAGGTTGAACGATCAGTTTTGACTCTCGTCTCTGCGCGGGATATTTAAATACTTCAAAACAGCGGCAAATTCAAATGTTGGTCAAGTCTCCCGTATGGTCAACCCTCCCCGGCTTCCCCTACGTATTGAGCCTGAGAGACAACTTTGATTCCTACGAAAAAAGAGGAAAAGAGTTGTCTAAAAATGAAACCTATATTCTTGAAATAAAAAGGCGCCCGAAAAGGAAAGCTTTCCCTGGCGAAGATAAAGAAGATGAACCCCACTTTAATGGCAAAGAAGACTTAAAGATTAATACATTCAATGTTGTAATTGACAGGTTTTATTCAGAATTGTATAAAAGGTCCGAAGTTTATTTCAGTCTTAATGAAGAATTTGGATTTTTAAACAACTTATCGTCAATTTCCAATGAAGAAATCAGGGGAAAAGCTTTTATTTTCGCTAAAAAGTATCGAACCGACATAGATGGTAACTTTGGAGAAGAGTGTGTACAGTTTAAAGGCTTTGTTGAAGGTATATTTGATGAAGAAAGAGAACCTCATGATAACAAGATTACTAAGCCTCCGAGGAATACACTTTTGGAGTATCTGAAACTCATTCGTGAAAAACAGTTAACAACATTATTTCCGAATATGGACACGGCTTTGCGAATTCTACTACGCATGATGATATCTAATGAATCAAAATCTACTTGAGGAACTCGACTTCTGACGAAGATTCTAGATTGTCTAGTTTGGCTAGTTTTGTTGCAAATGCTGAGCTTTTTCAAGCCTTAGACTTTAACGATTTGATTAAAGATTTTGCAGCCAAAAAAGCTAGAAAAGTGAGCGTTTAGATATGAGATTTATTATGAGTATGGAGTGGAGTAAGTGTCAATGTTAATCACTAATCCAACTTTATCCAAATTAAGAACATGACATTGACATTTTTCAGTACAAGAAATAATGTGAGAATTGAACGATCTAGAAGTTTATTTGTTGTATTCTTAATATTTTTATTTTTAAGTATCGTAGCCTATTACAGTTCATATTATTTTGTTTGTTGTACTTTTACTTATGTCTTTTCAACTCGGCTTTTTTGAGTCTTTTGTTGTCGTCTGTACTTCCCCCCCCCCCGAATGAAACAAATGTTATTTAATTTTAATAATTTACAATTTGCAATACTAATTTATAATATAATAATTTTAGCAATATTAATAATTTTAACAAATAGCTGCTGTTTGCTAACTTTTTGAATTATATATTTTCTATAAATATAGAAATTGTTGTTAGAGCTGTTTTGGGGTTTTAGCCAAATTTGTAAACCAAGATTATTTAATTAGTGAATACAACATTTCAACCTAGTTACGTATTTAAATAAAACAGTTGCATTTCTATTCACTTATGTTATGCTTTGTATGGTATGTTGTACCAATTTTAAAAAGCAAAATTAAAATAAACGTTATGTACCTATTAAACCTATTAATATGAAATGTGCTTTTAACCCAACTACTCACTTATTTTAACGTGAGATTGAAATAAGGTAAGGTAAAATGGGTTAACATTGACATGGGGAAACATTGACACATTTTCAAAATTCCTCCTAATTTTAGTTGAAAAGAAATTTACGTTCTGTCTTTTGAGTTAAAATTTATAGTTCCGCCATCTAGTAACCTATACTTCAAACACTTTGTTCTAATTTTATGGTTTGTAGCGTCTGTTTAATGGTTAAGCACAAGAATTTGTTGAGCTACTAGAAAACTTCGCCGGTGTTAATTGTTTTTGAAGATTCGACCTATAGTCGGCCAAGTAAGTAATTTATTATATTACGCGTTAACAAATATTAGTTTATTTCAATTTAAATTCTGTAATTTGATGAAGTTCTACTTTCGTAAGTGAAGGTTAAGATTGACACCTGTGTCAATGTTTATATAAATGTGTCAATGTTTTTCTCTTTGCAGAAATGCCCGCTAAAAGAAGGTTGGCGAAATTCCCAGAAAATATAAAACCTATGATGAAGACAGTATGGTAAACGCCATAAATCAAGTAAAAAATGGAAGTTTAAGTGTCAAGAGAGCTAGTGAAATGTATGGAATTAACCGTTCAACGTTAATAAACCACTTGAAAAACTATAAATGCAAAGGAGTTGTTCGCCCCACAGTACTCACTTTACAAGAAGAAAAACTCTTGGTAAATGCTATAATAAAAGTAGATGACTGGGGCTTCGGACTCGATCGTTTTAAATTACGTATTTGTGTTCAGGATTATCTCAAACGAATGGATCGTCCAACTCCATTTAAAAATGGATTACCAGGTATTGACTGGATTAAATCTTTTGAACGTCGTTGGAAGAAAAAACTCAGTAATAGAGTCGCACAAAATCTACCTAAAAATAGGGCAGATGCTTGTTCTTTGGAAGTGCTCAATGATTTTACGAAAAGCTAAAAGCCACGATTGAAAGGCTGGAATTGTCGAATAAGCCACAGAATGTGTTTAATTGTGACGAATCAGGCTTTCAAACTGACGCTGGTATTCAAAAAATTTTATGTCGCAGAGGTTCACACAACCCACTGAAACTTGTGGGTACTGCAACTAAAACTACTTACACCGTTCTAGCATGTTGTAGTGCAATCGGTGAATATCTTCCCTTATTTGTAAATTACATCTTTACGCAACATGGTGTCAAAATGGACCAGAAAATACTGTGTATAACTGTTCTCCATCCGGCTGGATGGAGGCAGCCCAGTTTGCAGATTGGTTCGAAAATGTTTTTGTGAAAGCTACTGCTGCGTTAAGTGGACCGAAACTACTAATATTTGATGGCCACAATTCCCACATAACACTACAACTTATTGACATGGCTATAATGTTTGCCCTCGCACACATCGCATGTTCTACAGCCGTTAGATGTTGGAGTTTTAAACCTGTTAAAACAGCATGGCGTAATGTTCTAAAAGTTTTTATCAAGAAACTGGGTTTAAGAACGCCGACAAGATAGTGTTTCCTGGTCTGTTAAAAAACTTCAAGAAACTGGGTGTTTTTCTAGGGCCAATGCGGTAGGTGGTTTCGAGGGTCTGGAATTTTCCCTTATCTAAAGAAAGGATATTAAAAAATCCATATCATCAACCGTCATATGTTCTTCAGAAAATAAAATTCAACCAACCACATCCACAGTAGAAAAGAAAATGAAACACCAACCCCGATTTTGCAGGTTACAGTCAATCCTCACCACCAACTACTCCACTTCCTGAACAGTTGGAAGATATTACACCTATTAAAAGTTGGAATTATCACTAATGACTGTATTAAGACGGCAAGAAGCCAAAACAGTAATACAAAAAGAAGTAAACTCAGAAGAAAATTTGCGGAAACATTAACAGCGGACGATGTTAGACTAAGAATGATAGAAAATGAGAAAACAAAAGAAAACCAACAGTAAGAAAAACTCAAAACAAAAAGCAAGAAGCCTGTTGAAAAAACTGAAGAAACCTCAGATAGTGACGCTAGTTTACAACTTGTCCATGATACAGATGATGACATTTCACACGATAAAAATAATAGCAGTGTAACAGAAGAAGATAATTGTGGTAAAGCAAAGGAATTTGTGAAGTTCGACGGAAGTAACCAAAATATAGTTGCAAATTCATGGGTCCTCGTCAGATTTAATAATTCTAAAAGTTGTGTAGAAAAGGAAGAATGCATTCACTATGTTGTGTTGGAAGTAGATGACAGCAAAATTATGGTCAACTTTTGAGAAAGAAGAAAATACCTTTTGTGTACCCTGATGTGCCCGATCAAAGCCTGGTATCTGTAGATGATGTCGCTATGGTTCTGCGCGAACCTTATATTAAAAGGGGAATGCATTACTTTCATGTCAACTTTCTTCCTTCTAATTATAAAGCGCCTCCTAAGATTAACTAGGCTTTATTATAATACGTAGGTGTATAACTATCTAAAATTAAGTATAAAGTTTCGTAATTAAGTATTTATTGTTTTATTTCTATGATTTTCCATAAAAATATCTAGGAC
Source organism: Vesta saturnalis (assembly GCA_036346205.1). Lineage (NCBI taxonomy): Eukaryota > Metazoa > Arthropoda > Insecta > Coleoptera > Lampyridae > Vesta > Vesta saturnalis. Next base: position 571,210 of record JARFJB010001981.1, read on the forward strand.
ATTTGTCAATGTTACACTATACATGCAAAATATTGACATATTAGCTGTTTTTATGAGTGTGTCAATGTTAGACTTGCCATGGGTAACATTGATACATTACCACAACAGCAGTCATATACCAAACTGCTATGTGCCAAAAAATCAATTTTAAAGTTGTGTCAATGTTACCCCATTTTACCTTACAGTTCAATTTTACACCTAAGGGGCGGGGGCCGCTCGGGTTAATTTGGCCTAGGGCCCCAAGTACCCTAAATCCGGCACTGTCAGAATTGCAGAAGCGTTCCAAATGGAAAAATACAGGCTCCCAGTTAACCATGGGCTCTTTAATATTAATCAAAGAGGACAACTTGGCACCTTTACAGTGAAAATTTGGACGAATTATACAGCTGTAACCTGGCAATGATGGAGTCAGACGGGTCGCATCAGTTAAGGCTTCTAATGAAGTGATAAAGCGCTCGTTTCCCAAGTTGTGCCCATTACCCATAAGTGAAGGTGATAAGTGACCTAGTTTAGTTATTAGAATTTAAGTGAATTCTTCCTTTGTTACTGTTACTTGTTCCTATTTCTGTATCGTTTATATCAAATTGTTAATAGTTTAAGATTTAAAACTAATTTGCTTTAATGAAAGGCGAGCCTTTCAACGGAGGCGGTATGTTGATCTTTTTAGAAAGCAATTTGAATTTGCAGTTTAAAATATTACCGCTCTTTTCAATTTAGTTAGAATTAGTGTAGAAAGTTATAAATAGAAATTTCGCAGACGTCTTAATAATTTTACCTCCAGCATTTCCCACATATATGAAGTGTAGGCTTACTTGCATGTGGCCACATTAACATAAAAAACAAACAAACACCCTGATATTCATATAGATGATGCGGAACTTTTTGATGAAATTGTGTGCATTAAAAAATATTACAATTAGTTAAAAAATAAAAGAGTGGAAATAAGTTTCTGTTCCTACTGACAAGCAATGGGTCAAGCTTTTTAACCACTTCAAGAGAGTGTGAATAAAAGTTGGACCAGAGAAAAAACTAGCCTTACTGTATAAACTTTAAACGACTTTTAATGACGAACCTAAATTTTGCAATGAATTCCTTTCAATTTTTTAAGGATTTCCAAGATCTCTATGTACTTTTAAAAAACGAAATAAAATACAGAATCAAATAGTTTTTTATTTTTTGACACTATTGTACCATGACATGGGACGCCTAAAAACTTATCATAAACAACCACTACATTTGGGACTTAGACTAGACATAAGTTTGTGTCAAATTTAAAGAAATTTCTCCCTCCAATTTCCCTTACTGAGAAGTATTTGGTACCACTCAGACTCTTTGGGAGATGCGTTATGTCATAGAGAAACAAATATATGTTTCACTATGGTCCATATTTTCTTTTTACATAAATGGCCTTAAAGATAGGCCTAAAGCAGATACCTCAAGCTTTGCAGTTGCATTACAAATACCTAAAATATTTCTAAACAACAATTCTGTAATTTTAACTTTTGTTGACAAAAGAGAGTATTTACATAATAGTATATTAAAGTATAAGTGGATAAAAAGGCCTTTAAAACATGCACGATTTTTCGAGCACGACGGCCCAGCAAATAACAAAAGGTGAAATCGTTCCACCTTCGGTGTCGCGATTTTACCATGTTATTTGCTCTCGTCAATTACCAAGCAACAAAGCTATCGTTTGTTTCAAAATGAGAGTTTATCTGAATAAACACAAGCTCTTATGGTATTACCCCCGATATATTTTAAAATTGTGGTGTGTTGATTAATTATACTGTCCACATTTGAACTCATACCTTGAAGTGTATTTAACATGAATTTTTAAAGTAGCTTTCTGATATGTCGCATAATTACTATTTGGTTGAATTTGTATTCATAATATGACATGTTTTTTAAGATGAATTGTGAAACAAGCTTTGTGATGTGTTGCATAATCACATCGGTCGCATTTGAATTCATAACTTAAAGAGTGTTTTTTAAGATGAATATTTAAATTATCTTTGCGATGTGTTGCATGATCACATTGGTCGCATTTGAATTGGTAATTTGAAGAGTGTGTTTTGAGATGTTTTTTAAAATTACCTTTATAATTTGTTGCATAATTACATTGGTCACATTTGAATTCGTAACATGAAGAGTATTTTTTTAGATGGATTTTTAAATCACCTTTACGATGTGTTGCATAATTACATTGGTCACATCTGAATTCATAAGTTGAAGAATGTTTCTTAAGATGAATTGTTAAATTAGATTTGTAATGTGTTACATAATCACATTGATCACATTTGAATTGATAACTTGAAGAGTGTTTTTTAAGATGAATTTTTAAACCAGCTTTATTATATGTTGTATAATTACATTGGTCACATTTGAATTCATAACTTGAAGAATGTTTCTTAAGATGAATTGTTAAACTAGATTTGTGATGTGTTGCGTAATCACATTGATTACAATTGAATTGATAACTTGAAGAGTGTGTTTTAAGATGAATTTTAAAATAATCTTTGCGATTTGTTGCATAATCACATATGTCACATTTGAATTTACATTTGAATTCATACCTTGAAGAGTGTTTTTTAAGATGAATTTTTAAAGCACTTTTATAATGTGTTGCATAATCACATTGTTCACATTTGAATTCATAACTTGCAAAATGTTTCTTAAGATGAATTGTTAAACTAGATTTGTGATGTGTTACGTAATCACATTGCTCACATTTGAATTCATAACTGGAAGAATATTTCTTAAAATGAATTATTAAACTAGATTTGTGATGTGTTGCATAATCACATTGATGACATTTGAATTCATATCTTGAAGAGTGTTTTTTAAGATGAATTGTTAAACCAGCTTTGTGAGGTGTTGCATAATCACATTGGTCGCATTTGAATTGGTAACTTGAAGAGTGTGTTTCCACATGATTTTTAAAATTACCTTTGCGATTTGTTACATAATTACATTGGCCACATTTGAATTCATAACTTGAAGAATGTTTCTTAAGATGAAATGTTAAACTAGATTTATGATGTGTTGCATAATCACATTGATCACATTTGAATTGATAACTTGAAGAGTGTGTTTTGATATGATTTTTAAAATTACCTTTGCGATTTGTTACATAATTACATTGGTCACATTTGAATTCATAACTTGAAGAATGTTTTTTAAGATGAATTTTTAAAGCATCTTTATGATGTGTTACATAATCACATTGATCGCATTTGAGATGGTAACTTGAAGTGCGTTTTTTAAGATGCCTTGTAAGATTTGTAGCATTATCACATTGGTCACATTTAAATTCTTTTTTAAGATGAGGTTTAAGGCAATGTGTTGCATAATTACATTTGAATTCGTAACTTGAAGTGTGTTTTAAAAGATGATGTTTCAAACATGCTTTATATTTTGTGATATAATCGCAATGGTCACATTTATATTTAAATTTTGAATTGCAAAAATTTTCTTGCGCCATTGTTGAACCATTAATTTGATTACATTCATACTGTACATTTGTGATGTGCTTGACAGTTGAGCTAACATCATTTATTAGTGAAGAGGTCTCTTCTTTCTTAATATTCACATTATCTGTAAAAAATAGTGTCAAATTGTTACTACTTGAACGCAATTAATTTCACCTTTTATTAGATCACTATTTACAATAAAATGTGTTGGAAGTAAATCTATTCCTTCTTCCTGTTTTGGTTCGACTTTAATAAGTTTCATATCGATCTCATAAGACATTTCGAAGAATAGGTGTTGAATATTTACACCTTAGACTAGGTAAATCTAAGATTTACACAATTTATACAATGAAATGGCCGCCTGCGATAATACGAGTGTCTCGCATCCTTAGATTAGGTAAAAAGAGAGGATACCGCGCATGTATATTAGGCAATACTCCTTTATTTCTAATAGTCATTTCCTGATACGCCACTGTGCTACACAATTATGGCCAGCGGTAATGCGGCGTCTCTCTTTCCTTGTCTAAGCTCGCGACAGTAACATTTTGGCTGTCATCAAAATAAAAAAATAAAATCTAACCTATATCGTTGACTGAAAAACTTACAGAGACTAGCGAAAGTGCAAGGCGTTTTGTGCATAAAATTTGCTCTGGCGGATAGGAGCACTGAGCTCGCAGCTTGCTGCTTTTGCTCCAGGAATTCTCAGTCACGTCTAGAACGTTACATGAGAAGCTTCACTTATAACGTTGTATGCGTATACACAGTATAGACAGTCAAGCCAACAATAAAGACAAACATAGTGAATCATTTGTAATGACGGGATTGTTTTCTATAAAATGCAGTTATACATTTACGGTTTATTATGATAATTAATAAGCTTACCATCCATGTCAGAAAAAGTCTTTTGCGAATGTCTTTATTGTTGGCTTGACTGTCTGCTAAAATTGAGAAAATAGTAAAGAAATTTATGTTGTTACTCATAAATTTACAATTATTTTACAGAGAAAGGTAAAATATAGCATATATGACAAAAACCTAATATAGTACCGCCTGGGAGAGGTGTCTCATGGCGGACCGAGAATGGGGATATAATTATTACTGTGAAATGCATCTGTTTGCCTTTATTTTGAGGTCTTACATCAGCAATAGCGCGGCGAATTGTCGCTAATATTCGCCCCAATAAATTGCCAAAATTATATTTCCTAATTGCGCTTCTTTCGGCCCAACCAGGGTCTATTGAATGTTCAAACTTAGGTATATTTAAGTATAAATCACGGGCATTTATACAAAATTACCATGTAGTTTTATTTCAATTTTAAGTTCAAATCTCAATAGATAACATTTAACTTTGAAAATAAATAAATGAATAAGCAAACTAGTAATAAACTTACCTTGATAAAATTTTATAGGCACGGCATTCTTTCGTAAAATTTTCGCTTTTGTTGAATGATTATATTATCGGAAATAAAATGCTTTTCACACAGGACTTTATTACCTAACTCTGAATTATCCGTTAGGTACACATTTATATTTCCACAATTTTGCTTCCACTCACTTAAAATGTCTTCATTTTTATCGGAAATTTGAAAACTCAAATGCTTGTCCTTTTTCGCATTTTCTTTGCAATATAAATAGCAACAATGATTTGTTTTAAGGCGCGTTATTGCTGCACTCATTTTTTGCTCCTCTCTAAACGAATTAGCGGGCGATGTACCAATGCGTATACGCATACAACGTTATAAGCGAAGCTTCTCATGTAACTTCTAGACGTGACTGAGAATTCCTGGAGCAAATGCAGCTGCGAGCTCAGCGCTCCTATCCGCCAGAGCAAATTTTATGCACAAAACGCCTTGCTCTTTCGCGAGTCTCTGTAAGTTTTCAGTCAACGATGGAACCTAATATTTTTATTTTATTTTCAAATTCTACATGAAATTCTAGATAAAATTTGTGCACAATGTCCTATACCCAAAATCAAGTATTTTCGAGATATTTCGATTTTTTAAATTTTGAAAAATTTTAGTCTATATTGATAACGATATCTCCATTAATAACGAAGCTAGTGACGTGAAATTGTAACCAATAAACAACAAGCGCTTGCCTATGAACTCAATATATCCATCTTATAGATATTTCATACAGGGTGTTTTAAACTTAGCCGCCAACATGCACAATTTAAATCATTTATAAGTTGCTTACTTTAAATTGAACATCCTGTATTTTATTACATTTTCCGCTGTATTTTTTTAAGCCAATTCGTTTGGTATCAGTGACCGAGCTGGTAGTGTAGTGGTGACACGACCTGCTTAGCATTCTGGAGGTAATGGGTTCGATTCCCGTTACCGTCTACCTTGTATGAGGTTTTTTCAGGGGGTTTTCCTCATACACATGTTAAGGGAGAAACAATTAATAATAGACGTATTGAAAACTTTGAAACATTGTACCCTGAATCCAAAAGTCATCGTCTGTGATCAAGGATCAAACAATCGGAAAGCAGTTTCATTATTAGGCGCTACAGTTGACAATCCTACATTTGATTTAGAAGGAATAAAAGTTAATGTAATTTTTGATTGCCCACATTTGCTAAAAAGTCTTCGAAATAATTTGATTAATGAGAAATTAAATTTTACTTACGGTGAAGAAGAAAAGCCAATTTCATGGAAAGATATACGAGAAACATATGAAATTGACCAAGCTAGCTCTACAACTCGAAGTTTATTAAAAATAACAGATAAACATATACGTCCCAATTGTTTCCAGAAAATGCGAGTTTCATATGCAGCACAAATTTTCTCTCACTCGGTAGCAACAACTGTAAAAACTTTGGTTGACACTAAACAGCTTACTTCAACCACAGCATCTAATACCGCTGAGTTTGTTCAGAAAATAGATGAAATATTTGACGCTTTAAACAGTCGATATTTGGGTGATAGTAGAAGAAACCGACGACCATTGTCTGTTTTTAATAATAACGCGCAAAACATTTTAAAGGATGGCCTTAATTTGTTTAGAAGTTTAAAATTTTTCAAAATGGAAGACTACGAACAAACATATATTTTATTCAAGGATTTCAACTTTCTATAAAATCAATTTTAATGTTGTGGGTCGATTTAAAACCAATTACGACATTAACTTCATTCTTGAATCAAGATCCGCTTGAAAGCTTTTTTCTGTAATGCGGACAAGAGGCAGTTATAACCCAATGCCCCACTGTACGTCAATTTCGAATTGCCGTTCAACATTACGCTAATATTCGGCTGCAAATTGCTGTGGATAATGGCCGATTTTTAGACGTTTTAAGCAATGAGGAAAATGCACGACATTTACACCGCACAAAAACTGCTTTGAATGTTGATAAAAATATGAACGACAAAATAGTACAAGAAAATGAAGAATTTCAAGAAGATGATATACTTGAAGAAGTAATAGAAGAAGAAAGCACGACACAGGCTTATGTGGCAGCTTTTGTGGCGCATAAAATTTTAAAAAATTTGATTGCGAAATTTGCAAAAATATTTATTGACAGAATGTGATTTAGTAGATTCTAATTATATATTTATAATAAATAAGGACTTTTCAAAATCAGGATCAGCAAAGTTTTTAAAAAACCTTCTGTTTCATATTATAAATCTTTTGCCTTATTATTAGAAATTTTTTATTAATTTTGTAAAATATAAATTCAAAAAGAATTATCAAAAATATAACGGAAAGATTAAAACCGTATTTAAGTAAAATTAATGTTTGCAATTGCCATAGACAAATATTCTTTAACATTTTATGAAAATGATGATGTACCGAAGTTTCAAGTGGGAAACGGAAAAATTCGAAAATGTAAAAGTGATAAACAACAAAACAAAATAGAAAATTAAGAATTCGAAAATTAATAATTATATTTAAAATTCATATCTTAAAAACATCGTTGTTTTATTAACATGTCTTTTTTAATATCATTATCTATTATACTTCAATAAAAAATAATAATAAATTCAATATAGTGAATATAGATTTAGACATGCAAGAGAAGAACGAGGAGGAACATTGGAAAATAGTGAGCTCTCTGAAAATGAGCATTTCGTATTAAAGAAAGTGTCTGCGAAAGGTCACAATTTAAGTATACAAAATACCAAGTGTATTGAGTTGGAGAATAAAGAAAATATTGATGCCATCTCTAAAAAAACACGCTTGAAATTTGCTCTAATGTTGCGGGATATTTAGCTTATAAACTTTTAAAACAGTATAAATCCCATTGAAAAATCGGATAGCAGTGAGGAATGTGACATTTCAAATGGAAGGTGTTAAGCAATTGGCAATGAAGAATTGAAAAAAATTACAGCTGAAAACTCGAAGAAAGTGTGTGAATATGGAAAGTGAATATTTAAAAAAAGGAGTGATATTGGATGATGTTACCTTTACAATGACATTAAAACATTTAAATGAATTTTTAAGATGAATTTGTCATTAATCAGAAATCAATGTATGATATATTAGTTAAATAATATTAGTGAAAACAAATTACATGTATGACTGGTTAGCTTATTATAAATGCATACATTCAACATATTCAGCACAAGTCAGGTACACCATTTTTGCTGACCACCTTTGAATGTACACTGGTGAACATCACAAATACATTATAATGGAAAAAAAGAACTTATTTAACTTAATGCTAGATATCACTTTTGCATTGCATTCTAATTTTGAACAAAACTTATTTCAGATTATATACCACTGATTTAGTCCTTCTCATATGGAACTAGTCACCATGTCTACTTTATGATGTACCTATTGTTTTTTAAGATAACTCAAATCTGTATATATTGATCTAAAGCACAGCAAATAATGAATTAATAATGCATTGTTTTTTTAGATCTCAAACGTGCATGTAAATGAGATCAATTCAGCTAAAGTATAGTAAATAATGAGTAAAGATTTTCAATTAATGCACATATTATTTACATACAAATATAACGATATCCCGACGCACACCTCACTACCCGTTGGAATGAATGGTCTTTTATATGTTTATATTACAGTTAAAAATAGAAAAATAAAATTAAACTTGGTAATTATCTATAAAACAATTTCAAAGTGACCACCATTGTTTGCATTACAGGCATCTACTCTTCGTTTCATATTTTCAAATACATTTATTAATTGAGCTTCTGTAATATTTTGAATTGCGTCAGTTATTGCATTTTTTAATTCATCAACTGTATGTATGCGTGTCTTGTAGATTTTATTTTTTAAATGTCCAAATAGAAAATAATCCAGTGGAGTAAGGTCAGGTGATCTTGGGGGCCAAACTCCCGCACTTATAACTCTTTCATCAAAATGTTCACGTAAAAAGTCAGTGTTTGATTAGCTGTATGAGCTGTTGCGTTATCATGCTGAAAATATCCATGTTGGAGCTCGTCATCGTGCAGTTGATCAATGAAAGGTTCCAAAATCTTGTATCGAGCCGCAGTTACTGTATCTTCAAAGAAAATGGGACCTACAATTCTTTTTCGTGACATAGCAGCCCAAACACCTATATTTTCACAGGATGTAAAGTAGTTTCTTCAAAAACGTGTGGATTTTCTGCTGACCACATACGGTAATTCTGCGAATTCACATAACCAGATAAATGGAACCAAACTTCATCCGTAAAGAAACTTAAGTTTAGTATTTCGTCATCTCTCAAGTTGTTGTTGAACCATCGGCAATATTCTAAACGCTTTTGAAAATCTAAATCTTGCACAACCGTTATTTTTAAGTATGAAAATGTAGTTGACGTTTGACTGCTTTATGGCATGTACCGTAAGAAAGACCTGTAACAATTGCTTATATTGAAATATGTACAATGTTGCCAATCTAACTTTACTTATGTAATGTTTTGGTTTTTAAGATTCTTTTTATTTTATTGCTTACACGTTCATGGCAACCATGTTTTGTATAATGCAAAATTACCTGTTTGCTGGGCCAATTGTCTTAAAGGTTTTGTCGGACTTCTTTCCAAATGAGTGCGTACATTTTCCACTACTTCCTCTGTAAGTACAGTTGTGCGACCCGAGATTTTCCCTTGTAAACACTACCATGCTCATGAAAACGACTAACAATTCTTCGAATGTGTCGGCATAAAACATCATCATCTAATTCGATGTTCTGAAAGTGATGTTGATATTCTTCAACACATAATCGTACTGAATACTTCCAGTTTCCATCTACATCTTTTCGCCGTTTCGGAAATAAGCTTCCCAAATAAACTTGTCTTGTTCCACAGTAAAAGGCATTATAACCTAAAAAAAATTATTTACGAAAAAGGTATAAAATACACGAATAAATTTACCTTGGAAGTCCTGGTTAATTTATTAATGAGTTTTGAAAAAAACTATTTTATTGTAGTAATACAAATGTAGATAAAGGAATAATTGAAAAAGGAAAAATCTATGTACGTTTATGAAATGTCAATCGAAGATGAAATAAATATTTGTACCTAATTTCACTAGTAACTTGGAATAAACTTTTGATAAAAATTCTGTAAAAAACAGGTTTTTTTTCGGTCATTCATTGTTGATATCCCGGCATAACGGTGAACTGAGTTTTGATTACTACGACTAAACACTGTTAAAGAAATGATTCTAGTTAAAGCATGCGTCATTTACATATGGTGTGGTTGTAGCACTACCATAAAAAATAACATGTTAGGTTCGTTATTTTTCCAGCTGCACCTAAACTACTTATGAACATATCCTTCGTGTTTAGTAACGTTTTTAATTCTTCAATTCGGGTTTCTTCATAAAAGCGCGGATACACTTAAAATCAGATGTTTCCATCACTATACGTTCATCATACTTAGTGTTAATTACAGCCGCATTCATCACTTTATGCCTTTTAGATATATCGAGGTCACGCACATTTTTAAAGGATTTGCAATAGGTGCTTAGGTCTAACCCTGCTAATTCAATGTTTAACTATTGCAAGTAGCTAACTGACTGATCTTAACACACCTCACCGCGGTTTGTACAAGAAAAATGAGTCCTTGACTTGAGTACCTACTAGAACAAGTTTCAACAATTCAAATTCTCACCTTGACTCGCACATGCGCAAAGTTAGTTGCATGAGTCATTGATTAGGAATATTTTTTGCTATTTCCAAGGAAATTTGTCCTTGAAGAGCTTGACTCAATTTCTAAATACATAAAGTCAAAATTTACATCGATTGGGACTTGTATCTCGATAGCTCAGTTGGTTGAGAGCCACCCTAGTAAAGTGAATGTCGTAGATTCAAATTCTACTCGAGTTAAACTTTTATTTATGTATATAATAAAATTAATAATGACTTTTAATGTGATCTTTATTCTGAAATACCCCGTAAATTAAAGTAAATTTTTTATGAAGTTTTATTAAAGCATTATTTTTAAATTTGGGAAGAAAATAAATTATCAAACGTCAGGCAGACGAATGAAAAGGTGGTAGGATAAAAGTATACACCCATTTTATATAATAAAATTTTTATGCCATTAGAAACCTACGAGCGGTTTTTTCGCAATGAATTTTTAAAAATTGCAAAAAAAAATCGTTAAGCAACTGCTTCAAATTTAGAGGGCTTCTTTATTTTCTTGTTAAATTGACATCTTAAAAATCTCATCCTTTTCTGCCGAGTAGTTTTTGAGAAATAAAAGTTTGAAATTCGAAAAATTTCGAATTATTTAAACAATTTTGAAAAACATAGTATTGTTTAAAACGGAGGACATTGTTAATATAGTGCGATCATCATTGTTTGACCGTGCCGCTCCTATGTAGAACAGTACTACTGTTCCGCATCCTTACAATGAAAATTGTGCTATACCCAGTGACGTAAATGCAGATATTAAAATAAATACTACCATAAATGACAAAAACTTTGGTGAATGACGAATTGCGTATTATGTAGACGTACAAAAACTTCAATAATTGTAATTTAGTCTTTCTTAAGACTAAAGGGAAATTGTTATAAGGTATATAAAAATTTGGTTAAAAATTATCGTTTATTAATTTTAATTGATATTACAGATTTTCTGGATTTCAAGGCGTATTTCTGATGTATTAAACCAATACATGGTATTTACTCGTCAAATTCAAGTTTTGTAAGTGGTTTTATATACTAAAAGTAATGTTTAAAACAAATTTTGCTTTTAACCTCAATTTGGTTACGAGAATAATGTACAGTTTAGAGAGTAAAACTGTTTAGATGAGCGTTTAATGATCTTTTGTTTATATTGACATGAGTGGTTTGAAATAGGCAATAATGTATGAATTTTGTTGTCAGGTTGAAACTGAATAATCGAAAGGTAATTCATAGCCAAGGGCGGCAAATTATCTACAATGTGTACCAACTTATGAAAAAGAAAAAGGAACGATGACAATGCCATTATCCCAATTACAAGAATGTGTTGCTGAAGAAACCGTTCTAGACAAGCTACTAGTTGAAAATGGTCTGCTGTCCTTCGTCTCCTTTGTACCACTCTGAATTAAATCCCATTGAAAAATCGGATAGCAGTGAGGAATGTGACATTTCAAATGGAAGGTGTTAAGCAATTGGCAATGAAGAATTGAAACAAATTACAGCTGAGAACTCGAAGAAAGTGTGTGAATATGTGGAAGTGAATATTTAAAAAAGGAGTGATATTGGATGATGTTACCTTTACAATGACATTAAAACATTTAAATGAATTTTTAAAATGAATTGTCATTAATCAGAAATCAATGTATGATATATTTGTTAAATAATATTAGTGAAAACAAATTACATGTATGACTGGTTAGTTTATTATAAATGCATACATTCAACATATTCAGCACACGTCAGGTACACCATTTTGCTGACCACCTTTGAATGACACTGGTGAGCATCACAAATACATTATAATGGAAAAATGAACTTATTTAACTTAATGCTAGATATCACTTTTGCATTGCATTTAATTTTGAACAAAAACTTATTTCAGATTATATACCACTGATTTAGTCCTTCTCATATGGAACTAGTCACCATGTCTACTTTATGATGTACCTATTGTTTTTAAGATAACTCAAATCTGTATATACTGATCTAAAGCACAGCAAATAATGAATTAATAATGCATTGTTTTTTAGATCTCAAACGTGCAGTAAATGAGATCAATTCAGCTAAAGTATAGTAAATAATGAGTAAAGATTTTCAATTAATGCACATATTATTTACATACAAATATAACGATATCCCGACGCACACCTCACTACCCGTTGGAATGAATGGTCTTTTATATGTTTATATTACAGTTAAAAATAGAAAAATAAAATTAAACTTGGTAATTATCTATAAAACAATTTCAAAGTGACCACCATTGTTTGCATTACAGGCATCTACTCTTCGTTTCATATTTTCAAATACATTTATTAATTGAGCTTCTGTAATATTTTGAATTGCGTCAGTTATTGCATTTTTTAATTCATCAACTGTATGAAAGCGTGTCTTGTAGATTTTATTTTTTAAATGTGCAAATAGAAAATAATCCAGTGGAGTAAGGTCAGGTGATCTTGGGGGCCAAACTCCAGCACTTATAACTCTTTCATCAAAATGTTCACGTAAAAAAGTCAGTGTTCGATTAGCTGTATGAGCTGTTGCGTTATCATACTGAAAATATCCATGTTGGAGCTCGTCATCGTGCAGTTGATCAATGAAACGTTCCAAAATAGTTTTGTATCGAGCCGCAGTTACTGTATCTTCAAAGAAAATGGGACCTACAATTCTTCTTCGTGACATAGCAGCCCAAACACCTATTTTCACAGGATGTAAAGTAGTTTCTTCAAAAACGTGTGGATTTTCTGCTGACCACATACGGTAATTCGGCGAATTCACATAACCAGATAAATGGAACCAAACTTCATCCGTAAAGAAACTTAAGTTTTGTATTTCGTCATCTCTCAAGTTATTGTTGAACCATCGGCAATATTCTAAACGCTTTTGAAAATCTAAATCTTGCACAACCGTTATTTTTAAGTATGAAAATGTAGTTGACGTTTGACTGCTTTATGGCATGTACCGTAAGAAAGACCTGTAACAATTGCTTATATTGAAATATGTACAATGTTGCCAATCTAACTTTACTTATGTAATGTTTTGGTTTTTAAGATTCTTTTTATTTTATTGCTTACACGTTCATGGCAACCATGTTTTGTATAATGCAAAATTACCTGTTTGCTGGGCCAATTGTCTTAAAGGTTTTGTCGGACTTCTTTCCAAATGAGTGCGTACATTTTCCACTACTTCCTCTGTAAGTACAGTTGTGCGACCCGAGATTTTCCTTGTAAACACTACCATGCTCATGAAAACGACTAACAATTCTTCGAATGAGTCGGCATAAAACATCATCATCTAATTCGATGTTCTGAAAGTGATGTTGATATTCTTCAACACATAATCGTACTGAATACTTCCAGTTTCCATGTACATCTTTTTCGCCGTTTCGGAAATAAGCTTCCCAAATAAACTTGTGTTGTTCCACAGTAAAAGGCATTATAACCTAAAAAAAATTTTTTATGAAAAAGGCATAAAATACACGAATAAATTTACCTTGAAAGTCCTAGTTAATTTATTAATGAGTTTTGAAAAAACTGTTTTATTGTAATACAAATGTAGATAAAGGAATAATTGAAAAGGAAAAATCTATGTACGTTTATGAAATGTCAATCGAAGATGAAATAAATATTTGTACCTAATTTCACTAGTAACTTGGAATAAACTTTTGATAAAAATTCTGTAAAAACAGGTTTTTTCGGTCATTCATTGTTGATATCCCGGCATAACGGTGAACTGAGTTTTGATTACTACGACTAAACACTGTTAAAGAAATGATTCTAGTTAAAGCATGCCTCATTTACATATGGTGTGGTTGTAGCACTACCATAAAAAATAACATGTTAGGTTCGTTGTTTTTCCAGCTGCACTTAAACTACTTATGAACATATCCTTCGTGTTTAGTAACGTTTTTAATTCTTCAATTCGGGTTTCTTCATAAAAGCGCTGATGTAATACACACTTAAAATCAAATGTTTCCATCACTATACGTTCATCATACTTAGTGTTAATTACAGCCGCATTCATCACTTTATGCCTTTTAGATATATCGAGGTTACGCACATTTTTAAAGAATTTGCAATAGGTGCTTAGGTCTAACCCTGCTAATTCAATGTTTAACAATTGCAAGTAGCTAACTGACTGATCTTAACACACCTCACCGCGATTTGTACAAGAAAAATGAGTCCTTGACTTGAGTACCTACTAGAACAAGTTTCAACAATTCAAATTCTCACCTTGACTCGCACATGCGCAAAGTTAGTTGCATGAGTCATTGATTAGGAATATTTTTTTGCTATTTCCAAGGAAATTTGTCCTTGAAGAGCTTGACTCAATTTAGCCAATACAATCACAATTTAACCTTGACCTACTTGTAGCATAGACAACAACCTGTTATTCTTCTCGTTTTCCATGAACGGATACTATTTTTAAATTTCTAAGAATTTTAATGTGATACTCCTGCAGGTCAATAAACTTGACTTTCAAAATTGATTTCTAAGTATTGTAATATGATACCCCTGGAAGTTAATAAATTTTGACCTTGAAAATTCTATATCTAGATTTGACCACGAAAATTCTATTTTTAGATATCTAAAAATTATAATGTGATGCCCCCAGAAGGTCCATGAACTTTGGTTCTAAGAATTGCTTGAATAATGAAAATGAGGCTTGATCTTGA
Organism: Vesta saturnalis; assembly: GCA_036346205.1. Taxonomy (NCBI): domain Eukaryota; kingdom Metazoa; phylum Arthropoda; class Insecta; order Coleoptera; family Lampyridae; genus Vesta; species Vesta saturnalis. The sequence continues at coordinate 586,432 of JARFJB010001981.1, forward strand.
AATTTAAATTTACCGCCCAAAGGGAGCATGGCTTGACCTTGAAATTTTTTAAAACTAATTTCCCGCCAAAAGTTTATTTAGAATCCGCCTTGTTACGCCACTGATAGCGTTCCGCATATTAATGGCCGGTGTGCACATTAGTTTTGTGATAGTGTATTTATTTGTGTAAAGTTATAATTAATCAACACGTATCCTTCGAAATGTCTTACGAGATTGATATGAAACTTATTAAACTCGAACCTAAAGAGGAAGAAGGTATAGATTTACTTCCAACACAACATTTTATGGTAAATAGTGATCTAATAAAAGGTGGAATTAACTATGGTTCAAATAGTACAAAACTTGACATTATTTTTAGAGATAATGTGAATATTAAGAAAGAAGACGCCTCTTCCCTAATAAAAGATGTTAGCTCAACTGAAGCGGATCATATAAAGGCGATTAGTGTCAAACACATCACAAATGTACAGTATGAATGTAATCAATTTAATAGTTCAACAATGGTGCAAGAAAATTTAAAACGTGACGTTTTAAAATACAGTTCAAATTTTAAATATAAATGTGACGATTGTGATTATATTACAAAATTCAAAGCATCTTTGAAAAGTCATCTTTTAAAACACACTTCAAGTTATGAATACAAATGCAGCCAATGTGACTATGCAACAAAACACAAGCAAAATTTAAGAATTCATCTTAAAAAACATTCTTTAAGTTCTGAATTCAAATGCAACGAATGCAACTATACAACACATCGCCAAGATAACTTTAAAGTTCATCTTAAAAAACACTCTTCAAGTTATGAATTCAAATGCAATCACTGTGATTATGCGACACATCACAAAGCTAATTTAACAATTCATCTTAAAAAACACTCTTTAACTTATGAATTTAAATGTGACCAATGTGATTATGCAACAAATCGCAAAGATAATTTTAAAGTTCATCTTAAAAAACACTCTTCAAGTTATGAATTCCAATGTGACCAATGTAATTATGTAACACATCACAAAGCTAGTTTAACAACTCATCTTAAAAAACATTCTTCAAATTATGAATACAATTGTGACCATTGTAATTATGCAACACATTGCAAAAATCTGTTTACAACCCATCTTAAAAAACACTCTTCCCATTATGAATACAAATGTGACCAATGTGATTATATAACAAAACGGAAAGGTGATTTAAAAAAACATCTTGTAAAACACACATCAACTTATAAATACAACTGTGTCCACTGTAATTATGCAGCAAAACGAAAACATGAATTAAAAATTCATCTTAAAAAACACTCTTTATCGTATGAATACAATTGCAACCAATGTGATTATATAACAAAATGGAAAGGTAATTTAAAAAATCATCTTGTAAAACACAGTTCAAGTTATGGATATAAATGTGACCAATGTGATTATGCAACACGTCGCAAACATCTTTTAACAATTCACCTTAAAAACCACTCTTCAAGTTTTGAATTCAAATGCAATCAATGTAGTTATGCAACACATCACAAAGCTAGTTTAAAATTTCATCTTAAAAAACACTCTTCAGGTTATGAATACAAATGTAACCATTGTAATTATACAACATATCACAAAGCTAATTTAAAAATTCATATTAAAAAACACTTCAAACTATGAATTCAAATAGGGCCAATGTGATTAACCAACACATCGCAAAAGTAATTTTAAAATTCATCACTTAAAAACTTTTTCATCTTATGGTATAATGCAGATGAGACCAATGTGACCAATAGGTTTGTTTGTGTGCTTAGATTATGAATATAAAGAAAGGAGAATGTTTTGTTGTTTAAAAATAATTTCATTTTTAACCCTTTGCGGTCGGTCACTGTTGCAGTTTCACTGTCCTACAGGTCGTTGGCATGTGTACCATGCCGCTGCACGCACTCGTCAAGTAAGCGACACGCATAGTGCGCTCAACTCGTAAGGGCGTTTCGCGTGGAATTAGTAAATACGCATCAGTCCATAAAAAATTGAAAATCTTTTGTCCCCGTTGAAATAGAGCTTTGATATTCACGTATATTTTAGAAAATACAATGGCGCATCTGTCTATGTAAAAAATCTGGAAATTCTATCTATATAATACGTTAAAGTAATTCTAAATTTTGCATTAGTTTCGCAAGCTTTTCTAACTAATTTTGAAATTCGAAATTTTGTATGTTAGAGTTCAAATAAAACCATAAAACATTTTAAATAAAGGCTTAATATATTTGTGATTTACACAGAAAATATAAATTATTTAAAGTTTTTGGGTATGATATTTATCAAAACATTCGCCCGGCTGGAGACCGGGGTTGCTAGGACACGTTTTGCAAAAGTAAGTTGTAGTTTTACGCCCATTGGGTTTGTTTCTGTCGCTGCATACTTTACAATCCGTATTGCTCTTTCTCAAATATATGGCATGAAATTTTCCATTTAAACGTATTTCGTTTCCAACCACTGTATCACATCGGCGTTTATTAGTACGAGGCATGTTTTTAAGTAAGTACCGTTTTGCGATTCCGCCGCCGCAGCGCTACGGTCGGCGTTCCGCGCTAGTTACCTACATCTCTTGTCTACGCACTGACGTCATTACAGTCTGATTCTTCATTGTATACGTTGTTTACTGAGTGTTTAAGGTGCCTCCGACAATCGTGAGTCCCGCCGATTGTGAAGTACGGGCTGTTATACGATTCCTTAGTGCTAAAGGCGTAAAACCGATCGATATTCATCGTGAGATCTGTGAAGTTTACGGACAAAACATTATGAGTGATGGAATGGTAAGGAAATGGGTGAGAGCATTTAAAGATGGCCGCACAAATGTGCATGATAAAGAACGGAGTGGGCGTCCTTCGGTCGTTAATGAAGATTTGGTGCAGAAAGTGGACGAAAAGGTGAGAGAAAACAGACGCTTTACAATTTCATCATTGTGCGACTGCTTTCCTCAATATTCTCGTAGTGTTTTGTATCGCATTGTGACCGAGAACTTGAATTACCGGAAATTGTGTTCACGTTGGGTTCCAAAATGTTGACGGATTTGCACAAAACCCAACGTTTTGGCTGTGCATTGACTTTCCTTGAGCGGTACCACAATGAAGGTGAAGATTTTTTAGACCAAATTGTTACTGGTGACGAAACATGGGTGGCCTACGTCACACCAGAATCGAAACAACAATCCATGGAATGGCGACATTCATCATCACCCAAAAAAGTGAAGTTTAAGCAAACAATTTCTGCCCGGAAAATCATGTGCACAGTTTTTTGGGACAGAAAAGGAGTATTGCTAGTGGAGTTTCTGCCTCGTAATGAGACAATCAATGCAGCGTCTAATTGTGAGACATTGAACAATCTGCGTCGTGCAATCCAGAACAAAAGACGTGGCAAGTTGAGTAAGGGTATCGTTTTGCTGCATGACAATGCCCGTCCACATGTGGCTAATCGGACCAAAGATCTCATCAAATCTTTTAAATGGGAAACTCTAGATCATCCTCCATACAGCCCTGATCTGGCGCCCAGCGACTACCATTTGTTCCTGCACTTGAAGAAACACCTGGGTGGTCAGCGTCTTCAAGACGATAACGAAGTCAAAACATTTGTGATACAGTTGTTAACAAGTCAGGCGGCAGAATTTTATGAGGAGGGTATTTAAAAACTGGTGCCACGTTATGACAAGTGCCTCAATATTCACGGAAATTATGTAGAAAAGCAGATTAAGGTACAGGCTTTGATGTAAAAATAAAATTATTGCGATATCTTTGCACGTCTTTTTTAATTCCAAAACGATACTTACTTAAAAACATGCCTCGTATTTCCTACATTTCCAACTAATTGTGTTATTAAGTTTTTCCGAAAATTTCGTGATCTGTATGTGCTGGGCAGTTGCTTATCGATTTTATACAATATGCATGCATTGTTAATTGCCGCGTCTAACAGCCAGAAGAATACTTTTCTCCACCATTTCGACGTTTTTTGAACAAAAGCGTAAGACGTAGCGTAATGATCTGCCACGTCTACATCTCCCATATGGTTGTTGTACTCGCAAATCATTTTGCCTTTTAACCTCATCTTCTATCCATACACCTTGAGCTGTTTTCGTTCGTCTACTTACGTCCGTTACGGAATCGTCATAAAGTGTTGATAGCATTGTAACAACACGCTTATCTTTCCAAGCCAAAACTGAAAGTGTATTGTTATGGACGCCAATTACTTCCCATTTTTCTAGTAGAAGCAGATCTTGCTTGTTGTGGAAGTCCTTTATTCTCATTTTATACAATTCCTCGGCTAATAATGGGCTCGTATAGTACCGATCTGTATAAACGTGGTATCCTCCTGTAACGTTTCCAGAATAAAAAGTTTTTTGTTAAATGGACCACTATGCGTGCAGTAATGGGAAGGTCGGGTCTAATTAGCACTACTGTGGTTTGACTTCCAAAGTGAAAACATATCCATTTGAAGAGTCAGCAAGGACATAAACTTTTATTCCCCATTTTCTGGGCTTATCTTTATTATATACTCGGAATGAAACTCTGCCTTTGAATCCTGCTGTGCTTTCATCCATAGAAACATGTTTGGTTGGGGTATATAATTTCATAAATTTCGATTCCAGATAGTTTAGCACAGTTTTACCTTTGTACTGCGACTTTTTACATTTCGGTTAGGTTCCGGTGGCGAAACATGCAGATTCCAAAACATGGAGACAATATCTTTATAGAATGGTTGATAATCCACCTAGGCATTAGAGAAGTAATCTGTCATTTCGGGTTTAGGATTTAATGCCATATTAATAAGGACTCCCAAAAATGCTTTAAATTCCTCTAAATTAAGAGGTTTCCAAGTAGACCAGATGGATCGCTTTGTAAGCGGAGTGTTCATTTGAACCTTTTCAAATGAATATCTGAATATATTGAAAATAGACAAAATGTAGCATGATCATAAACATGAAATAAAATAGCTACCTGTTTGTTTCATCCACGATTGTCTGTAACAGCTCATCCGTGAAAAACAGTTGGAAACAGTCGAGCTCCCTGTTTAGATTACCATTCCTTGGTGAATGGAAACCAACATCTTGTGAGAAAGAAAACTGTTTAAACCTTGGTTCTTTATCTTTCTAAATTCCCCAATTTCCTATTCCATCTGCACTATCAATTTCATCCTCTTCTAAATCTTCAGGGTCCCCAAGACCATCGCCAGCCAGCACACTTTCTTCGATATCGGAATCAGATTCATCGTCTAAATAATTGATTTCCAAATCATCATCGCAATATAATAATTCCTCAATCTCCTTGTCACTGAACCCTTTTCTTTTGCACATTTTAATCAAAATGTCTATGTTTAAAAAAAATACATCAGAAACGTTAAATATTTTTAAATTTAATTTTTAACATTATTTATAAATGTTAAATTTTTTAATTTTAACTACAAGTATTTATTAACATTAATTATTTCATTATAAGTGAAAATTATTTACCTGAAACGTTCAAAGAATTAATTTCGATGTTTGAAAGCGAAGAAAAATAAATTGATTCTAGCGTAAACGTTCGTTCAGTAACGCAGTCTTTAACACATGCTTTCAGCTTCGTATTATAACTCAAACTACTACTAGCCACATTACATTAGGTGATTTTTCCCGATAGAATACGAATCTTCAATCAGTTTTCTCATCCGACTCATGGTTTACGAGCTGAGAGACTTTGAAGTTGTGGCATGATAGACATGCCACCGACCGGAACCCAAATTTGTAAATTGCATGCCATTCGAGTTCAGGGACGGTCCAGTTGCTTTTAAATACGACAGTGGGTGGCATGCTGTACATGACACCGACCGCAAAGGGTTAATATTCCAGGTATTTTTACACTAGTGATTAACCATTCTATACCGAATGTGGGTATAAAATGCATCTCAAAATCAAATATTTGTAATATTTTTGGAACTTTTTCAAGTTTTGATTTTAGTATTCTTTTTACTAAGTAGAAGAGCAAAGGAAGTCTTCCAGATGCTGTACATTTTGCCCCAGTAGTAAGGATTGGAAGAGTAGAAAAATTTACACCTTTTGTAGATTTTGTTTGCCGAGTAAATCAGACGCTATGTTCTCACTATGTAACATGTTTTAAAACAGAATTTTATAACTTATTACAAATTGAAACGAAAAATGTTTTAAAACCAATGTGTTTTAAAACAATTTTCGTGTTTTATAACTAGTTGCACGGCAGCAACGGAAATGCATCATCAACAACAAATACAAATGGTGAAAGATTTTACCTTTCAGGCAATTCTCAAGCTAAAGGTAAGTTTAACTGTGACATGTGGAGCATTTTTTTTAAGTGGCAGTTTGCAAAGGCACCCCCACCTGAAAGTCTGCCTCTACAACCAACATTAACGTAGGTGAAACAATAGTTTGTGACAACAGCCATTAGCACAATACTAAAAAATCCTTTGTAATTAAAGATGCAATGCTCTATTTTTATTTAACATTAAAATTTCAATATATTCATACATAAAATAGTAAACTTTTTAAAAATCTTTATTTCAAGTCATATTTTCGATAATGGATGTCGTTAGTTATATCAATTATGAATTTCATTTCAATAGCTTGATCCCTAGGTCAAATTTTATAATTGATTGTTAGGTATTTTTGAGCGTTTTCTGGTTCTATTTTCTATTGAATTTTTCTTTAAAATTCGTGGCATGTGGTGTGCTTGAATCTGAAAGTTCCGGATAAATCTCGTGCATCCACATATTAAAAATGGAATACAGGCATTATATTGATTGATTTTATAAATATTTGGCAGGTCTCCTGTCTGGCCGCCCACCAACTCAGGTAACGTTCTAAACCATCTGCTCCAAATTGTTTCCTGTTTCAAACATGTATTTTAGGCCACGATTAACCATTTATTATTCTCGTTTCTGTATATTTTAATTAATTACTAAATCAAGAACTACAAAGTCGAATTACCATCATTACATCCAGAATGAATCTAATACCTACAAGGTATATGCAAATGGTATCCAATTCTGCTGCAGTTTACAACAATCCATCATCTCTGGTCTACATCTCAATTCTACACCTAACGTTCTGTTCTTCGTAACAGGTCAGATTACTAGAGTTTATAATTTATTGTTTAACGAAACCATTGTTGTAACCTATATCTTAAGAAGATCGCCTGTCGATTTTTGTTGGTTCGCTAAAAATTAATATTCTCGTTCACATTATTAAATTAAACATTGAGGTTACGTACCTTTTCTTGTTATGTATCCTTATGATTCACTTAACGATTTAATTGAAAAATTTCACTTGTTTCACGTTTAAGTTCAATTGAAAACTCCATTGTTGTAATTCATAATTTAAATCTAAATATAATTTTTATAAAAAAGGTATCTGTTCGAATAATACCATTCACCTCTAAAATTATTGTGGCTCTTGTACCGCATTTTTTTAACTACGCTTATTTTTATTGTGTTTAACGTACCTTCAGTACCATAGCAATTTTATAGTAATTAATTTAAGTTAGCACATTCGGAATTCAATTGCCGGAAATCAACTTTTTTTTTCCTTTGTTTATTCAGATTGCAGGAGGGAGCTACGCAGAGTCGTACATTGAATTTTTTTACTGTTTAATTTAAAATTAATTAATTTTTTTATTTAGGTACGCAGTATATATTGAATCGATTCCATAATATTGTGTTAACCATTTTTTTGTATGTGTAAACTAATTTTATTTCAGCTTACTCATAATTTTTTTTATAACGCTTTGCTTGGTTGCTACCGACCCTGTCTGTTATTTATTTTTTCTTTCCACTTTTCAAATCACTTCCACAGGCAACTAATTCTGATTGTTTACTAAAAATTAAAAGGACACCTCATAAATTCAAAATTTATTTTACTATATACACAAATTTCTATTCATAATTTGTTTTTAAATATACGTACCACGTACATTCACAATAGTATTTTTTTCTTTTTAATCCCGTTTCAAGTTTAGGGTCTTAAAGAAAACTTATGGCACCCTAACTCTCTCTATATTCCTATGCTCTCACCCAAATTTATTTAGTTGCCGCCCACGCCCAAATTGCTAAATGCAACCAACCAGCTGCTAGCTTAGGTGAGTATATTCTGCGGTTAACGCCGTGGCAACATTTGATCTAACAATTCTTAAGATATTACGATTTACTGAGGACGATAAATACAATTGTTATCGAAACGTATAGATGTATATGAAATATAAAAATACACCATTTAAAAACCCAAAACCTAAGTATTTAAGTATACCAACGAAGTTACACCTATAAATTAAACACTAACCTATTATAATATACTTAAGCACAGTGATGGGGACGGGGCGGTGATGGACACAGGTGCATTTGGGGGGCGATGAATAACTGTAAAGGAGCGTTGAAAGCATAAAAGAAGAAAAGATTTAGAAAAATTGATTTATGTATTCCGACCATAACGCTTAATTTTTTTTGAACAACGTACTGGACGTTGGCTTGGTTCCCGCATAATCTCTTACTGGCATTGAGGTATGTACAATCGCGTACTGCTACTGTTCATGTGGTGCCACTGAATTGCCGTTCCAAAACACTATTAATCAGATTTCTCGTAATTATTACGGGAAAATTAGGCGTAATATAACTCTAAGTTATATTGTTGTGACAAGTTAAAGTTAACTAACAGATAGTACGACTATAATTGGCGAGTATTATTTATTTTGTAATAATTATATGCGCTTTACAATTAATAATATCATGTCAGATTTGAAAAATGGGGAAACAAAATGCTGAGATTTTTATTTAATTGAATGTTTCTCTCTAGTTAACGTTCTTGCACCCCAGATGTGTCGATATTGTCATCGACTACCTAAAATTTCCTAGAAAGAGGAAGGCGGCAAACCACCCTGATGCTCGACGTTCTGGCTGATGAATAGCAGTCGTTCATCAGTTAACCCTGTTAGACGTGAATAAGGAATATAATTAGCGAGTGAGTGCAAGTTAACGAGGATTAGCCTTTAGTAAATTTAAAGTAAGTCAAATGATTGTTAAAGCATGCAATTAACCTAATATTGCGTAGTGCATGACCGAGAGCGTAACAATCATGATTATTTATTATATAAATAAATATGTTGTTAACTAAAATAAATACTAATGAAATAAATTTTATTTCATTTCTATATATTTTAGTTCGTTTTTTACAAAAATATTTCAAAAAATTGAAAAAAAATATTAATTAAAAATACCTCCATAAAAATTTTATTTCTTCTACAGATAATAATGGCTCAATCAAAGAAAACATGTGGGCAATTGTGGCGTTTAAATTTAAATTTAAAATTAGCGCGCAGTGAAAAGGATAGTTGGCAATAGTGACGGAAGATGGCGGGAGTTAGTTAACTTTTAATAGTACTGTTAGCACGCACGTATAAGTTGTCATTATTATTTTTTAAATACACAGTGTGTTACAATTATTTTAAGGAAACGAGATTTATATATTAAGCCTGACTAATAAAAATATTAAGTTGATAGTGCAGTCAATTTGTGCTCCAAAGGGCCCTTAGCTGAAAAGTTGTGAAATAGTTTGAATTTCTTCCATTCTTTATGTATTTTGGGGTATTGAATCCGAATCTGAGGTTTGCTAACAAAATTTCGTGACGGGCAATTGAAAAAAATGTGAAAAGTCTCATTTTTTTTACGATTTCTTGCTTATAACTCGAAAACTATCAACTTTTTGAAAATAACCTTTCTATTCAAAATGAAAGTACATAAAATTTGCTACAAATTCCACTATTCATTTTTTTTCTCCGATTAATGGTTCCGGCTTAAGCACTAGTTGAAAATTGGCGAAAATTCCAAAAAAAGGTAAAAAACCTCATCTTTGTATATAACTCGAAACCATCAACTTTTTGAACATAACATTCCCATTCGAAATGAAACTACATAAAATTTCCTACAAATATCACTGTTTAGCCACCGAACCTTATAACATTTGCCAGAGCAGGATCATTGGGACGGCTAGCAAGAGTGTGTCGTGCCTTGAAGTAGTGAGGCTGATCAAAAGTTACTAGACAGGTAACTTGATTTAAGGATTTAGCCTTCTCTACTCCGTTCAACAATGCTGTGAATGGAGGAGCATTGATAAATGGCTGATAAACAACACACGTTAATTCATATGAGATATCTTCCATTCTACCCGGAGAGTCCAGGAATGTCTCGGCTATTTCCATAGAGCCACACAACATCAGGCACAGATGGAAATATAATTTCAGTTGGTGTATACATTTCCTTCAGATTTTTTTTTTTTTGATTTCAGCTGAACCTTCATGTTTTGTCCTTTCAAAATGGATCAGTTTAACATCCCCAAAAATTCCAGAAACTACAGATCGGGGAAGCTTTTTCAATCGATGAATGATTTGATTGGGGGAGACTGCAAGTTTTGGTGCAATACAGGAAATACCGCCCTTGACGTAAAAGGTGTTGTATCCGTCAATTGTATGTACGTTAAAATCAGCGTTTTCGTACACCTGTTCCGAAAAGCACGGCTAGTTTACTTTCAGTGGATTGCTGATGCTTCCAGGCGAACTGCTTCTGTATAAGATGAACAAACCCCCAATGGGAAACCACATCGACCAATTTTCTTGAGCCGTACTTTTTGTACAGAAACACTGCCAACTCTAAGAGGACTGGTGATACGAAGGATCTTGGCCTCACTGCTACTACAAGACTATGAGCCAGCGCTGTGTTCTTCTTCTTCCGCATATCATGGTTACGACGTTTTTTGTTTAGTACAACTCTCCATAAATGCACGAAGAGTTTCAGGAATTAATTTCTTATTGCCTTCCAAAAACCTATCAGGTGGAGGGTACTGTTCTGTCTCATAAACCTGGCTACGGATATCTTCAACAATAATTGCGGCAGCTGTCTTAACAATCCTGAGTCTTTCTTTTTGTTTATTTTTAGCGCATTCTGTTACCAAGCGTCATTCAAAATTGTATACCCTGTGTTTTTGAAACACACTACCGGCTTCTTGTTTGGAGAAAAGGTAATTAAAATATCATCTCCATATTTTTTTAGTAGTTGCGCTTTGACTGTCTTTTTGTCAGGACGATCATCACTCTTGATTTGGTCCATCAACTCCTCGAGCGAAAACTGACACTCTCTATCACTATTCTCAAGGTAAGTGAACACTTTCCATTGCTGCTTCAACATCATTGGCGAATTGACTGCTTTTTCTCTTTTGAATTTTTGGGCGATTGTATAGTTTTCCCATGCATAAACTATGGTACTGAAAATTATAGGCCACCAACTCCAAGACAGGCAAAAGACGTTTGATTATGGCTTGTCCATACTCATCGCCATGTTCTTCTGCTCTTTTTTTATGTCAGTTTCGTTAACTTTAAAAACTCGAACCTGATACATAACACTGCGATTAGTTTCCTTTTTTGTTTGTTGTTTTATAAACTCAGGTGTAATGACGAGGCCAGATAAGCAACGAGTTTTGAAACTGAAAGGTGGTTCAGTAGAACGTCTTTTGACTTACTCCATAACTGTCTCCCCCTTCTTCAAATCAGCGGCCATCATTCTTTCAGTACTGTAGTTTTTACGACATCGCTCAGGAACCTCAACTGCAGATTTTTTTGCTTACCATGCTTCCTTTTCTTGCTTGACTCGACAAACGTTGTTAAACCTTTTCCCGCACCGTTGTCACCCTCTCTATGTCATCACAAATAAAACACACGTTTGAAGACATTTTTAATAGTACGCGTAAACATAACCTGTTGAATTGTGTTATTGTTGGAATCCAACACTGACAGTGTTGCCAATTCACTTTTACAAAGAGGAAAAAATAACCACCGATTACCACCCATCTTCGATATAACGACGTGCTACAATACGTTTGATTAATAAAAGAAATAAATAGTTGTTTTACAATATTTAGTGATTACATTAGGAGTATAGTAAATATTTTAAATGTAAAAATTAATATTTTTATTTCCAAAAATAGGTAAGATATTATTTTTCAGTTTCATTACACTATTAGTGAAACATTGCTCAACAGTTTAAAATAGTCTACATTGTATTTGGAAAAAAATAGGAGGCATGCGCTACTTCAACAATACCATTAGAGTTTTGGATTGAAAAAGTGGTTTTTTGTGAGGGCAGAAAATTCACCAATTTTCAAGCAGCGTTTGAGCCCTAACAGTTTATCATTACATTTTTTCAATGTTTCGTCACGAAATTTTGTTAGCAAACCTCAGATTTGGATTCAGCACCCCAAAATAAATGAAGAATGGAAGAAATCAAAATTACACCACAACTTTCCTAGTAACAACACAATTTGACTGGACTATGACTACACAATATAATATTGAATATTTGAAATATGGCCTTATTGAGTCGCCCGTAAACAACACAATGCCATTGTTCCTGATTTATCAGAAAATGTTATCAAACGAAGCTATGAATCCTTCCATACTACAAGAACATTTGACTAAAATTCATGGTGATAAAAAAGAGAAGGATTTATCTTATTTTCGAACACTAAAAGAAAAATTTATCAAATAACCGACATTGGCAAAACTCTTTTCAACCGCAACCACACAAGATGGCGATGTCTTGCTTGCTTCTTACAATATTTCGTTAATGATTGCCAAATCAGGAAAACCTCATACTATTGGTGAAGAACAAATTATACCGGCTATAAGTGAAGTAATACGAACTGTGCTACACAAACCAGCATCTGATAGTATCAATAATATTTTACATTGCAAAGAAGAATTGATGAAATGGCTCAAGATGTTGAAGATTCATTGTGTGGCATTTAAAAACATCTCGGTTTTCTATTCAACTTGATGTTACCCAGGAAATGAAGCTTTACTTTTAGCATACGTGCGGTTCACAAAGGAAGAACAAATTTGCCAAGAATTATTATTTAAGAAATATAATCAAACTGATACTATAGGAGAATCAATATTTCTTGCATTGGATTAATTTTTTGAAGAAAAAGAAATACCCCTGAGTAACATCTTATCAGTAGCCACAGATGGTGTTCCAGAGATGGTAGGGTGCTACAAGGGTTTTCTTGCATATTTAGTGCCAAATGCATTCACAGTACACTGACTGTATCATCCATCATCAACATGATGCTTTACGATCCAATTAAATTCAATCCAAAAGTGACATCGCTTACTTGATCGACTTAGTTCAAAAATTTAATGAAAGCAATCTTCAGCAGGATCTGTTATTTCTGCATTTGTAGCAAAACTTCTTCTGTACAAACGAAATTTTGGACGAGGGGCATTCAGCCAGTTCCCAAATTTATCAGGAGCAGAAAAGAAAAGATGAAGACATACTTTCTTATTGTGAGCACTTGGATGGTCTCCATTCAGATTTGATGATATTTTGAAAATGAACATACCTGATTGGATTTTGGATCCTTTTTCAAGTGCAAACGCAGAACCTCCACAGTTACAAGAAGAACTGATGGAAGTAACTACAAATGGTGAATTGAAATTTAAATTCAAAAGCGGCTACCAATAATTCTGCAAAAGGAGATCCCTGAAATATGGCCTGTAATTCAAAA